>JAQHUG010000076.1:7423990-7505782 GCA_028555095.1 Dicrostonyx torquatus | reverse complement strand
GGGAGGGCCGGGAACAAGGGGAGTAAATGTAAATTTTTCTTTTAACAATAAAAATAAAAAAAAGAAGAATAAAGATAAGATCTGAAAGAAAAAAAAACAAAAAAAAAAATTTTAAATAAAGACTTACTGTGATTTTGCTCCTATACCTTGGTTAATGTACAAAGACCTAATATATCATTGGAGGTTCTATAGTGATGGTGTGGTTTTAGAAATCTATACTATGCATTTTAACATGGGTACACTTTAAATTATGGTTTCCAGATAATATTTTATGAGACATTCTTCTTTTTTTTCACTCTCTCTTTTTTTTTTTTTTTAATTATCTCTAGAAACCATCACACCATTATGATGTACTACAGAAAAGTCTTTGGCAGTCCTTCAAAATTTTAGGGATGAGTAAGAACACTTACACGTGGTTTTATTAGCTTTTAAGGAATGATTATACCTTTTAAAACAATTGCCAGAGCCTGTTATTATTCTTACCTTCATCTTTGTTGCTGTATACAGATGTGTTTTGTTTTGAAAGGTAGATTGATTAAGAAGATATACTGCAATATTAAATGATTGCTTGTATCCACTTTGACTTTCATATATATTAACAATTGAGTTAATATGCCATTTTTTATTATATCTTTTTTATTTGTTAATGAGGTTTTTTCTATGTTGTTTTTGTTTGTTTTATTTTGGGTTCTGTTTAGGTTGTGGTTTTTGTGGCCAGATGATACCTTGAAGAATAAGAAGTGCAGAAACAAGTGTGGCTGTCTTGGTGGTTGCAGATTCTTTGGTGGCACAGTAACTGGCCTAGATTTCTTCAAACTTGAAGAGCTGACACCTTCCAGTAGCTCTGCATTTTCAAACATAACTGCGGAATCTGATATGTATTATGGCCAGTCTTTGCTGCAGCCTGGAGAGTGGATCATTACTAAAGAAATACCTAAAACTGTAGATGGTAATTAAAATGTGTTCTATGTCTGGAGCTGACCTTTTCTGTCACTGTGCCATTCTGAGAGAGTGCTGCTACTTTATTCAATATAATTGATTCTTTTGAGTACTGTTATTGATAGGGGTTGAAATAATCTATGTTCATTTTGCAAGTAACTCAAAGCCAGAAAAATGTAGTATTTCTTTTATTGAGGGTGTTGACATAGGTGTACTATTCAGACTTCTATGGTTGAAAATGATTGGGCAGCTTTCTCTGTGAAGCTTAGCTTCAGCATGTCCTCATATATACCATTTCCCTGTAGCTCACTTTAGTTTACTTTTACAGAATAACTTTATCACCAGTAGCATTTCATTAATGCCCCATTTTACCAACTAATTTTTCAAGATATTTTTCTTACCAATAAAATTGAACATGTCAAGAGAGACATCTTCTCTGAGCATATTTGGGATGGTGTTGTAGATATATTGGCTTGACTTCAGTAGTGCATCTGTGCCTTGTTGAGCATGCTAGATTTAGATTTCACTGTTGTCTTTCTCCAAAGGCCTCAGAAATGAGTTTTCCTTTCGGCTTCCTAGTTCTGTATTTATAAAGTTAAGTTTAATGTTTACTGCTTAAAATTGCCATATTACATAGATGTGAAATATAAAAAAATTAGTCTTGATATTTTACCAATATTTAGTGTTTTCCCCTTAGGCTACTCAAAAAAGGCTTAGTTCCCCTTTTTTGGGCATATTTTAAAAATAAAAATAGTTTTAAGAGTTTTTGTGAGATTGATTTTTTTAGAAGCTTTTGAAGGAGACAGCTCAACTGCCATGCTAAATCCTTGTTTAATGGTAATGCAAACATGTATACTTGTTATTCAGGAATATTTTACTTCAGGAATGTTACTATCATATAAAACTTAAATTTCTTGGGATTTAAAAAATAAAATGTGTATTAGCACATAGCTGTTTTCTTGTAACCTTCTAGTTGAATGTTTATTTCAAAGTGTTAACCCTGATATTCTGATTTCTTCTCCAAGCTATCATGTGAGGTGGATTTTATACCTGTTAGTCATTTAGTATTTTTGAAACATGCTCTTGCTATATAGTTAGACTCATTATCACAATAATCTTGCCTCTAGAGTTACCAGCTTTTTTGTGCCACTGTACCTGGTTTATCTCTGCTTTATAGGGTAGAAAATGAAGAATTTTTTTGAGACTAAGTTGTACTAAGTCATGTAACTGAATGTATGGCTGAGTAGAAGTTGGAATCCAGGTCACTAAAGATGCTTCGATGTTCTTTCTACTATCCTAAAGTTGACACTAACAGTGAGAACTGCTTCATTTTCGGACCTGCACATTAAAACCTAACCATCACAAACTCAAGGAAGAATATCTATGGAAAATTTATACTTAGTGCAAAGAGGGGAAGATAGCAATTTCTAATGCAAACAGATCAAGGACAAAGTTAATTATAATTTTATAGCGTTTAATCTCCTTTGAAATTCTTGAGATTTAGGTTATAGCTACTAAATTACTCAGGATTCATCTGTAAAAGAGATCGGAATTAGTGCCTACAGTATGTGGTTTCTGACTTTGAGTCTTCCTGGAGCCAAGTGTAGATGTGTGTTGTCAGGATGGAATAAACAAGTTTATACTGGTGGAATTAAGAATTCACTTAGTGCCTGTCAAAGCTTGTTTTTCTTTTGAATTTTAGTTTCTTATTTTGCTTTGTTTAATCCTTAAATCTTTTTTTTAACCTTTAGTCTTTTCTCATACATTACAGCCCAAACAAAGTTTCCCCTCCCTCCACTCACCCCAGTCCCTCACCATACTTCCCCTGTCCCAGTTCAACTCATGTTTCCATTAAAAAAAGACAGGAAGCTGTGCACTGGTGGTGATGCATGCCTTTATTCCCAGTACTTGGGGGAGGGTGTGGAGAGGGCAGAGACAAGTGGACCTCTCTGGATTCTAGCCTGGCCTGATCTACAAGAGCTAGTTCCAGGCCGGGCCGTGGTGGCACACGCCTTTAATCCCAGCACTTGGGAGGCAGAGGCAGGTGGATCTCTGTGAGTTCGAGGCCAGCCTGGTCTACAAGAGCTAGTTCCAGGACAGGCTCCAAAGCCACAGAGAAACCCTGTCTTGAAAAAAACAACAACAACAAAAAAAACCAACCAAACAAACAAACAAAAAAGAGCTAGTTCCAAGACAGGCACCAAAGCTACAGAGAAACTTTGTCTGGAAAAACAAAAAAACCAACAACAAAAGGAAAAAAAAGAAAAGAAAGGAAAAGAAAGAACATCCCTATCATGTAGGCCCATATTTCATACAATATATTTGCAGCCAGCTTCTCTGGCCATGCTTAATTTCCAAGGCAGCTGCAATCCTGCCAGACCTCTGATAAACTGCCAAACAATGGTTCAGAATGTATTGCTCCTCTTTTGTTAATATGTAGATCACCTCGAGAGAGGTGTTAATTCTAAGCTGGTGACTTAAGTTGCAGGTGTTTCAGTATCCCTATGTCCCCCAGAAAGAGAATATTAATGAGTTTCCACCTTGGTTTACCTGGGGGATAAAAAGTATTTGAATAATAAACGCAGGTAGAGCTTCAGGAATGGATGAAGCCTGAGATGCCCTTCCGATATTGTGAACTGTGTTTCATTATTTCACGTACCTTCGTACCAGTCGAGTTAGGGAAAAATAGTTAATATGTTGGGGCAACGGACCCCGACACTATCAGGGTTATTCTTTGAACCTGGCCTAACAAGATACAATAAGACTGGGTATAAACCCTTCTGTCATAACTGGATGAGGCTGAAGGAGGAAAAGGGTCTCAAACACAGGCAATAGAGTCAGAGACATCCCAGACTACCACTGTTAGGAGTCCCATGAGAACACCAAGCTACATAACCATAACATATGCAAAGGACCTAGCTCAGACCTATATAAGGCCCATGTTTGTGCTTTAGTATCTGCGAGCCCCTATGAACCCTGCTTAGTTGATTCAGTGACTTGTGATCTCATAGTAAACATAAAATCTATTCTATTTCCCTTTCTCAGGGAGATCCATGTGTTCCCTCTTGGCCCTCCTCATTACTTAGCCTTTCTTAGTTGTAGCATGATTTTTCATTACTTAACAGCTAATGTCTACTTATAAGAGAGTACATACCATGTTTGACTTTCTGTGTGTCTGGGTTACCTTACTCAGGATAATTTTTTCTAGTTCCATCCATTTACCTGCAAATTTCATGATGCCATTGTTTTTAACAGCTAAGTAATACTTCATTGTATAAATGTACCACACTTTCTTTATCCATTCTTTAGTTGAGGGACATTTAGTTTGTTTCCAGGTTCTGGTTATCATGAATAAAACTACTTGAATGTGGTTGAATAAGTGTCTTTGTGGTAGGATGGAGTGTCCTTTGGGTATATGCCCAGGAGTGGTATAGTTGGGTCTTGAGGTAGATCAATTCCCAATTTTCTAAGGAACTGTCATTGATTACCATAGTATCTGTACTAGTTTGCGTTATCTTTGCCCTTCTTGAGTTTCACTTGGAACTGCGTTCTCTTTAGAAAGTGTATTTTCTGTTTACCAGCAGAGGTAACTTTTCTTGAGTAGTTCAGGGATGACTGGTGGAGAGGGGAAATTGAGCGAATTTTCTGCTATCGGTGCTCTGGGCAGCTAAAGAGCTATCCTTTTATTTCTTAGTGCCTGCTCCCTCATTTTTGTAGCACATTGAAGGGCTCTTAGGAAACTTTGACATAAGGGCTGATGTCCTCTAGCTATGAATTCATTATTTCTGCATCCATTTATTGCTTTGTGTTTAAGGTTCTAGACACTGGAAATATATTAGTGAATAGAAGATGACACCGTCTCTACTCCTATTCAACTTTCATAGCAAATATGGAAAATGTTTAAAACAAGTGAACTTAAATGAATTACATGATGCTCCTATATTAAAGTTTCTGTTAAATATGAATTGTGTGCATAAGGTGTACGCACATGCATGCTGGGGATCAAACTGCTGGTTTCCATATCCTTAGCACATTCTCTCCCTCTGATCTATCTACTTGTGTCTTCAAAGTCTTTACATGAAAGATTAAAGAAGACAAAACTAAAATTTACATATTATAGATTGTGGATCCAGAATTTTGTGGACAACTTTTTGTAATGTGTAATATGTTACTATGTGAAGTTAAACACTTGTGCTTTTAAAAAAGAACAATACTTTAAAATGTAGTTGTGGTAAATTGCTATATTTTTCACATATTCCTTCAAAATTGTTTGCAGTCATTTAGTCCACTTTTTATTTGTTTAGGTAATGTGAATGGTACGAAGAGGAAGGAATGGGAAAACAAGTCAGTGGGAATAGAAGTCGAGAGGAAAGCTCAGCACCTTAGTCTTCAGGTGCCCTTACGGTCCCACAGTTCATCCTCTTCCTCAGAGGAGAATAGCAGCTCCAGTGCTGTGCAGCCCTTACTGGCTGGTGAGAAGGAAAGCCCCTCTTCTCTTGCTGATGACCACTTGGTTCAGAAAGATTTCTTACATGGTACCAAAAGAGATGATGGCCAAGCAAGGTTAGTATTCAGTTAGACTTAGAAATTTGATGATGACTGGATTATAATTACTTAAAAATTCTAGCACAAGAAACTTCTTTCCTTGACATTGACTCATTTTATATTTTATTCCTTGAACATATATTTATGTCAGTTTGTCTTTCCAAATAAAATAAATATTTCCTTTGCAGCTATTAGAAAATGCAATGCTGTATTTATAATGAATAACCACTCAGTGAATTTTTGTTATTATTCATATACTGTCCTTCTTATTTGTTAAACATTTTTGGGTCTTAGCACATTAACGGTTGAACACTCCTTCTTTTGAATTATCCTTGCTTGACATCTTTCAAATGTAAAAACTGCAGTCAAAACCTTTGTCTCTCCAGCCTAGGTATCTTGATATTTCTGTTTGGATGTTTCATAGAGACCTTCAATTCAGAGTCATTAAAATGATTGTTTTAGTACTGCTTTTTAGAGCAGTGGACCCTTTAATACAGTTCCTCATGCTGTGATGACCCTCAACCATAAAGTTACTTTTATTTCTACTTAACTATAATTTTGCTAGTGTTATGAATCATAATGTAAATTTTTGGAGATAGAGGCTTTCCAAAGGTTTGCAACCCACAGATTGAGAACCACTACTCTAGAGGAACACAGCTGATAGAGTAGGCAGGTGTGTGTGTGTGTGTGTGTGTGTGTGTGTGTGTGTGTGTAAGTATATATGTATATGTTTGCCCGTGTGAGTCTGTTTGTACCCATCTGTGTAGTAGCCCCTAGAGTTCAGAAAAGGGTACAAAGTCCTCTGAAACTGTCACAGGCAGTTGTTAGCTCTCAAGGGGGTGCCAGGTCCTCTGCAAGAGCAGTAAGAACTTTTAAACCCTGATCCATCTTTCTAGTTTTCAGTCCTTCCCTTGACTTTAACAAACACTGTTAAGTGTATATTGCTGGATAAGCTTTTAGAAGATGTGGAAAGAAAAAAAATACCCTATAAATGTGCTATTGTTCTTTGTTTTCTTTAAATTTTTAAGGTGCTTTGTTTTGTTTTATGATTCTATTTTTTTTTTCGTTTTTAGCTTTATGGAGAATATGAACTCACGTAATTTTTTGCTATTTGAATCAATATTAATAATGTATAATTCTAGATTTTCTTTTATTTGTAAAAAGATGAAAATTACTAAACTGATTTTATAAGTACTTTGTTTAAATTGTGTCTGGGCTGAATATCAAAACAGTTTTTTTCTCTGTTTTAGTGTTCCTACAGAAATTTCAGGAACCAGTCCTGTATCTCCTAACACCCAAGACAAGTCAGTAGGACAGTCTCCTCTTAGATCTCCTTTGAAGCGGCAAGCCTCTGTGTGTTCCACCCGACTTGGTAGTACTAAGAGTCTCACTGCTGCTTTTTATGGAGACAAACAGCCTGTTACAGTTGGAGTCCAGTTTAGTAGTGATGTCTCTCGAAGTGATGAGAATGTGCTAGACTCACCAAAACAGAGGAGAAGTTTTGGTTCATTCCCATACACACCATCAGCTGACTCTAATTCATTTCATCAGTATCGGTCAATGGATTCCAGTATGTCAATGGCTGATAGTGAAGCCTACTTCTCTGCAGCTGAAGAGTTTGAGCCCATTAGCAGTGATGAAGGCCCTGGAACTTATCCTGGTAGAAAAAAGAAGAAAAAGCAAATGCAACAGATTGACTACAGTAGGGGTTCCATATATCACAGTGTAGAAGGACCACTTACTGTCCATGGAGAAAGCATTACAGATCCCCGAACTCTTCCATTCAAAGCTCATCCTTCCCAGGCTTCTTTTGTTTCTGCATTAGGTGGTGAAGATGAAGTCATAGAACATCTGTACATTGTGGAAGGTGAGAAAACAGGAGAGACTGAGCAGATCACGTCTCAGCAGCCTGTGATGAGTTGCTATCAGACTTACCTTACTCAGTTTCAGGTAATTAACTGGTCTGTTAAACATCCTACCAATAAAAGAACCTCCAAGTCCTCATTGCATCGCCCCCTTGACCTAGATACTCCAACCAGTGAAGAAAGCTCATCATCATTTGAACAACTTTCAGTTCCGACATTTAAGGTACAAATCAAATCATTATTTTCTATTAACATATAGTAAAGTTTTCAGAACTACTGAGTCATTTTAGCTATCTTTCGGAAATATAGACTTTCTGTTGTATATGACTCTGTTTAAAAGTTAGGTAACAGGGTTTTTTTTTTATGAGTATTATAAATTTAAACAAATTGAATTGAAGATGGCTTAAGGTTTCATATTGTTAATGTAGTAAAATAACATGTAGCCTAATCTACATTTCCATTACTCCTAAGATTAGGACCAAATCTCCTCTGTGAGTTCATATTTCCTGTGTTTTAAAAATAAAAATTTGGGTCGGGTGATGGTGACACATGCCTTTAATCTCAGCACTTGGGAGATAGAGGAAGGAAGATCTCTTTCAGTTCAAGTCCAGCCTGGTCTACAAGAGGTAGCTCCAGGATAGGCTCCAAAGCTACAGAGAAACCCTGTCTTTAAAAACCAAAAAATAATAATAATAAAAAAAACCAAAAGTAAGATTTTGGAGATTAGAGAGATGGCTTAGGAGTTAAGAGTGCATAAAGTTCTTCTAGAGAACCGGATTTCTATTTTCAGTACCCATGGTTGACTCACAACCACCTGTAACTCCAGCCTTTTGGGAATTCAGGTCTCTTTTGACCTTCACAGTCACCTATATTCATGCTCACAGTCATAGATATACACATAATTAAAAAGATATTTAAAAAAATAAGATTTTGGAATTATTTGAATAATGATTTGGAATAACTTTCTTTCTATTGGTCCATAGCTCCTTCTGGTATATCCAGTTCAACTCAGTTAATGATTGAACTATTATAATTTAGTGAGAATGTGGTTTCTTAAAAGACTTCAGAAAAGTCAAAAACATTTCAAAATATATTTAGTGATAATAACCAGTATGAAAATTCTTATCTTTAAACAATGAACTATAGGACAAAGTTTTATGACGTTAAAGGTATATAAAGTCTATGGACCTAATGAATAGTATTTGCTAATCTTTTTTGTATGTGTGTATTACATTTTTGTCCATCTTATTTTTGAGGGTAGATATCTCACTGAACTTGGAGATTGCCTTTTTGGATAGACTAGTTGGCCATTGAACTCCGAGGATCTGCCTGTTTTCTACTACACTTATTATTAGGGCTGTGTAGGCACAAGCTTCCGTGCCCATCTTATTACATGGGTGTAGGGATACAAACTCAGATCATTTAGCAAGTATTTTTCTCACTGAACCATGTTCCCCAACCCAGAGCATAGTATTTTAACTGAAAATTGAAGGAGGAGGACTCATTGAGGATGAGAATCAGACGTAGGGCCTCTGGTTTACTAGCAAAGACTTTCATGTGTGTGGTTGATGTTTCTTTGTGTCTTGTGGTTTTACT
Organism: Dicrostonyx torquatus; assembly: GCA_028555095.1. Classification (NCBI taxonomy): domain Eukaryota; kingdom Metazoa; phylum Chordata; class Mammalia; order Rodentia; family Cricetidae; genus Dicrostonyx; species Dicrostonyx torquatus. Next base: position 7,496,837 of record JAQHUG010000076.1, on the reverse strand, counting down.
AGAAGAAGACTGAAATCAGCTTCAGAAAGAACTAACTCAGCTTAAAAAAGAACTCAGGGAGGAAAGACATTTGACATTCCTGTTTCAGTCATGTCTCACTTTCATTCCACCCTCAAGACTCTGTCACTTACTTGAATAAAGTATGAAGTTACCTGCTGTTGTACCCTATAAAGATTTGTCGTTCTTGTTGGTTTAATAAAATGCTGATTGACCAGTAGCCAGGCAGAAAGTATAGGCGGGGTGACCAGACTAGGAGAATTCTGGGAAGAGGAAAGGCTCAGTCTGCAGATGCCACCCAGATGCAGAGCAAGCAAGATGAAAATGGCTGCACTGAGAAATGGTACCAAGCCACATGGCTAAACATAGATAAGAATTATGAATTAATTTAAGTTGTAAGAGCTAGTTAATAATAAGCCTAAGCTAATAGGCCAAACAGTTTATAATTAATATAAGCCTCTGTTTTGTTGGGACTGAATGACTGTGGTAACAGGCAGGACAGAAACTTCTGTCTACAGTTACTCATTGAATATTTTCTGTTAAATATTTACATTGAATATGTTAAGATTATAATAGCAAGGTTACTTTGGATATTCACAAATATTGATTATCATAAGAAATAATTAAAATTTTAGAGTTTAAACAGCATTTTATTCTATTCTAGGTCATCAAACAGGGACTCACTGCTAATTCTTTGCTAGACAGAGGGATGCAACTTTCAGGATCAACTTCAAAGTAAGAATTTATAGTCTTATTTTAATTTTTAGACACAGCCTCTTACTATGTTGTCCAGCATGATCTTGAATTCTGGGGCTAAAGGAATCTTCCTGCCTTAGTCTTCAAGCAGCTAGGACTAGAGGTGCCTTAAAATTGCATTTTTAAAGCTCAGAGTCATAGTCCTTGATTAATAGATTAGTAGAGTTTATTCTGAGTAATAGCCATTTTGTACTTGATTTTAGGCCTACTTTAAGAATAAATTACCCCAAATAATTTTTTTGTGTAGGAGTAGATAATCATGTTTGTACATTTTAAGACAGGACTATCAAGTAAATAAATATATAAAAATATTTTTGTCATGTGATATAATTGGCATCTTTGACCATTTTGCATTTTAGCACCTCATTTGGCCTGCTTTTAAAAAGTGTTTAGATGTGAAATATTAGTCTGTGAGATTTTTCATTGAAATAAATGTAGTTTAAATGTTTACATACTTTAAGGAAGCTCCAACTTGTTGTTTATATTTTTTTAAATATTGGCTTTTCTGGGTAAACTGTATAGCACACCATATACTCCATTAGACAAGAAAATTGTGGATAATACAGATGATGAAACATTAACAGAAGAGTGGACCCTGGACCAGCCTGTTGCTCAGACCAAGACAACAGCCATTGTTGAAGTAAAAGGAACTGTTGATGTTGTTCTGACTCCACTGGTGGCTGAGGCCTTAGACAGGTATTAACTTTCTCTAAAGATAGAACTACTGCTTTATAAAGTGACATATTTTACATGATATGTGAAAATATGATAGTGTTAATTTAAGAGTTTATTAACTAGTTGTTTTGAGTAAAAATACAAGGTAAATATATTGCAGTGTTATAATAGTTACAATATATTTTGTCTTTTAAATTTGGACTAACAAGTGTAAAACGATCAAATGTTTGTAAAGTAATTATTTGATAGTCTTACTAGTTAATTGAAGAGATAAAGGGAAAATAATAATTATTCTGTCCTGTGAGGTGTGTGTAGTGTATTTAAGGAGATAAAATTGACATATGTAAAAGCCAAAGTGAAACAAAATAGAATGCAAATTGTGTAGAAAATAAAGTTCAGGAAAGACTCAGGACCAGTTTTCATGAAAATACTACTTTTACTGGAGTACATGGTTTTCTCTGATTAATTGTCAAGATTCTTGTAAAGTATCATACTAATGAAGACTATAGGAAGTTGTCTTTAGGAGATTTTAAAATACGTACTGGTTTAAAAATAACTCAAAAGCTAGGTGTGGTGACACATGTCTTTGCGCCCAGAACTTGGGAGGCTGAAGGAGAATCATGAGCTCAATTAAAATGTACAAGAATTCTTCACTTCTGGGGGTTGTGTGGAGGGGTGTGTGTGAAATCATAGCAGCAAAATAAATAAATAAAGTAGATAAATGGTATTACAACAAATTAAAAGTTTTAGCAGACACGAGACATAGTTCACAGAATGGGAGAAAATATTTATAAATCAAACATTTGACAAAGGGTGGATATTTAGAATATATTAGGAATACCAAAAATCTATTAGCAATATTTTTAAAAATTAAATAAAAAAATTAAAAATAGATAGTAGACCTAAGTAGACATTTCTCAGCATTGATATAAAAATGCCAGTAGGTATATGAAAAAATTACTAATCCCTGAGGAAATGCCAATTAAAACTATAGTGAGATATTGCCTCACTCCAGCAGGAATGACCATTATCTAAAGGAAAAGGGACTGTTGTACATTGTTTATGGAAATGTAGGTTAATACAGCTCTATATGGAGGTTCCTCACAAGCAAAAGACAAAACTACTATGATTCAGCAACCCTGTTAGTGGATATATATGCAGAGAAATTGAAAGTAGTATGTTGAAGAAACATTTTCCTTCCATGTGCACCAACACTCTTTACAGTAACTAAGAATGGATATGACCCATATCCACCGACTGACAGAATTTGTTACATTTGCATTGTGGAATACTGTTTAGTCATAAGACAATTGAATCCTGTAATTAGTGACAATGTGAATGGAACTGAAGATCAGTATGTTAAATCAAATAAGCCAGGCAGAGATAAATTTTACATGAATTACTTCATATGGATCTGAAACAGTTAAATTTCTGAATTTTAATGGTAGAATAGTGTTTACCAGAGTCCAGTTGGAGAGAGAAGGGGCAGAGGAATGTTGATTGACTGGTACTGAGTTACAGTTAGAAGCTCTGATGTGCACAGAAGAAGGGATTTTTAAAGTTTTCACCTTTAATTAATGAGATTCATAGTATCTACATAGTAACTTGTTAGTATGTACAATCCTAATGTTTTTATATATCAGGTAAGAATAAATTTAAAAAACCAAGTTTCAGATATTAGTGTAAGGTGGAAGTCTGTAGAAAATTTTGAACATTGTGTGTGGTAGGGGCAAATGTTCCTGCCCAATCTCAGGGTTTTGGGAATGATGGTAGGTCTAAAAATTTCAGTAATATTTTCCCTATAGAATTTCTAAAGATGTAATTGAAGATTTTTGCATTTCTATATTGAAGAACTGTCAATATTTTCAGACGGTGGTTTCACTGAATGGTAAAATAGGTCATTATAGTAAATGAAATTTTAATTTTTCATTGATCTTTTTCTTTCATCAGATATATTGAAGCTATGGTTCACTATGCTAGTACACGGCACCCAGCTGCAATTGTAGATGATCTTCACACCAAAGTCCTTAGAGAAGCTGTCCAAAATAGTAAGACTACCTTCTCAGAAAATGTAAGAAGTTTTTGATTCAATGGGCATAGCAAGTTGAATATTCACTATGTGTCAGAATATCAAACTTGAAAAACTTGAATGTATTGAATTTTATCAATAAGTTCAGTTGAAATGTAGCACAAATAACTACTGTGGATTAAGTAGTACTACTTAAAAATCATAACTTTATTTTTTCCTTTTATTTTGAAAGTAGCTTAGTTCTAAATCTTTTAACAAGCCTTGTCATTAAGTGGTGAAAACAATTTTAAGATTTATTTTGCTTTAAATTTATGATACTCAGAGCAGTATATGTTCATAAATGCTGAGCATTTCTCCATCCCTGTGATGAACATTCTTTAGAATTAATATTTTAGTGCTTTAAGAACCAAAAGTGTACATTTTTAACTTCCTTTTATTTTTATGTTGTTTCTTGTTCACCTCAGTGCCTTGAGTAATTCTCTCCCCTGTGACACTTCTACTGATGTTATTCCGGCTGTGACACCAGTTGCTTAGCAGTCACAGCATGGCGCTCTTTTGATTTTTCAAGCTTATCTAATATCACATGTAGATTAGTACCAAGTAGATGTGAAAGTGAGCCTGAGTATTTCTGGTGAACCCATTATTACTCATCCTATGTTGTCCTTTCATGTGCTACATTCAGTTAGTTAGGGTAGAGCAGTATTAAAAAAGGAATTTTGAATTCTTCCCAGTCAATAAGGAGCCAGTTGGCAGAAATAAAGTCAGCCCTCAAGACTGTAGAGTTTAGTTTGCCTAAAAATAATGATGATGATTATGATAATAATAATAATAATGATAATAACTTATTATAAAAATATACTATTGCCATCTTTGTTTCTCCATAAGTAGATTTAATTTTATTGCATGGTAATTTTTCAGACTGACAAGCTGGTCTATTTGCCAGCTTTTGCTTGAATTTCAAGATTGAGTTTTAGGATAGTTGATGTCATGTAGACTGGGGGAGGTGTAACGATATAGTGAATACACATGGCAGTATGGATGATGTATAACCTACGAAATGTCTGCAGAATAATTTCTACTCAATCCTTTCAGTTGTCTCCTAAGCAAGATGTTCGAGGAACAAAAACTGAGCATACTGTAATAGGAACAACTAACCAGGGACAAATTCAGACAAATGTTACAACAAAGCAAGATAATGTGACAATTAAAGGTCTGCAGGCTAATGTGAGCATACCAAAGGTAATATTAAGCTTTTCAGGAACATTTCCCTGATATAGGAGGACATATTTGATATGTTTTATCTTTTCCTTTCAAAGGGATTATCAGTCAAATAGTTTGCAGTATCAAATGATATATTCCATTTCCTTGATGATCTAATGTACATTTAGAATATTATAAGTAGCTTACTATAGCAGACTCTTAGTGTTTCATATTCCTCCAATAAAAATTTAATTGTGGCTTTTTTTTGTTTGAGAATTTCATGAATGCCTGCATATACTGCATTTTGATCAAGCCCTTCTCAATTCCATCTTCTTGAACTCCTCTCCATCCTGCACTACCACCTTTCCTTCCTGATTTCATGTGTGTGCTCTTTTTCTAAACCCACTGAGTCAACAGTTCTGTCAGTGTGTTCACAATTATCAGGGGCTATATTATTGAAGAAAGCTGGCTCTCCCATGGCAGCCGTCAGTTAACTATAACCTGTTGGATTAGGGTGAGGATTTTGTTGAGCCCCTATTTACGCTGGGATTTTGGTTAGTTTGATTTCTTTGTTGTTGTTGTTTCTTAGTGTTATTTTTTTATTGGAAAAAATTCTTTTTCATTTGTATATTTTGATAATATTTTTTGCTTCCCTAATTTATTCCAGATTGCTCTCCGCTGTCCTACCTACCCAATTCATGTTCTATTTTTCATATATATATATATGAATATAACACACACACACACACACACACACACATATATGTTAGTCACATCTGGCTCTTATTTGTATGGGTCTTCTTATGCTTGCTGCCACTGTGAGTTCATATATCCATCAGTCCTGCTGTGTTTGGAAGACCATGTGTCCTTGGAGGCAGTCATCAACTCTTACTCTTATGATCTTTCCACTTCCTCTTTTGCATAGATCTTTGACAGAAAGGCTTCATTGAAAATATCCCATTTAGGACCTTGTGCTCCAAAATCTCTTGACTCTTTACACATTTGTCCAGTTTCAGGTTTCTATGTTAATCACCATCAAGAAGAAACTTCTCTGAGAGGGGTTAAAATGAAGCACTGATCTATGGGCATAACAATTTGTCATTAGGAGTCATTTTTCCTTTTGAAGCTCCAATTTATGGACATAGCAGTATGCTATTAGGAAGTATTTTATTGCTATGTTCCTTTAGCAGAATAATAGTAGGGTTTTCTCATAGTCCCATGACTAGTCCTTATCTAGTAGTCTGTCTGTCTAGTAGTCCTTATCTAGATCAGGTTCTTGGTCCTGTTAGCATTTTTGGGTATGGGTTCCATCTCATGGAGTGGGCTTTAAATTCAATGAGAAAGTGCTTGGTTACTCCCATAACATTTGTACCACCATCACAACAATTCATCTTGTAGGCATATCAATGTTGCAAGTTGCCTAGAAATATTGATGATTGCCTTTCTCCAGTAGTGTGCAGAGTACCTGCCAGTATCATAAATGCTAGGATTAGCTTGTCTTGTGCATAAAGTCATGTCCTTTGTTAGTTTTGTGCAATGTCTGCTCATACCTAAAAAAAAGTTTCACACAGTTATCCACCACTTTTGGCTCTTAACATCTCTCCTCCCTTTTTTCTCACTGATTCGTGAGACTTGAGGATAAGGGTGAGACATAGATGTTCTATTTCTGAATTAGTACTCTAACTATCTACATGTTGACAAGTTGTGAGTTTCTTTATTGCCATATACTACAAAAAGAAACGTGTCTGTATTTTTCTTTAAAAGTGTAGTCAACCACGCTCTAGTGGGACAATACTCATCCACAAGTACTTGGGCATCACAGACTGGTCTTGAAGGATATATATATATATGACATACAAGTCATATATATATATATGACACAAAATTGGGTTGGTAGAGAAAGAAATGATGGATCTTGGAAGAGTTGAGAAAGGGGAAGAATAAGATCAAAACTCCAATACTAAAAGAGAAACAGCTTCTTTAATGAATGTTGAGGGATGCACTAATGTATGAGTATAAACATATACTTGGGAAAAAAGTTAATAAAATGTCCATTTAGCAGAACAATATTTGTAGATTTTCCTCAGATTCTGTGACATACCCAGCCACTGGTTCTTGGCCCAGTTAACAATTCCAGACATTATTTCTTTCAAGATCAGGCCTTAAATTCAATCAGAAAGTGTTGATTACTTGCACTATCTTAGCAGGAATTATGACTGTTTTGAGAACTTAGAAGTTTCTTCTTCATTACCCTCAGATATGTCTATATATTATTATTATTATGTTCTTTTTTTATTTGTATTTGTGGTTTAGGTATAAAATATGCTTTTTAACTTTGCAATTCTGAAATCTGTGAAATTTATGTTAGGTTAACTTATGCTTGTTGCAAGCCTCAGTGGAAGAATCTCCAGCCACAGTTCCTAGTAGAAGTGTGACTCACGTTTCCTTGGTGGCTTTGTGTTTTGACAGAATTGCTACACAAGTTCGTATGAACAGGTAAAAATATTAAGCCATGATTGTTTGTTGGATGTTAAAAACATTAATTATCTTAATTGTTCATAATTATTTTTAAGAAATACTTAGGTAATATTATTATTATTGGTTTAATTTAGACAGTATTCTTTTTAAACAACTTAGTTAAATGTTTTTATTGGACTACAATATTTAAATGTTAACCATTGTGTCTTTTCTGTTTTCATTAAGAGGTGTGGTTGAAGAGACTTCAAATAATGTAGACCCTAGTAAAACATCAAATTTTGATAGATATGTCCATGCCAGCAAGATGCAGCCACAGTCATCTGGGTCACTTAGATCAAATGCTGGAGCAGAGAAAGGCAAAGAAATTGCTGCCAAGTTGAATATCCATCGAGTCCATGGGCAACTTAGAGGTCTTGATACTACAGGTAGGCTTCAAAATATTTGTGTTTCTTTGGCATTTGTAAAAGTGTAATTTTCAAAAATAGAATATTTTCCTTTGAAGAGTGCAGCAATTTGACTTTGTAAGGAAGAGAAAGGTGCTTCTACATATGAGGTATTTAACTATTCCAAATATTTATATTTTATGTAGAATGGAAATCAAAGTAAGTTTTAGGACCCAAATTAGAAACTTTTTTTTTTTAATTTCTATTTCTTGCTCATAGAACAGAGAACATCATGTATAGGGCTTTTTAAAAAAGAAAATTGTGAGGATTATTAAAAAGAACTAATTATATTATTAATGTATACTAAGATTTTTCTTTAATATCCCTAGAAAACTGAAAGAGAAAAGTAGAGCTGTTATATACCATTTCAGTGATTTTTATGTGGGTTTTTAAATTTTGTTTGTTTGTTTTTGGAACTCTATTTAGTGCCTTTTAGAAATTCAAAAGATCTCAGAATATCAGATTGAATTTCAAAAATTTTGTTTGTTAGTCTCTCAAAATCCGTATGTGGACATACAACCAATCCCAAATGAACAAACGGTTTTATGAATCTGTTACCTTTCTTGTGGGTTCTGTAGGTGTCGTGATTCCTGTCAGTGTAACTGTTCTGCCTGTCTCAGGGTTTGTCTTAGTTAGGGTTTCTATGACTGTGATGAAATACTTTGATAAAAAAGAAGGTTAGGGAAGGAAGGGTTTATTTGGTATGCTTTCATATCTACAGCAGTAGAATACTCAGGAAATTAAATAAGTTTCTCACCTTATACCCATACTTAAAAGTAAGTTCAAGAGATTTAAAGAGAAATGCAAGTAATTAGATAATCATAAAAATTTGGGAAATGAGGGTACATTTTACTTCATTGCATCTGTAAGCAGTAGATTCATAGATACTAAATATTCATAGCAATGTCTAATACATTGCAATTATATAAAATGTTAGTGTAAAGCAGTCTTTTAGTAAAAATTACACTTTTCCTAGGAAATAATGTTTTTCCTCAGGCTACATAATTGAAATAATTTTGTTGTAAATGATGAAGCTTTTTAAAGTACTTTACCACAAAGCTAGATTACGTAGAATTTATTACCTTTGTTGACAGGATACTCTGAGTTTTTAAATAAATTGATAAATTCATTGTTAATCTGGCATTTCTTTACATCATTGTAGATAGCATTTTTTAAAAGTGTTTTATTTTTCTGTCTTTGTAGAATACTAATACACTTTTTTAAGAATAACTATGGTGAGTGATTTATTTTCTCAAATATTAACATCTGTATTTTTTCTTTAAAAAAATAATTCATTGTGCTCTCTCAATAATAGACATCGGGACCTGTGCCATCACTGCCATTCCCTTTGAGAAGTCCAAAGTTTTATTTACTCTTGAAGAATTGGATGAATTTACTTTTGTAGATGAGACAGATCAGCATGCTATCCCAGATGTAACACGGATAGGTCCCAGTCAAGAAAAATGGGGCTGGATAATGTTTGAATGTGGACTTGAAAATTTAACTATAAAAGGTAAGCCTTTTTTTTTTTTTTTTTCTTTTTTAAACCCTGAGTTCTGGTGAAGTGAGTACAGTTCAGTCCCACATTGCTGAAATGTATTTAATGGTTGTTACTTGTAGCAACCTGAATCAATATAATACTGCAAAAATTATGATACCTGATAGTACCTACAGGAGGTGGATAGCAATCCCAGTTATACCAGTGATACTTCCTTGCACAGCTAGATAGGCAGTTCCTCTTTTCCAAACCTTGGGACCTCACAGAACAGCAAGTTTTAGAAATTTCTGACTTCACTGTAGTATCCCATTCTTTTCAGAGTTTAGAGCTTTGCCATATAAAAAGCAAATATTTCATGTAAATTCTTCATTTACTGAAAACTACTTTTTTGTACTTGTTTCTTATATAAGATAGGAGGGGAGGAAAGGAAGAGAGTAAGTCTTGTGGTTATGAATAATGCTTTAAGTAGGAAAGTTCAGTTGTAATAAGACTTTCAGGTTTAGACTTACGTTACACAAGAACTTGAAATACTAGTGAGGCGGTCATACATAGCTCTTAGATAAGGGCAAAGGCTACTGAGGAAAAACATAGTCTTGATGAAGTTATTATATACAGGTATTTTATAGTACAGCTGTATAACACATATCCGCTCTTTTTCTAACAGATAACTCCCTTCATTTTTATAGGAGGAAGACAATCTGGTGCAGTTTTATATAACAGTTTTGGAATTATGGGTAAGACTAATGTCACAGAAAGGGGTGGAGTGCTGACATCCAATAATTCTTCTGATTCTCCTACGGGCAGCGGCTACAATACTGATGTCTCTGATGATAACCTTCCATGTGACCGAACCAGTCCTTCCTCTGACATAAATGGAAACTCAGTCTCAGATGAACAAGTTGGTGAATTTCTAATGATACTAGTAGTTTGGAATTAGGGAACTACACAATCAATTTAGAATCATATCTTCTTGTCATTTCCTTTTTGGGAGTTGTTACATTTTGCTGAATATACCATGGCTAGAGTACAGTTAAGTATAGGAATATATATATATACCTATGGTGAATATTCCTGACCATTATAGTATTATTTAGCACAATACTCAGTTTATGTTATGCATTTAATAACATTTTGTTAAATAACTGAATTTATAGAATTTAAGGAAAGTAATTTTGATTAATTAATTAGGATTTGATTACTTTTAAAGTCATTTTAATACTTGTTATTTTATGTGGAAAATAAATATTTTTACTTTCTGCTTATTTTATATAGCATTTTCAGTAATGCCTCATTCAATTTATTATTTTTAATGTAGTAGAATTTAATTATGATGCATATGGTAACAATAAAAGTATTTAAAATTCTGGAGGTTGGGTCACTAACTGCTTGATGACCTTGGACAAGCAAGTTTTTTAGCTTTTCCTGTATTTTTTTTCAGTTGTAATAGTGTAGTAAGTAATGTCATTGGCTTTATAGAGTTTTTAACATTGAAACAATACCATATGAAAAACTTTACTCAAGCGTCTAGTTCAAGCAAGAATTTAGTGAAAGTATACACAAACATAAATATACTTTTGAGAGTAAACAAAAAAAAAACTTAAGAAAACGCCCTTTTGTTGAGAAATAGGTTGTGGGCATCTAGTAGTCATGGTTATACTCACCTATGAAACTCAATTCCTGAGGATTCTTTATTTCTGCATTTGAGAAACAAATGTGAGTGTGTGGTTATAGGCATGTCATAGCCTACATGTGGAGATCACAGACAACCTTTGGATGACAGCTGTCACCTACCTGAGACAGATTTCCTCAATGCTGTGGAAACCAGGTTAGCTGGTCTTGGAGCATCCTGAGATTCTCCTGTCACCACCACCTCCATTCCCCTGTAGGAACACTGAAATTACAGACGTGTGGTACTGCCTATAGGGTGTTTTTTGTTTTAATGTGGGTTCTGATGATCCGAACTCAGGTTGTCAGGCTTGCTGGACAAATGCTGTTACTCACCAAGCCATCTACCCAGCTCCTGATTTGTTTGATCCATTTCCAGAACAGCCTGATGGCTCAACAGGTTGAGCCAATTGCTAGGTGACATGATTGGCAACCAAATTTGATTTCCTGAATCTTCATAAGAGCAGTAGGAGACAACTGACTCTACAGAGTTGTCCTCTGATCCCCGTATATGCACCATGGTACTCTTGTACCCACACTTATACTTTATGCTCACACCCCCACACAATAATAATAAATTTTAAATTAATTAGTTGTCTTATTCTTCAGAACTGTTTGGTGGGTTGAGTTAGAGTTTTAATGAAGGGAATGAGACATATGTGGCTGTGCACTAAATGTGTTATTTCAGTGTTTTTTCCCTCTCACCTATTGCAAAATTTCCCATAATTTTTTTAAAGATTTATCTATTTTTATTTTTTGTGGGAGAGTGATTTGTGCATTTTTATCTGTGCATCACTTGTGTACCTGGTGCCCACTAAGACCAGAAGAGGGTTAGAATCCTTACAAACAGGAGTGAGAACAGTTGTAAACCACCTTGTGGGGACTGGAAATAGAGCCAACCTGCAGCTGGTGCTTTTAACTGCTCTTCAGCCTCCATTCACAGAATTTTAAGGGCCTTCCTCCCTGATCCTATACTATGTGGATCTTCTTTCTTTTTCTCTTCTTTTTCTTTTTCATTTTTTTTTAGTATTTATTTTTCCATTCAAAAAAATTTACACTTCCTCCCCTTCTCCTATTCCCCTCCCGCTCCCCCACTAATCCTTCTCCCTACCCCTCCATCCTTATGAGAGGACCAGGTGCCTGCCCTGTTGGAAGACCAAGGTCCTCCCCCCTCCATACCAGCCTAGGAAGGTGTGCATCAGAATAGACTAGGGACCCAAAAAGCCAATACTTGCAGAAGAGGCTGGTCCCATTGCCATTATTGATGGCTTCTTAGTCTGCCTCCATTGGTAGCCACATTCAGAGAGTCCGGTTTGATCACATGATCCTTCAGTCCTGGTCCAGCTAGATTTGACGAGCTCTCATTAGATCAGGCACATAGTCTCAGTGGGTGGACCAGCCCGTTGCAGTCCTGACTTCCTTGCTTATCTTCTCCCTCCTTCTGCTCTTCAACTGGACCTTGGGAGCTCAGTCCATTGCTTGGATGTGGATGTGGGTCTCTGTCTCTATCTCCATCCATCGGACGAGATTTCTATGGTGATATTCAAGATATTCATCAGTGTGACTATGGGACAAGGCCAGTTCAGGCACCCTCTTCTCTGCCGCCCATGTACCTAGCTGGGGACATCCCCGTGGACATCTGGGATCCCCTCCAGAGCCAAATCTCTTGCCAACCCTAAAATAGCTCCCTTAATGTAGATATCTTCTTCCCTGCTCCTATATCCGCCCTACCTCCATCTCCACCCACCCGCTCCCCCAAGCTCTCTCCAGTCCTTCCCTTCTCCCTTCTTCCCCCTCTCCCCTTATACTAACCCCACCCAACCCCTACCCCACCCGCTTGCTTCCAACTTTTGCCCGGCAATCTTTTTTGCTTCCAATTTCCAGGAGGGTCTATATATGTTTTTCTTTGGGTTCACCTTGCTAATTGGCTTCTCTAGACTTGTGAACTATAGTGTTAATGTCCTTTGTTTATGGCTAGAGTCCACTAATCAGTGAGTACATACTATATTCATCTTTTTGGGTTTGGGTTATCTCATTAAGGATAGTGTTTTCTATTTCCATCCATTTGCATGCAAAATTCAAGATGTCATTGTTTTTTACCACTGAGTAGTACTCTAATGTGTGTATATTCCACACTTTATCCATTATTCCATTTAGGGTCACCTAAGTTGTTTCCAGATTCTGGCTATTAAAAATAATGCTGCTATGAACATAGTTGAAAAAATGCTTTTGTAGTATGATTGGGCACTCTTGGGTATATTACTAAGAGTGGTATTGCTGGATCCTGAGGTAGGTTGATTCCCAGTTTTCTTAGAAACCGCCACACTGATTTCAAGAGTGGCTGCACAAGTTTCATTCCCACCAGCAATGGAGGAGTGTTCCCCTTACTCCACATTCTCTCAGGCATAGGCTGTCATTGGTGTTTTTGATTTTAGCCATTCTGACAGGTGGAAGATGGTATCTCAAAGTTGTTTTGATTTGCATTTCCCTGATCACTAAGGAAGTTGAACATGACCTCAAGTATCTTTTGGCCATTTGAACTTCTTCCATTGAGAATTCTCTGTTCAGTTCAATACCCCATTTTTTAATTGGATTATTTAGAATTTTAATATCTAGTTTCTTGAGTTCTTTATATATTTTGGAGATCAGACCTTTGTCTGATGTGGGGTTAGTGAAGATCTTCTCCCATTCAATAGGATGCCTTTTTGTCTTAATGACTGTGTCCTTTGCTTTACAGAAGCTTCTCAGTTTCAGGAGGTCCCATTTATTTATTGTTGCTCTTATTGTCTGTGCTACTGGGGTTTTACATAGGAAGTGGTCTCCTGTGCCCATGTATTGCAGACTACTTTCCACTTTCTCTTCTATCAGATTCAGTGTGTTCAGATTTATATTGAGGTCTTTAATCCATTTGGACTTGATTTTTGTGCATGGTGATAGATAAGGATCTATTTTCCTTCTCCTACAGGTTGATATCAGGTTATGCCATCACCATTTGTTAAAGATGCTTTCTTTCTTCCATTGTATAATTTTACCTTCTTTGTCAAATATGAGATGTTCATAGGTTTGTGGATTAATATCCGGATTTTCAATTCGATTCCATTGGTCAACGTCTCTGTTTTTGTGCCAATACCAAGCTGTTTTCATTACTGTTGCTCTGTAATAAGAGTTTGAAGTCAGGAATGGCAATACCTCCAGAAGTTCCTTTATTGTATAGAATTGTTTTGGCTATCCTGTACTTTTTGTTTTTCATACAAAGTTAGTTATTGTTCTCTCAAGGTCTATGAAGAATTTTGTTGGGATTTTGATGGGGATTGCATTGACTTTGGTAAAATAGCCATTTTTACTATATTGATCCTACCAGTCCAGGAGCATGGGAGATCCTTCCATTTTCTGGTATCCTCTTCAATTTTTTTCTTCAAGACTTTAAAGTTCTTGTCGAATAGATCTTTCACTTCCTTGGTTAGTGTTACCCCAAGACTTTATGCTATTTGTGGCTATTGTAAAAGGTGATGTTTCTCTGATTTCCCTATTTCATTATTCTTTGTGTAAGGAGGGCTACAGATGTTTTTGAGTTGATCTTGTATCCTGCCACATCACTGAAGGTATTTCTCACCTGTAGGAGTTCTTTGGTAGAGTTTTGGGGCTGACTTATTTAGACTATCATATCATCTGCAAATAATGAAAGTTTGACTTCTTCCTTTCCAATTCAAATCCCCTTGATCTCCTTATGTTGTCTTATAGCTATTGCTAGAACTTCAAGCACCATATTGAAGAGATATGGAGAGAGTGGACAGCCTTGTCTTGTTCCTGATTTTAGTGGAATCGCTTTGAGTTTCTCTCCATTTAATTTGATGTAAGCTGTCGGCTTGGTATATTGCTTTTATTATATTTAGATGTGATCTTTGTATCCCTGATCGCTCCAAGACCTTTATCATAAAGGGGTGTTGAATTTTGTCAAATGCTTTTTCAACATCTAATGAAATGATCATATGGTTTTTTTCTTTCAGTTTAGTTATATGATGGATTACATTGATAGATTTTCATATGTTGAACCAGCCCTGAATCTCTGGGGTGAAGCCTACTTGATCATAATGGATGATTTTTTTTTATTTTGATGTGTTCTTGGATTTGGTTTGCCAGTATCTTATTGAGAATTTTTGCATTGATGTTTAAATGAGTGAGATTGGTCTGTAATTCTCTTTCTTAGTTGTGTCTTTGTGTGGTTTGGTATCAGGGTAACTGTAGTTTCATAAAAAGAGTTTAGCAATGACCCTTCTGTTTCTATTATGTGAAGCACATTAAGGAAGTATAGGTATTAGCTCTTCTTAAAATTTCTAGTAGAATTCTGCATTAAAACCATCTGGTCCTGTTTTTGGTTGGGAGGTTTTTGATGACAGCTACTATTTCCTCGCGACTTATAGGTCTATTTAAATTGTTCACCTGGTTTTGATTTAATTTTGGTATATGGTATTTATCTAAAAACCTGTCCATTTCTTTTACGTTTTCAAATTTTGTGGCATACAGGCTTTTGTAATAAGACCTAATGATTCTCTGAATTTCCTCAGTGTATGATGTTATGTCCCTCTTTTCATTTCTGATCTTGGTTAATTTGATTGTTCTCTCTCTCCTTCTTTTGATTAGTTTGGATAGGGGTTTGTCGATCTTGTTGATTTTCTCAAGGAACCAGCTCTTTGTTTCATTGATCCTTTGGATTGTTTTCTGTGTCTTTATTTTGTTGATTTCAGCCATCAGTTTGATTATTTCCAGTCTTCTTTTCCTCCGGGATGAGTCTGCTTCTTTTTTTTTTCTAAAGCTTTCAGGCGTGCTGTTAGGTCACTAATGTGTGCTTTCTCTGTTTTCTTTATGTGGGCACTAAGTGCTATGAACTTTTCTAACAATTTATCCAAGTTTTGTGTTTTCTTTTCCTGTTTCTTTGTGGAATTGTTTCTCTTCAAATGTGGTGTTCCCTGGAAGTTGTATTTGTAGCACTAATTTCCTCTTGTGTTTGTTCCCTGACTCATTGCTAGTTCTATTATGTAGTAACACTTTCCCATGCTTCTTTCACAGAACTCCTAAACCATGTCATGACATTTATGCATGATGGTTAAGTATGCCATGACTTCAGAGACAGTTTAGTCTACAATCATTTGCTTGACCATGCACATTGCTGCAGTAATAATGCCCAAGTCTCCCTACTTTGCTCAAATGTCAGGTTCTGTGTTTTTATACACGCAAGTGCCTGGTTCATAGCTCCTTGAGAAAATCAGTGTTTCAAATTTATTTATTATGTTTTGTGATGCTGAGGATTAAGTTCAGGATGTTGTAACATGCTTTGCAAGAGTTAACTATATACCACTTAGCTGCCTCCCCAGGCATGGAGGTTTCTTTTTGTTGTTGCTGTTTTGTGTCTGTTTTTCAGGATAGTCTTGTTATGTTGCCTAGACTAGTATCAGCATCCTGGGCTTTTAAAAGATTGTTTTGTTTCAGCCTCCTGAATATCTAGGACCCTAGGTTTAGATTTCTTTCACAAAGAAAAGTATATGGGGTCTAGTAAGATGACTCAGCAAGCAAAGGCATTTGTTGTCTTGCTGTAAGCCTGATGTTGAGACCTAAGCAGAAGGCTACTTTGAGCAGTAGCCACAAATCAAGGGTTTATGTTAAGGTGTAGTCTGTTAAGCCTGATGAATGAAAAAGTTTTGTGTTTAAAGTGCTAGTAAGCCTGTGTTGTGGTTCTGCAGGATCAATACATATTTAAGTTGTTGGCTTTTTTTTTTTTTTAATGTAGGATGAAGGAGTTGAATCTGATGATTTGAAAAAAGATCTACCTCTAATGCCACCACCTCCAGATTCATGTAGCATGAAATTAACTATTAAAGAAATTTGGTTTAGTTTTGCAGCTCCCACCAATGTGAGATCTCCTACGCATGCATTTTCTAGGTAAAAAAATTTCAAAATGTAGTTTTGTCCATTGACAGTTTGTCCTTATTTCAGACAGCATGCTATTCTGTTTTATGTACTTACTAAAATATTTTCTGACATGTCTAATTCTCTGTGGGTGATAAAATGGCTATTCTTCCTATCTTTCTCATTGGATACTTTCTTTAGACATTGTATATTTTCTACTTAACCCAATTTCTTTCATAGTATTTTAGCTGTATTTACTTGTCTTGCCATCTTAAACTTTTGTTTTATTCTTCATTTCAGACATGTTTGCCCTTTTCCTTTCCAATTGTCCCATTTCTTATTTATAAGTTCATAATTTGTTAGTGACTAAAAAGAAAAATATTGCCTGAGTAAAATTATAGTAAATGCTATAGATATAGATGATTGTTTGAAAATTTGATAAAGTTTGATCTTATAATTTTTTTTTTTTTTACTTTAAAAGGCAGCTGAACCTTTTAAGCACTGCAACCCCAGCTGTTGGTGCATGGCTTGTTCCCATTGATCAACTCAAGTCATCTTTAAACAAATTAGAGACTGAGGGAACCTTGAGAATTTGTGCTGTTATGGGATGCATAATGACAGAAGCATTAGAGGTATGTCTTTTAATCATATAAGATATCAGACATGCTTTTTTACTGAAAATAATTCACTACCATAATAGTGGAAGGTACCCAGTCTACAGGTTATTAATTACTAGATATTTTTGAATTTAGGATCTCTTACACATATAATTCTAAGTCTTTTGTTCTTGTTTGGTTTTCAGAATAAAAGTGTACATTTCCCTTTAAGAAGTAAATACAATAGACTTACAAAAGTTGCTCGCTTTCTCCAAGAAAATCCTTCATGTTTACTGTGTAATATTCTACACCACTACCTCCACCAAGCAAATTACTCCATCATTGATGATGCCACAATGGTTAGTATTTTAAATTTTTTGTTTGTTGAGATAGGGTTTCTTTTTGTAGCTCCTGAAACTTGCTTCATAGACTAGGCTGACCGCAAACTCTCAGAGATCCACCTCTCTCTGCCTCCTGAATTTTGGGATTAAAGGCATGTGCCATCACACCTGATTGGTAAGTACTAGCTTTAAGGAAACTGTTATTCTGTAGCAATAGTACTGATGGACAGGTTGAAAAATTTGGTTAGAAATACAGGTCAGTAGATAACATTGTGCTCTGATTGACACTCTCAGTGTGACCTATATAAAGGTGTTAATAGAAGCTGTCAACATGGATAAGATTTCCCAGCTTGATAGATTATGAGAAATGGTCAAAGACTGAATTCTGAAAAGCTTTAAGAAGGTTAAAGAGGTTGGATAAAGCTAGGTGGAGTACTAAGAAGAGATAGAAGAGAGAAGACCTGAGACAGTTGTATCTTGAAAGCTGAAAGCATAAGTTTCAAACCAGGAAATAATCCCTAAAGTCATAATGGTTTAATAAAGTAAAGAGTGCTTAATCATAGAGGAGAGACTATATAGTTGCACAACTCATTCTCACCCTTAGAAAAGCAAATGGCAAATTGGGATTGGGATTTTAGAAGTTTGAGAGCATTGGTTGTCTCCTCTAGGCTTCTGGGTAGTAGAGCATGTGCAACAATATTCAGCCAAATTAGGCACCTAAGTATCAGTACTGTTCATGGCCTGCCATAACTTTCACCAGGCATGTAAAGAATCTATGGTAAGTGATAGGTTTTAAAAAGATATTTATATCTAAGCATGAAATAGCACTTTCTCCTTTCTAGGAATTGAAGACAAAGTTGTACATTGTAAACCTAATATGCCTATCCTAGTTGTGGTCAGAGAAACTAGAACACAGAGACTTGAGGCATTAACCCTGAGGGGATGCTCTACAAAATGTGAAAGGAAGAGGTACAGATGGCACTGTGCCTGGACAGAAAAGAGAAGGCCTGATGTTCTCAGAAAGTGGATGTGCCTTCCCACCCAGTTATAAATGAAGTTCTTTGGTCATCTATGTCAATGTGAGGAATTGCAGAAAAGAAGAATTGAGAATTTACAGGCTTTCTTTTAGGCTACTGCAAAAATAGGAAAGAAGCTAAAGTTTCTTGTAGTCATCTTTGTTGTTAACTTTCAAGATAGTTACAAATCCATTTATATGCAGAATTTAATTTGTAGCAATTCATTTTAACATTTAAAAGTAGAGATACTTGATAGATTGCTAATCTTTGCAGTGAATAATTTTATTTCTTTTTATCTTAGTGAATCATCTAAATAGCTGAGAAGAAATTTTGAGTCTTCATTTAGGCCAAAATAATAAAGTCTGTTAAATGGTTCTTTAAACAAAACAACAACTTTGCCCCCAGTGTTTAGTGTCATATTCACCTGAAGCAGTCATAGTGCCTTACATATGCAATGCTGTGTTTAGAGTTTGGGTTCTGTATCAGTCTATTTTTTGTTAATTTAATAAGCTACATGGGACTGGTAATTTATGAACAAAGGATCAGTGTGGCTCTGGTGAGGACAAAAATCCCTTGATAGTGGTTTCATGGTGTGTGTGTGTGTGTGTGTGTGTGTGTGTGTGACAAAAATCCCTTGATAGTGGTTTCATGGTGTGTGTGTGTGTGTGTGTGTGTGAGAGAGAGAGAGAGAGAGAGAGAGAGAGAGAGAGAGAGAGAGAGATTGATTGATTATCAGGATCATTTGCCAAGTCAGGAATCCAGAAGCTGGTGAAGTAGTGGCCTTGCTCTTTAATAACAGCCCATTTACAGACTCTCCACGCCTCACTAAAACTTCTGTAATGAATTCTGATGCCACTATCATCAGCGATTGCCACTAGATCCCCTCTCAAAGATTTTGTCCGTTTCCAAATACATTGCTACACTGGGACCCAAACTTTTGAAGTCTATAAACCCTTGAGGGACATTCTCAATGTATGTGTAGCTGTAGAAGGTTTTATTATCAACTTGAAATACTATTGTTGAACAAATTATCTAAATTCTAAATTTTAGTTTCTTCTTCTCTAAGTGGGTATTTTGAGATTTAAATAAGTTTTTCATTGTTATTGCAGAGTGATGGGCTTCCTGCGTTGGTGACTTTAAAGAAAGGATTAGTTGCTTTGGCAAGGCAGTGGATGAAGTTCATTGTGGTGACACCTGCCTTTAAAGTAGTTAACTTACACAGACCAGCTCAGCCACTGAAACCTCCAGCTGCTATGGACCAGGAGCATGAAGATGGACTTGGCCTGGATAATGGAGGTGGTCTTCAAAGTGATACCAGTGCTGATGGTGCAGAATTTGAGTTTGATGCAGGTAACCTTAGAGTACTTTTCTTTCCTCAGTGTGATTACTATGTGGTTTTTCAGGGGAAGAGGGACATATTGGGTATGTACATCTTGTAGGAATAGCTTCATATCGATAATGTGCCTCTTTAAAGATACCAATCAAGACCTTTTTCCTGTAACTATTAGCGAGTTATTAATAGAAGCAAATCATAGCTTTGCATAGTTGGTCACATGGTATTAATTTTAATAATTTTTGTCTCAAATTTGAAAATGCTATGGTTTACCTATGCAGTTTTATAAACCCACATTCACAATAACTTTGGAATCTTTTCATTGAACAAGTTTTATAATTTGGCTTTGTAAGATACAGTATACTGATGATCTGTACAGTAGAGACAGCTTTTATAGCAAACTCATAAAGACCTGTCTTTTAACATTGTATATGCCCCATCTGTTTTTAACCGAATTTTATCTACTACCTGTTACATATATTTGATCTTTAAGTAAATTTGGATGCCTAAGCTGAGCATGCAGTCCTGTAAATAAAATGTGTTGCATCTGAACAAGGTAGATGCTTTTGAAATGTATATTTGTATTTTAACTTTTTGCCAAAGGTTAATTTTTTATTTTGAAGATAGATTGTCTTACACTGTTTTGACAAAGAATTATAAGTAGGGGAAAAGGGTAGTCCCAAAATTAGCACTTTTATATAGCTTAATTTTAAAAAAATTTACCTTTAATATATCCATTATAAAAAAATAGCCTAAATTTTATTGCTTATTATACAGAATTTATTATGCACAGATGTTGAATTAGGCTTTCCCTTTCTAGTTACTCATCGTACCTGTATTCATTTGTGCCACTCTGAATATTCTTGAGAGTTGTTGTAATTGCGGGGGAGAGGTGTGGGTTGTGTTCCCAGCGCCTGGCTCCCAAGCCCCCAGCTGCTGACCCGCTCAGCCGCTGGTTGCTTGCTTATTCCCAAAATAATCACATGAGACTGTATTCATTTAAACTCTGCCTGGCCCATCATCACCACCCTCTTCTTGGCTAGCCCTCACCTCATAAACTAACCCATTATAAAAGTCTGTAAGTCACCATGTGGTGACTTACCGGAAAGGTCTAACCTACATCCATCTGCAACGGCAGCTCGTGGCGTCTGGCCACTTCCTTCTCTCTTCCCAGAACTTCCTTTCTGTCTACTCCACCCACCTAAGAGCTGACCTATCCTACAAGCAAGGCGGAGTCTTTATTTAACCAATCAAAGCACAGAAATACAGAAGACAGACCCTCCTACAGAGAGTAATTGAGTTGGGTCTTGTCACTATATCAGTAGATAGCATAAACTCAGATTAAGGTTGGATAGTAAGGAAACAAAAATAGGAAAATTTTAAAAATTTATATTTTTCAGCTTATAAATATGGATTGTAATTATACAGATCAGGATGTTGGTTGATTTTTTTTTCAAGAAAAATGTGTGGTCAAATATATATATCTTACTCTTTTTTAATCATTTTAGCCACAATCAGTGAACATACAATGCTTTTAGAAGGAACAGCTAACCGGCCACCACCTGGGAGCTCTGGACCTGTCACTGGAGCAGAAATAATGAGGAAGCTTTCTAAAACTCATACCCATAGTGACTCTGCATTAAAAATAAAGGTACAGTATTGCTGGTTTTGATTAGAGTTTAAAACTTATATCAACTTGATTTTTTTAATTTCAATATTAAATATATTAGATGCCTACTCTAAATATTCCAATAGTTTATGTTGAAATTAATTTCTCTAATAACTTTTTTTTAATGCATACACTGCTCCTCCTGCATGTACACATCTATGCCAGAAGAGGGTTCCAGATATCACGACAGATTGTTGTGAGCCACTATGTGGTTGCTGGGAATTGAACTCAGGACCTCTGGAAGAGCTGCCAGTGCTCTTAGGCTCTGAGCCCTTTCTCCAGCCCCCTGGGCTAATAACTTTTAATGTATATATTTCCATGAAAATTGTATCATCAATATTTAATACTTAAAGACTACTAAACCTTTGTGTTCTTCTATCTTATTGAATATTATATGCAATAAAATTCAATATTAAAAATGTTGATAACCTAGTCATTTCAGTTTTAGTGACAAACCTTTTAGGCTGTATATTGTTGATTGCAAACCTTAGGTTGGGTTTTTACAAATTATGATCTTAATATACACTCCGTTGTTTTAGCAAGTTTAAAGAATGTTGATAAAAGGAACAGTATAACCAGGTGAGTAGACTAGCATATGGAGCAATACATTATTTTAATCCTGCTCTGTAACTTGAAAAAATATTGACTGAATTGTGCATCTTTATTTGTAAAGTAGGGATTTTTACAGCGACCTCCTTTGAACGATTGTAGTGAGAAATAACTGAGTTAAGACATGATAAGTGTATCTGATATTTTACATTGTTATGGGTTTTTTGGTTGTTAGTTTGCTTTTCTAAGAACTGAAAATGCTTGTTAATAAGTTTACTCTCACTCAAAAGTCTGCATGTAGATTTATAATGACAATACTTTTGACATTAAAATATTAAATTTCTAAGTAAAAATTATAAAAATATGTATAAAAAGGGCTCCCAAATAAACAACAGCAGAAGTTTTCCTAATCACTAAGAAAAAGACTAGATACTAAAATGAAAAGTTAAAAAATGGGTAAAGGCATAAAATATGTCACAAATATATATATACACATATGAAGATATATTCTCTTATAAAAAGTATAAAACAAAATTTGATTTCTATTTTTATCTATAAGATTAGAATACTAAAACTTTTAATTTATATGTGAAGATATAAGAAAACAGTCATTCTCATACAATATTAGAATATTGTTATATGACAAACCTTGTTCTGGGGAGACTGTATGGCAGTTATATGTGAAAAGTTAAACTCTTTCCATGTCAATGACTATTCATTTTAGAAATGACCATAAATGATCAGACAGATCCTACAGCTTTCTCTTGGCAACACTAAGTGGAAAAATAATGGATATGACCGAAAAGAATTAAACATAAGAGGGCTAATAAAATATGTACACTATTATAAATGCCTACCACAAAGCCTTTCCAAAAAGGGGGTAGGTCTTTGTGCAGTTCTAGATGTCACTGGAGTTAAATGGATTGATAACAATATAGTTGTGTGTGTGTGTGTGTGTATGTGTGTGTGTGTGTGTGTGTGTGAGAGAGAGAGAGAGAGAGAGAGAGAGAGACTTTTCTACTGCTGCAGATGTAGATGTAGAAACATCAAGGTAACTTTTTAAATAAAGCATTTAAATGGGGACTTACAGTTTCAAAGGATTAGAATTTATGACCATCATTGTGGGATGCATGGCAGCAGGCAGGTAGGCAGGCATGGTAATGGAGCAGTAGCTGAGAGCTTACACGTTAAGACAGCCATGAGGCAGAAAGAAAGAGAGAGCTAACTGGGAATAACATAGGCTTTTGAATCCTCAGAGCTACCCCCAACAAGGCCGCACCTCCTAGTCCTTCCCAAACAGTCACACATACTCTAGAACAAGCATTCAAAAATGTGAGCCTATGGGAGTTATTCTTATTCAAACCATCACAGAGTGTGTTCCTTTATAGCACATAAATAATATATTATTGGCCCCTTAGATATTTACCAGCATTTTATTTCCTGTATTCTGTTTGAGATGCTGTTCTGTGACTCTTGTTCAGTGTAGAAACCGATTAATAATTCATTGTTAAAATACTTCAAGGGATATACCTGAATATGATTTGTAGTCCTTAATATTGTACTACAGAGTTATAGAAAATAAATTTTTACATTTGAGATCAATAATTGTAGTAGATGCAATCACTGTATTAAAGAGTAGGATAGCTAGCAGCAATAGCAACAGTCATAGATGTTGTAATTATCAAGAGTCATTTTACATATGTCAAAAAAATTGTGTGTTCATTTTGTAGGGCGTTCATCCATATCATTCTTTGAGTTACACTAGTGGAGACACTGCAACAGATTCTCCTGTGCATGTTGGACGTGCTGGGATGCCAGTAAAGGAGAGTCCAAGGAAGGAGAGCCTTCTCAGCTATCTGACTGGAAGCTTCCCAAGCCTGCACAACCTTCTGGAAGGCACTCCTCAGAGAAGTAGTGCAGCTGTGAAAAGTAGCTCCCTAACAAGAACAGGTATCTAGCTCCAGTGGATCCAGGTCATTCCTCTGCACTCTACACACAATTGTACTCATGTTGTGTATATACACACAATTAAAAATAAAATAATTCCAGGGGTTTTTTTTTGGTTGCATCACTAATACTTTTAGTATATATTTTTTTGAGGAAATATTTTAGAAGAAAATTGTAACTTTGTCTTCATGCCTTTTTTTATTTTTTGTTTTCAAATAAGTACTGACTAATGTTAACCTATACATGCTGAGACTAAGGAATGTAGAATCATCACCCTATGATAAGAAAAATGAGTTCTGTACTAATGCCTTAGAATCCATCTCATGAAGTAAAAATTGAAAAATACTTGGAAGAGATGGCTCAACAGTTAAGAGCACTAGCTGCTCCTACGAAGACCTGGGTTCAGTTCCCAGCACCCACATGGCTGCTGACAACCATCTTAACTCCAGCTCCAGTGAATTCAGATGTCCTCCCCTCTTCTAGCTCCCACAGGCACTGAATGCATTTTGTATACAGACACACTTCCGCAAAACACCTATATGCATAAATAAAAGTAAAAGGAATCTTTAAAAAAATTGTAAAGAAATTTTCATCTGACTTTCTGAAAGTATATAAATAACATTTTTCTGTGTTACAGTATGTAATAATTTTATTCTTAGTAAACTTTGTTTTTAGGAAATACAGTGGCCACTGACATGTTGTCTGAACATCCTTTGTTATCTGAACCATCATCTGTGAGTTTTTATAATTGGATGTCAAATGCTGTGGGTAATCGTGGAAGCGTGGTACAGGAATCTCCTGTTACAAAGTCAGGACATAACAGTCTTCCAACAGGTATTAAAATTGTCTTTTTTTTAATCTTAACTGTCTTAAGTAGCACAAACAGTTACAGCAAACTCTTGTTTCCCAGGGTATAATTAAGTTGTCAGATGTCTACGTAATATTTGTTTGAAATTGTACTCATTCAGAAAATGATAAATCAAACTATCACTTATTGATCTTGCTATATCTAATATGAGATTTAAAGAGCTTAAAACTTACATTTAATATGGTTGGTTAAACATTCATAACACCAAAGGAGGAAGGCTAAAATACATAAAGTGTAGTTACAACATGATGTACCTACAGTAGAAAATACTTTGAATTTGTTTAGCTCTCTCTGAGATATCATAACTATTAATTCATATACTCTTTACTTAACAAATATGTAATCAGATTTATGGGAACAGTAAAGTAATATTTCTTTCCCCAATTAGATAAATGAAGGCCATTTTTTAATTTTAAAAGAATATGCATGTATAGGAAGAAAACAGGCAGGATGTTCCCCTAAGAAAGTGGTAGCTATATCCAGTGTAAGAATATTAGCCTTCCTTTTCCTATTTTCAAAGGTTTTCCAAGTTAGTAAATACTGAAGAATATTGGTATTGATTACTAAAGGCTGCTAAAATGAATTTTTCAAATAGCTATCTGAACCATGTGAATTCTTTCCATATAGAAATTACTAAAATATGAGTGCCTACTTTCTCTTGTTGGTGTGGTCCACCTCAGTCTTGAAGTGATCTGATAGCCACATACTAGGTCTCTGCATTGACTCTTGACTGAAGAAGATAGAAAGCTGGCACCCTGCAGTTCTTGGCATCTCTTATGTTTCTCATTTCACCATTGTTCTAAGTGGCTATAGTTTATATTACAGGAGAACTAGAAGGGAACAGTTTCTCTTTCTCAAGGGTTCTTTGTCTTGGAATTGATAAAGGAAATGCCCAGAGAAAGCATAGTTTATTTGTTTTTTTTTTTTTCAACCCCAGGAAAGCCTGGGTATGAGACTGTTAACACTGACTTTTGCCTGCTGTATCGGCTTTTCAGAGTTTTTTTCCAGTCATAAAATCCTACATTTTGAACTAACTGGCTTGAGTACCTGTATAAAGATCACTATTATTTTCTGAATATATGTTTTAATTTTTTAAAATAAATTACATCTATAAAATTTTACTATCACATATAAGTTTTTCTTTTCTTTATCAGTGGTCTGATAAGGGCACTAAAACATAGGTTGTTTTTAAATTTCACTTGTTATGCCCGTTTATGGTTTCCAAATGAGTCACATTTTGCTCTTGAAATTTTGCTGTTAGGAGTTGCACCTAATCTTCCTACGATACCATCAGCCTCAGATTTCAACACTGTCTTGTCTAGTGATCAGAATACTCTGGATGGGACACATTCTCAGCACAGTACTAGTCAAGATGATGTGGCAGGCGTGGAAGAAGCAAACCAAGGTTTTCCTGCTGTTCAGCTTGCTGATGCACAGGTGAGCTTGCCTGTAGTACTTGATACTGATACCTCCTTGAGCAGGGCTTCCAAGAGGAACCATTAAGTAGTAGGTACTTGAAGTTCAAATGAAGTCTGTTCTGTGCCTGTAGTAAAAGCATTCTTGCAAGACAGGAACAGCCTTTAAAAAGTACATTGATTAGTTATGAATGCAAATTAACTAATAGTTTATCAATTTGAAAATCTGATTGTTTTTATTGTGTAAAAAATTTACAGTGACATGACTAGAAAGTTAAATTTTATCATATCCCATAGTCTTTCATATAAATCTAAGACTATTAAGTGAGCAATTTTGAGACAGTGGATTTAGAATAGAGAAATAAAGTAATTAAAACATGTGGAGATATATGAGTAACAAGTAGTATAAATAATTGAGGGGAAAAAGTAGAGGTGAAAGGTAAACTGCTGAAGTAGTTTATACCCATACCAGGATAATGAGACACTAGGAAAAGTTGTGGCTTTGAAAAAGTATAAACTGAATTAAAAACACACAAAGTGAATAGACAAACAAAAAGGAAAGGACATGACTGCTAAGCATGGTGGAGGAACAAGTTTATAACATGGAGAGCAAAGCCAGTCAAGGACATCTGGCTATGTTCAAAGTGTACATGACCAGGCTGAGCTGGTCCATGTGGAGAGAAGAGCAGGGGGAGGAAGAGGA
Source organism: Dicrostonyx torquatus (assembly GCA_028555095.1). NCBI lineage: Eukaryota > Metazoa > Chordata > Mammalia > Rodentia > Cricetidae > Dicrostonyx > Dicrostonyx torquatus. Next base: position 7,469,755 of record JAQHUG010000076.1, on the reverse strand, counting down.
GAGAGAGGGGAGCCAGGTGCAGAGTCAAGAGGGCAAAAGAATAAAAGAAGCCAGTAACCAAAATGACTAGTTATATAGGGAGGAGCCTTTGGAGGAAGTGCAGTCCAGTCCCTGAGCTGGAGAGATGGGAGGGACTTAGAGAGAGGGGTATGCCAACTCTACCCTGTAACAGTTGGGGTGCTGGGGGATATTGGGAGAATCTGGCTACCAGATACACTTTGATATGTTAAATAGACATTTCAGCCATTTTTCCCATGCCTGAGATTTAACATAGATAAAACGTGTGAACTTGTTTGGATTATCTTTAAGTTTGAGTAGAAGGCAGATTGGAGAGTGGGACATAGCATTAAGAACTGTCAGACTGAAAGAGGCTTGAATGTAAATATTTACTTAAAAGGAATTCAGGTCACACACAAAAGAAGGGTTGGGGCAGAATGATGTTTGTACAAAAATGAGAAATAATTGATGTTTAAAGCCATTTGCAGAGATCTTTTGGACATAGTATGGATTTTTAGTCTAAAATTTTTGGGAAAGCAGGAATTTTGTAAATTGTTAGCTTCCCCTTTTTTTCTATGTCACATATACCAGATTTACTTATTTTATGTGTTGGAGCAGTTTTTTTTTAAATATTTATTTATTATGTATACAATATTCTGTCTGTGTGTATGTCTGCAGGCCAGAAGAGGGCACCAGACCTCATTACAGATGGTTGTGAGCCACCATGTGGTTGCTGGGAATTGAACTCAGGACCTTTGGAAGAGCAGGCAATGTTCTTAACCACTGAGCCATCTCTCCAGCCCTGGAGTAGTTTTAGGACTTCTCTTTCTCTCTCTCTTTTTAATGAGAGTAGGAAAATCTTTTTGGCTTCTGTTTCAAGTTCTTTGTGCTTATTAGTATTTGAATCCACTGAGAAACATAAAGACATACACTCAGTTCAAATTTAGATTCAGTGGATTTATTCTAACTGCTAATAGAAAGACTATAGACTTATAGCCAAAGGGCATGATTAAGGTGGTTTTAGAGGCAAACATCAGAAAGGCATGTATGACAAGTATCCATGAAATCGAATCCACCGATGGGCAGTTGATATTACTCTACTATTAGGCACATGTATTTGCTTCTATGACATTAAGTTAGCTGGAGATTTGACCAGAGCAGTACACTTCTGTAAGCATTTAGAGAAGGAATCTTTAAAATATAAAATATTGTATTTGCGTAAATACATTGTGTCTTTCCATTGATTATTTCCTTCTTTCATGCTATATAGTAATAAAAAGACCATTTCATCCCTTTCCCATAGCAATACAGCAGCTTTATAGAAGTAAAAGCAGCTGTAAAATCTCACAGTTCCATTTCTTCTCTCACCTGCAGGCCACTAGGTTCTGCCAGGTATTCTAGAGCAGAAGGTCAAAGGCCCTTAAGGGATTCCTGGCTCCCTATTAAGTTTCTTTGACCATCACAGGGAACCTGCATAAATTATTACTCAGGTCTAAGCACTCTAATAACTGGGATAGAGAAGTTCATTTCTGAGCAAGCAAAAACACGGTACCATCAGATTAGGACAACTTTGTAACACCTGCACCTGCGTTACCCTCTCGGTACAGTTCCTGGGCACCACTGTACAGTACACGAGCCGGGCAAGGGCCTGGAGATTGAAAGAACACACAAGAGACCTGGGTCATTGGAAAGGAGATCAGAGGAATGCCATTTATTCAACCTTGGAAAAATCCTTAGGTACCTAGCTGCTCCACAAGGAATTCTCTCCAGGCAAGTGGGAAATTGCCACACCCAAGATGGAGTAAACACATAGCTAATCACCAGTGGGGCAGAGGGAGCACAGGAACAGACAGGAAATGCTGGCTGGCTAGAGACTGTCCTCAAAATGAACCTTGGGAGCAGGGGTAGACCCATGGGCCCTACACAAGTTGTCAGACTCAACAAGAGATCAGTAGGTTATAGATGAGGTTAAGAAATCAGGATATAACAAATTGTGTGTAGTTAATTAGTTACAGTCTTATGGAAACAATGGTGGGTCCTCAAAAAATTAAAACTGAACTGCTATATGCTTCAGCACTCCCACTGCTGACATAAGTTAAAAATTTCTCCCCATGTGCCAGAGGAAAGTAAAATTGTTTGAATATTTTTCATAGTAAACTTTCACATCTTCACAAAAATGGCATTTATTTTTAAGTACAAAGAACCTAGGACATCTGGAAATCTGAACTTGAGTCTCACAGCATAAACTTGCCTTCTTCAGTTTGTTTTGATAGGACATTTTAAGCTTCAAGACAAAAATCACTAAGGGATAAAGTGCCATGAATTACAAGGAGCTGGGAAATCACTGTATAGCATTCAGACATAGGATATGGAGAAGGAAAAAGAAATAAACACCAGAGAGTTGATAATTAAAGTATTATGGTAGTCTTATTAGACACATGTATTTGCTTCTGTAACATTAAGTTAACTGGAGATTTGATGAGAGTTATGCACTTCTGTAAGCATTTAGAGAAGGAATCTTTAAAATATGTGTTCTAAAGCATGTTAAATGGCTGATATAGCCAAGTGATATCATTTAAAAAATGGGATAAGTGTTCATAAAAAAACATGTAAACTGTTTTTATATTATTGCAAGAAGTGGTAAACTATTAGTGAACCCTATATATTGGTTTTGTTCCCATTCCTGGAAATTGAACTCATCTAGGCAAGTGTTCTATTATTGAGCTGTAGTCCCATCCCCTTTTAAAAAGTTATTTTGAGGTAAGGTCTCATTAAGTTCCCCAGACTGGCCTTGAACTGACTCAATAGCCCATAGGCTTTGAATTGGCATTCCTTTTGACTAGCTTCTCTATTAGCTGTAAATCTCAGGGAATATATAGCTAATCTTAGTTTCCCTCAAAGCAATTATGATGTCTTTTGGTTTCGTTTCATTTTGTGGTAATAGATACTATGTGATAGACTAAGAATAGAAGTAAACAATGAACAATTAATTTTGTTAATATGGTTGTTTGATGTCTTCCAGGTTGTTTTTAAACCTCTTCTGAGTCATACTGGGATCCAGTCACAGGACACAATGCCCCTCTGTTACCGGATGTACTTTGGAGAACATCTCTCATTTTCAGGAACTTTGGACTGCCTCAGAGCAGATATTGTAGATTCAGACACAGCTAAAGACAGGAAAGGCAAAAGAGCAAGAAGGTGACTTATTATAGTATATAAAATTTTAATCAAGAGTTATCATTAATTTTAGTAACAGTGAGATGATAATTTCTAATTAATAAGTGCAGTAACCAGATTTTGTTATAAATAATTTGTTGATTTTATTAATGGATCAAGCATTCTATTTTAGGCATATTGTGAAGCATGTACATGAGATATTCTGAATTTATCTATTTATCTATTGTTAAATGCACTCAGCATTTATATGCTTAGCTTCAATAGTGGAGTTTTTATGATTTTTTGGTTTTAATCTTTGCACTTACGGTTTATTTCTAACTTATCTTTTGAGTCAACTTTTAGCAGATTTGTGTCGTCGTGGATATATTTATATATGTATGCATGTGTCTGTATGATTGTGTGTACATGTTTATGTATGATGGTGGAGTGTACACATGCAGAGAGACCAGAAGAAGGTGTCAGGTATTCTCTAACATTTTCTGCCTGTCCATTTGAGACACAGTCTCTCCCTTAACTGAGTTTAATATTTTGTTAGCTAGATTGGAAGTTAGCAAATCTTAGAAATCCTCCTACTTCCTTAACCATTAGGGCTGGGCTTACAGGTATTCATGGGATGCTTGGCTTGTTGAATGAGTGCTGAGGTCAATGCCAGTCCTCATGATTGCAGAACAATCACTCTTAGTCACTGAGCTACTCTTCAGCCCCTCAGACAGTATTAAGAATAGAGTAAAATTCATGTTGATAGCATATCCATCAGAAACAAATGTACAGGAAGACAAATGCACATATGCGCACTAAAGATAGGAGCTGTTACTGCCATTCTGTATTTTCATGAGTAAGTCTTCCGTTTCCTTACTGCTTGAGTGAGCAGTTTTGTATCTATTAATAGGTTTGATTGTTCTTTTCAGAAGTTTGAATTTTACTTTGGGTATATTCTTATACCTTGTTAAACTACAAAGAACACCTTAATATGTTATAAAAGCATTATCAGAAATGCTACCTTTGGCCATATTGCCATTCCTTAACTCACCTTACTGCTTTTGTCCTAAGTGACTGCTTCAGCATGTACCCAGAAATCTTTTCTCCTTTTCTCAACTCTTACTCCTTTTGGTCATCCTTATACATTTCAGATTTTTTGGTTTGTTTATTTTTTCTCAGAGATTTGTTATCTCCTCCCCTCCCCCATTTTGGTTTATTTCATATCTTTTCATTCTTCTGTTTGTTCTAGTTCTTAAGTGTTTCTTTCTGTAACCACATGCAGAACATTGATAGTCAGCAACTTGTGAGTGCCTGTATTTGTACATATTACACTATAGTGTGCCATACATTTTATTAATAAATGTTATTATTTACTAAGGAATTACATGTTCTAGTTATAAACTTAAAATAGTTTCTGATTTTTTTAAGATAGAAATATAGTCTCTGTTTAATTTGCTCTATGTGGCAGTATACTCACAGTGCATATGAAAAAAGAGTATATGCTGCTTGATTTTAGATTTATTGTTATTGTTGATAGAAGTTGAGTGGTTTTTAAAAATAAAAAATAAAATGTAATTCTTTCACAGAAGTTTTTAGATAAGGGAAGGGTTTAAAATAATTTTTGTGTAAGATTTTAGGAATTTTTGTGTGGTTTTGTTTTAGTTTCATTTCCACTTGAAACTTGTCAGACCAAGCTATGAGGATTTTCTAATAGTAAATAGTTGAAAATTTAATTAATCATTTAGTATGAGGGCCTGCTTCTGACTGATCTGTTGTTAACTCTAAGTTTTTATATTGTTGGGTATACTGTTGGATTATTATTTTATTAAAAATATTAATTTTTAAAAAATTAAAATTGAAAATAGAATGATTTTGACTTCTTAGTAAATTTTAGTGTAAAATTAACAAGAAAAACTAAAGGCTGTATGCTAACTCCTGAAAAGGTTAGACTAGTGCAAGCACAAATGTATTGGATCTCTTACTTAATGGTACATTTCGCCTTCGAGGTTATTATGTTTATAAATGCATAAGAATAATCTATACTATTCTTCAAAAAATGAAGTAACAGCCTTTTGTTTTCATTTGAACATTTTAGGCAAGGCCATGTGAATCTTCCTCCACTTGAGTTCAAACCAGCATTAATGTTGGAAACCTTCAGCATCAGTGCTGTTGTGATGGAAAAGTCAGTGTGTACTCCTCAGAACCCTACCAGTGCTCTTTCCTTTCACGATCTCAATAAGCGTTATTACAACACCTTCCACTGCAACTTCACTATTTCCTGTCAGTCAATAAGTCAACATGTGGATATGGCTCTGGTTCGTCTTATCCATCAGTTCAGTACAATGATAGATGACATCAAAGCAACTCAGACAGACATTAAACTTAGTAGATACACAGCTGGATCAGCTTCTCCTACACCTACCTTCAAAACCAGAAAACATCGGGATTTCCGGTCATCTGACTTCAGTAGGAGTTCTAGAGGAAGTCTCAATGGTGGGAACAGAGTAAATAATGCTAAGAACAAACGGGCCAACAATGAGAACAACAAAAAAGAATCCCGAAACAAAAACTCACTAGGAAGGTCTGAAAGAAGAACTTCTAAAGTATCTAGGAAAGGTTCAAAAGATGTAGTGGATCACATGACCATCCATATGGATGATTCAGATTCCATTACAGTGTCAGAACAAAGTGAGCCTTCGGCTGAGTGCTGGCAAAATATGTATAAATTGCTTAACTTCTACTCACTTATCTCAGATCCAACAGGAATATTGGAAAAATCTTCAGAAACATTTGGACCAGCAGGTAACAGGCATTTTTATGATTTTGAAAATTTCTGTTTAGGAATGCTGAAGAAGATGGTAGGTTGTTCACCATATTAGTGGTATAAATTATTGAAATATAGAGAAATTGGTAGTTACCAAGGAGAGATAATAGTACTGATATTCAGATATTCTATCAGCAAAGTTCCCATCTTCCCTGACACTTGATGTGAACTACTGTAGTGAAACTTTATTTATGTTTTATAAATAAGCTTGCCTGAAGACCAGAAGGTAAAACTAAGCCACTAACCTTTAGACTACTCTTTAAGAGATTTAGACAGACTTAATTTCAAATATCTGCTAGTAGATACTAGGGAAGATGTTGGAAAAAATAGATATATCGTTTAGAGAAAGAAAAAGTCTAATTTGGACTTTGAAACCATGAAAGCCAATGCAGTATTTAAATCATTCTTTATGTTGGTTGCATTTTCAAATCTCAAACTATATACTTCTGTTTGCTAAAAAGGTGTTCGGAGTCCTACAGAGCCAACATGTAGAGTTGTGTTTGAGAATGAACAAGACAACAACAGTTTGACTAAAACACAGAGAAAACGTAGTCTGGTAACCTCTGAGCCTCAGCATGTTACTTTAATCGTGTTTGGGATTGGCATGGTGAACCGCACACACCTAGAGGCAGATATTGGTGGGCTGACAATGGAGTCAGAGCTGAAAAGGATCCATGGCAGTTTCACTCTTAAGGAGAAAATGAAAGGTATGATACTTTTCTGATACTGTGATGTTGCTTTTGTGAAAGAAATGAATGCCAATTGTTGCAGAAATTCCCACCTAGCAGGCTTCTTCAGAAAATGAGACTTGCAAAAATTCTGCAAGCTAGTCAAGATCTGTGAATAGAGGGAGCTTTGATACCTAACAAATCTTTGGCCATGGGCTCATTAATGTGTGATGCTGAGTACCTATTCACTAGCTTGTCTTTGAATGCCAATAACATGTTTCCCATGTCTGAAAATTAAATAAAAAGTAAAATTTGTAAAATACTTGCTTTTCCCTATTACTTCTATAAAAATCTTATAACCTAATACTCATACTTCAATCATCCAATAGCTCATCTCTGTTCCTCCATCCATATCAGTAGCTATTTTACCTTATAAAAATATGGTAACTGCCAGACTTGCAACAATAGATGTTTGTGTCTTATAATAAACATCAGTTAATTGTTCCTATTAATCATTATAACCAGGATGCTATTACCTCTTTATTATTGTATTACTGTATAAACTATTGGCTTCATGATATTATCACATATAAATATCATTCACTTTGCATGCTGATTTTCACTCTTTTCCCATAAAAGACATCCTCTTGATATGTGCTCTCAAAAATGGTGAAATTTACCTAGTTATAATTCTTCCAAATAATGCATATGAGATGTACTCACATGTAGAATATTTTTTCATTTGTCTGCTAGGAGAAAGACAGTGGCCTCTGCTGGGAATCAGTGAATCGAGAGAAAATTTATGATATTTTTCCATATGTACATGCTCAACTACAAGATAACAACTCATCTCCATTTGTAAAATAATAAAATTTGCCATGTATTTAAATTTAAAAATTTAAAATTTTAAAATTCAAATTTAAAATCATATGAATACAGAATATATGAACTTATTGGGAGTTTTTCCAAAGGGCACTGGACTGTAGAATTATGTAAAAATATAAACTGGGTCTTCACACAATACACAAAATTGACCTTCCATTTGTTTCAATGCCTTATACATTCTTTTATCTTGAGGTGAGAATATGTTCAATAGTTTTTGTATAACCCAGTAGTACACCTCTTAAATACCATTAGATGACCCAACAAGTCCATGGAATCATGTTGTTTGGCAGAGAATCAAACAACAAAAAATTTATCTTGGGTCAATTCTATGGCACTTTCCTGAATTGAATGAAAATGTAAAGAAAACCAAATATATGGAAATAAGTGTTTTGTGATGAAAGACTTAATGTATAAAATATGTGTTGTTCATTTCATGTATGTAGTAATGACTCTTTAATCCCTAGAAGCCAAAAAATGAAAGTTAGAAGTGGTCAGTTAAATCAGTATACAAAAAATGCTGTGATAAGGAGGAAAGTACATAGAAAAAAATACTGACACTTGGTCATATTATCATTATGTTTCAGAATTACTTATAACATGTTCTAATTCACATAAATACATAGCAGAAACAATAAAAGTAAAGAGCTTTATAAAAAAGCTTTTTTTCCATCCATGTGGATGGAAAAGTTCCCCTTTATTAATGAAAATGTGCTATTCATCGAAAAAGTGATAATAGAAAGTATAATAATTAAGTCTAAGAGAACATCTGCTTGAATAGTCCATAACTGTATATCACAAAAAGTTAATTCTATAAGATATTGTCAGTTGTAAAATATCCCCCCAGTTTCAGAAATTGTTGTATTGTACAAGAAAAGAAAATTATGAAAGACTGTGTGTTTTTGTTAATTTTATGGTTACCCAATAAATAAATCTAAATTTTGCATTAAATACCCATCTTTGACTGTTTTGTTTCATACTCTGATTATGAACAAAAGTTAATAGAACACTGATTTTATATGAAAATTTGTGAGATTAAAGAAAATTATTGCAGAAATGAAAGATTATAAATTGCTGAGAGACATGCAAACACGTTAATTCTCAAATACAAGGCAAAGGATATGTGGTACACATACTTCAGATGGCTACATTGAAGTAAAATTTTCTTCAACTTCAGTGGTTTTAAAATTAACCAGTTTTTTTTCTTCTGTTTTAATAAATATAAGAGTTATATTAGTTCTTTTGGTTTGAATCCTGGAAATTGACATTCACTTCTAAATCAATTGGTTTGACATTCCCAAAGTTTTATCAATAGTCTTTAAACTAAATTTATTCTTTGGCCTAGCAATTCTAGTTCTTACAAACATAGGACAAAAAAAAAATCATAATTGTGTGAAAATGACTGTTATAGAGCTAATTGTTTTTTATAGCCCCAAGCAGTTTAAGATTTATTCATTTCAAATTGTATCATAGGATTTATTTAAATGAAAAAATGCTAAAAGAGAGAATCAAGCAAAATGACATGTTTATTTTATTTAGTTTTGTAAGTAATAAATATATTAAAATCATAGCAGTTACATGGACCAAGAGTAGTAGTTTATTTGATTTCTTTTTTTACTTCCAAGTATATCTGTGGTATAGACCATTTAAAACCAGTAAATTATTTAATTCATAAAGTCTTGTTAAAGTGCATTTGTGTATAATTCCAGTTTTCGTATAGTCTCTGTATGTGTATATGAATACAAAAACACAAGCTGAGGAAGTTTTCTTAAAACAATTTAACATTAATTGAGTGCATTATAATTTACAGTTATCATTTGTCACCAAATATATTGTGAATAAAGTAATTTTAATATAAGATACAGTGGTATTATTTTGAGAACTCAGATTATTTCTTCTCATATTTAAGATGTTTTACATCAAAAGATGACTGAGACATGTGCTACTGCTCACATTGGTGGGGTTAATATTGTGCTACTTGAAGGAATCACACCAAATATACAGTAAGTGTGTTTACTTTTACTGTTTTCTTATACTTCTTTGTTACAGCTTATAGAACACTTGGAATTCCTTGAATGAACTGGTACTTGGTCAATTTTGAGATTGACACAGTGTTTCTAGATACTGTCATTTAGAATATCACCTAATAGGATATGAGGGCGATCTGGCTGCAACATCTGTCACCCCATTGATCTCCAGTGTTGATTTGGTTGATCTGGCTGAATAGGCAGGTGTCCCCTTCCTCCTTCACCACCAATAGTGGAGAACTGGTTTTTGGTCAAGGTTATAAAACAAGCTGCACTCCTCTGCTAGAACCGCCAAACAAGCGCCCAAGAATATCACCTAGTAAAATATTTTTGGAAAAAATAATTGATTTTGCTCTCCCTTTTTACCCTAAATTCACCTCTGTTTAAAAATAATAAAGAGAAAAGCCTAAATTTTAGTACTTTGTGAGGTTGTCTTATAGGAAAAAGATCACAGTACAAATTTCCGTTTAGCATGTAGGTTGTAAGTTTTTCTATCCTTTAAATAGTTAATTAAAATTACAAAAATACAAACTCTTAACTTTATATTAAGGATTAAGTAATTCACTTACTTAATTTAATAAACTACTTACTTTATTAAATAAGTAATCATTACTCATATTCACCTAGACTTTAAATTTATCATTTTGCCCTTAACAAACTTAATAGTAAAGCCTTTGAAATCTGTGTTACAGTATAAATTAAACCTTTTTTTCTTTTTCTTTCTTTCTTTTTTTTTTGAGACAGGGTTTCTGTGTAGCTTTGGAGCCTGTCCTGGAACAGTTTGTAGAACAGGCTGGCCTCGAACTCACAGACATCCGCCTGCCTCTGCCTCTGAAATGCTGGGATTAAAGGCATGCGCATATCAAGCCACTGTGGCAGCTCACATCTGTAATTCCAATACTTGGGAGGTTGAGGCAAGACAGTTACCACAAATTAGAAGCCAACTGTAGCTATATATTGTGTTCCAGGCTACCCTGGATTATGTGAGAGCCTTTTTAAAGAAAAACATCAACAACAAAAATCCAAGTAAACAAAAGCCCATATATTATATTTTAACTCTTCTTTGCTCTTTTGCTTTTTCTTTTTTAAATATAAGTTCTATTCTTGGATCTGTTCAGAATTATTCTGATATTGATAACATTTGCTCATAGTGTGCCGACACTGTCTATCATGATTGCATTTAACCATACGGTGTTGTTTATATCTTTGGCAGTATTTGCCATAATTTCTAATTTGTTTTTAGTGGATCAGTTTTGCATTATAACTAAAAATATTTAAATAGTTATGGTCATATTTTGAGAGTTTGTTCCTCTTTGATGGGATAATTAATGATATGCTAATGTTGTCCTGCAATATAGCACTCAGACTAGCTAACCACTAAATAGAAGATTTGGCTACTACTTACTAATAGATCAGCAAGTAAAAATGATCAGTTACAGTTCTAGTCAAAGTGTTTTGGAAATTGGGGTAATACCTACCTACCTTGGGCAATATTTGAAATAGATATCTATAAACAAGCCAGAGCCTGGTAAAGGAGGTCCAGGACTAGTTTAGACCTGGAATCATTGACAGTTTATTTCTAGGAGCTTTCACAGATTCCATTTACTAAGCAGTCTTTTTTTTTTTTTAAAAGCAGAAAGACCAGGAAATCCCCATAGTTACAACATTATAGAATAATATTTACTTGTATTATGAAACCCCCTACTGTGGGCCAAGAACTGATTATCAATTCCTTTTCTTAATCTCAATGCAGTTCTGTGAGCTGAGGTAATTTTAGCTCCACTTTATAGCATAAAAAGTTGAGTTTTAGAAAGATCAGATATCAGCATAAACTGTTTAAAGTAGTCCAGTCAGAAGAGCCCAAAGCTGCACTGCCTCTATCTCCTCCCTCATCTGCAGAAAGTCATCACAGAAAACACACTTTATGATTGTTCCATTGACTCTAAGCCTCTTCCCAAAGCAAGCCAGATTCCCATAGGTGTCCCCAGTGCTAGCTTTATCTGTGTCTCATTGTCTGTACTATCTCTCAAGAGAGTGCCTTCAGTCTCTTTAGCTTATAAAAGTTAACATGTATTTAATGAGGTTTTAAAAATGTAAAATTGATATTTATCAGTTTTACGTGAAATATAAAAGTTACTCATTTGTTACTGCCCACCTCTTAGAATTAAGACTTTTTGTTAACACTTTTTGGATTTATTCTTCAGCATTTTGTTTCTAACTGCAGTTGAAAGGAAATATAGTGGGAAAGGGTAGTTTCAAAAGTAATTTGAAAGAAAATTTTAAAAATTTGACATTAGTAAAGTTCCCTGATATGCGGTCCTGTTGTAACTAACTTACATATGAATGCTGATTGCTTCCTTTTTGTTTTCCTGCTTTCTCTTGAATCTGCATCTGTAGATTGGAGGATTTTCCTACATCTCCTACAAGTACAGCCAAACAAGAGTTTCTGTATGTCATACTATTTTTCATGACTTGTGATTAATATCATATTCTATAATGTTTATATTATCTTCATAGTATGTGTATAGCTAGTTACCATTTCAAAGCTTTACCATAGACACCAGTAGTTTAATACATATTAGTAGTCATTCACAGCCTAAGTGAGGCTGTCTCTTAGGTAAGACAGACTTCTAGTGTGTTGCTTGTGTTTCTGTAAACATGTTACTGTTTGGTACTATAATAAACCAAAAAAATTTTACTTGGTGAGTTTTTGTTAAGTATGAAGTAATTTTTAAAAACTAACAATGCAACTGCATGTTTCAGCTTTCTGATTTTTTTAATGGAAATATTTTAATTTCTGGTGTCAAGTTTTATCTATGGCTTTTGCTACATGTGCATTTATGTTTTGAGTTTAAACCATTGATTATATTTTGTTTGCAGTCATCTGTACTTGAGATGTATGTGTAAATGGTCACCATATGAGTCTATCACCATGTCACATTAACATTGTACTTAGCATTGGTTATGTCTTTGTACGTTTTTATTAAATTTAAATTTGTTGAATAGGTAGGTGGCCTATATATTATGTTTCCTGTTGGTACGATTATCATATTTTATGAAATTTGTTTCATTATTGATAACAAGCCATAGACAAAACATTATTTGTTAAAAGTCTATTGTTGATATTAGTATGTTCTGTTTCATTTTATGAGTCAACTAAAAGTATTAAAAATTGAATTTTGTTTCTTGAAAATATCCTGTATAACATTATTGTTTTTATGCCTTTTGCTTATATAGAAAAACATAAATAGAACCACATTTAGTTCTACTCAGACTTTTTTCTTTTTATTCACTTTCTCTGGATATTTAACAGAAAATCAATATTGCCTTTATAGAACATGCTTTTAGTGGCCAAAGATCATATCTATGAAGAAAATATTTATGGACTTGGATAATATGTACTAGAAAGGCTCCATGAAAGCAGTAGTGGAAAAGTAAAAGGTGGTCTTTGTTGTCATATCATCATGTTAGGCTACCCTATTCTAGTCTCGGGCTTTTTGCTGAGAAAGATAGTTACCTAGAATACAATTGCTAAGTGGGAAAGACTTCCTGGCTTTAAGCATTGACTAAATAGCTTATGATCATGCCACACATTCCACATTTTTATTGTAGAAAAAAAGCAAACTGATTTGAGATAGCATAGGCCAAGTTATATAAATTAATATCCTCCAACTTCCTTCTATTTTTATGTTTGAAGCCAATTGAGGGAGCCAAGGCCTGGAGGGAGTGTAGAGATTGAGACAGAGCTACTAGATTGGTGTAAAGCTGATAAAATTAGTGTAAGTTAGGCTTTCTGCTGTTGAACGGGACAAATCTTCAATCTTTGAAATCAAAATTTCCACTGAACCACCTTAGTAGAGTCCTCTGAGCTTTCTATTTTAAATTTTGATTTAAATTGAGAATTAAGTTTTGCACGTTTTCTTATAAAATCTTAAGTGATGTTTAGGCAGGCTAACAGGCTATAGAAGTAATGTGAAAAATAATGAAGATATATTGATTTTTTTCAACTTATACTTTTACTGTATGTAAAGAACTAATAAAAGTTCAGTGCACATTGAACAAAACTATTGCTCTTGAACAAACATTAGTAAGATTTATGATGCAGATAAAGGCTTTCCAGAGTTAAACAGCATGATGATCGTGCACTGATGAAACTCATTTAGAAGTTGTAAAGGATGCTCTTGTCAGCCTTGAAAGAGATGTGGAGAGACCTGGGATATAAATTAGTTTGTAGGTTGTTAATATGAGTCCTCTATTTTCAGTTTTGTTATTTTTGAAGAGAGTTAACCACTTAGTTAAAGGCACACAACATGTATATTTTATTCAAGGATGAAATGGTCACGATCTCACTAAAAAAATGATTAAAAGTTTGAACCATGTTTGGCATTCCCACTGTATAAACAAAAAGTTCATGACAGATGTTCATAAAGACTGGCTAAAGATTCATGGATAGTGCAGTTTACAGAGTTCTGCCACATCTTCTATTAAGTCTTGGCCTCAACTGCCCCCATGCCTCATCACACCTGGGCCTATTCCCACTTCCTTTTCCTGAGTTGAAGCAACAGGCTGCCTGCCTTCTATTTCTTTTAACAGAGTAGATGATTGTTAGAATGACGTGTTTGTTCTTTGATTATATTTTAGAAGTATAATAAGTGCATTTTTCTTTTTGTATTGTGTCTGTCGCTTTAGTTTCCAAAAATAAATTGGGGGAAAAAAGAGGATTCTAAGTGAGAAAAAAATCAAAATGGGATTTTTGTGTGTGTGTACATATATAACGATGTGCTAATGTTTGTGCTTTTACTCACATTAGTATTTACTAAAGAAATAATAGATTTTTCTATGCAGTATAAAGTTAGTATTTTTTAAGATCTTTTAAACTAGCTTTTCATATTCTTTACATATGAATGATCTCATTCTAACTCATTGAGTAAGAATATATTATATTCTTGGTATTCTTCCAAAATTTTCATTTGGCAATGTTTTAATAGTCTTCCTCCTCTGTTGCTAGAACTGTGGTGAAATGTAGTATTGCCAAGTCCCAAGCCCTCTACAGTGCCCAAAGAGGGCTGAAGACAAACAATGCTGCAGTATTCAAAGTAGGAGCTATCAGTATCAACATCCCTCAGCATCCTGCCACCTTACACAGCATGATGGTTCGAAGCTCTCACCAATTATCCAAACAAATCTCAGACCTTATTAGGCAGCCTTCCACAGCGTGAGTCATTTCATTTTTTATATATTCTGTGACTATACAATAATATATAGCTTTTGCTGTGATAGCAGAGGTTTGCAGGAAAATGATCGGTTACTATAAGCATCGACTCTCACAGTAATGGGACTGGTAGAGAGTATTCCAATGGCATCATGGGAGAATCATAGTGCATATCATTAAAGTATTTCATCGTCATGGCCATGTCATTGTCTTATGCTAAATAGGGAGCATAAACATAAAGTTTGAGAGGTCCTTGAGATTTTTATTGGCATCATAAGAAATACCAATTAGCTTGATGGTGGTGGTGCACACCTTTAATCCCAGCACTTGGAAGGCAGAAGCAAGTAGATCTCTGTGAGTCCGAGGCCACCCTGGTCTACAGAACAAGTTCCAGAACAGGTCCCAAAGCTACACAGAGAAGCCCTGTCTTGAAAAAGAGGGGGAAGAAAGCTGGGCAGTAGTGGCCATGCCTTTAATCCCAGCACTCAAGAGGCAGAGGCAGGCAGATCTCTGTGAGTTCAAGGTCAGCCTGGTCTTAAGAGCTAGTTACAGGACAGGCTCCAAAGCTACAGAGAAACCCTGTTTTGAAAAACCAATAAATAAATAAACAAACCAATTTTTAAAAAGCAAATTAATGAATTCTAGAACTGTTGGTCCTTGTTTAATTTTAAGAAATTGCAGTGGTCATTTATAGCATGCATGGTTTTGTATGTTGCTTTATTGTAAAATTACTATATATGATTGAAGACGGACTAGAGCGCCATATAGCATTTTAAAAGACAGTAAAATCAGACCTTTTCACAGTAACTTTTATTCTTTTTGCATGTTGCCACTATTTATAGCTTCTACTTTTCTGATTTGTCTCTGTGTGTGTGTGTATGTAAATTCATGCTTACCTTTCCCCATCCTATAAAGTTTCTCTGTGTATATGTGTGCACACATGTGTGTGTCTGTACATGCATGATTGCTATTGCTTTTCCCCTATAAAGTGATGAAATAGCATATATTTTGATAGTCTCAATGGCTTTTTTTTTCTACAATTTTTTATCTTGGTCTTTAGTTCTCATGTTAATAAGTTATGACACAAGTTATTACTCTGTTTTCTAGATCTTATTATTTATTAGCTGTTTTTCCACTGAGAAATCCAGTAATTTTATTCAATAAAGTAGTATTTGCTAATAGTTTTAATGGGAGGTGTTATATTTTGGTTTATAGCCCACAGCCTATGAAAGAAGATATTGCAACCCCACTGCCTTCTGAGAAGACTCCTACAAGTGTTAATCAAACTCCTATTGAAACAAATGAATTTCCTCAACTACCGGAAGGCTTAGAGAAGAAGCCTATTGTTCTCAAATTTAGCGCCATGTTAGATGGCATAGCCATTGGAGCAGCACTCTTACCATCACTGAAAGCAGAGTACAAGATGGGGAGAATGAGAAGCCATGGAATGACAGGTAACATTGAATTATGAGTCTAACCACATAAAACTGATGGTAATTTTGAAAAGAAAGTATTTTGATGAAACGGTAAAGCTCTTAAAATATGATATTAAAAAATATCTAAATAGCCAGACATGGTGGTAACCCTTTAATCTCAGCACTAGAGAATCAGAGACCTTGTGAACTTGCGACTAGCCTGGTTTATGTTGTGAGTTCAGAGCAACATAATGAGACCCTTTCAGAAAGTAATAACTAAATAAATAAATAAATAATCATTCGAATTTCAGCAATGATATTCTTTTATAAATTTTATTCATCTAGCCTTTTATAATTTCATTTGTGATTACAATGTATTTTAATCTTATCCACTCCCCTCATGCCCAACTTCTCCCAGACACCTCCAAATCACCCTTCAATATCTTACCTTCTTTTTTCCCCATTTATAAAATGTTTTTTGCCTTGTCTCAATTCTAGTTTTTAAGATATAATAACATTTTACTAATGAGTCTGTTTGTTGTGTTTTTCATAGGTTTCAAAACCTTTGTTGTTTTAACAAAAGTGATTTCTTTTCCTACTGTGTTACGAAATTTCTGTAAAGAATAATTGGTTACTATATACAGATACTTTCTTTTATACCTGTTGAAATAAAAATGTCTTTTCCTTTTTTCCTTGCTTTAACATGATAAATTAGTGTGTTTAAAGCACTAATAAATCTATTTCAACACAAATATGTTGCCTTAAGGATATCTATATTACTACTCCTTTCATTTCAGATTTTGTCAATTAAGAAAGTTTTCTGATTTTCAACCTTTATATTACCAGAAATGTAAACACTCTAATGTGAGCTTTTAGATTTGGCAAAGGTAGAAAGCATGGGCTTTCAACTATCAGAGGCAGTCCTATGAGTGAGTACATTGGCTAATTCGTTCATGTATTCATGTCATTTGGAATCCATAGATTAATGGCAAAAGCAAGCCAGAGAGGCAGTTTAGAACTGAAAAAGTAGAACTGTTTAAGAACAGAGTGAATACCTTGTTAAATATCCATACAAGTAAGAACCCAGAATTCTGTAAATGAGGAAAAAGGACACAATCAGTAAAAGAATGACACATTCTTGATTACAGATGTGTGATAACTGATACCTAAGGGTTGCTTTGATCTGGGTGAATTTTATTTAGTGATGCTCGTAGGAGATATAGTAGGCGACCGACCCTACCTCTTAAGAGCTTGCAATAGCTAGTCAAAGGTATACTTACTTGGTTGCAGCAGTTTAATAAGAGGGAACTGAGAGAATGGCAGTCTGCTGTTTATGAGAGGAACATGGGTGTATATACATTATCTGTATCAATGTGTAGACATAGGTATATACATTGAACAGTGATAGAGTTGATGGCAACTTCTACCAATTCCTCATGCCCACATAGACAACTAAACAGTATTGGCAAAATAATGGAATTGACTACTCATTAATTTTGCTTGACCAGATAGAGGACTTAAAAAATTTAATACAATATTGAGCTACAATTTGTAGCTGATTATTTAGCCTCTTAATGGTTGTTAAGGCTAAAGGAAGGTGTGCTTAATATTTCAGAATTTGGGAGTTGTTTTTAGCTTGAGTTGTTGTAGTATAGCTCCTTTACATGAAAGGCAATGTCTTTCTGTTCTCCCTTCTGTGATATACAAAATCTGTGTCTTTCTGCATATGATACAATGCTAGGTACCCAATAGGCTTCATAAATACTGCTGGTTTACTTGGAAGGCAGCTATGCTCACCACTATACTACCAACGCACTGCTGGTTTACTTAATGGTGCTTGCTGACTAATTCCTTAAAGTGAGCGAATGTGCTTGTTTAAAGATAAGGAATCTCTCATATATAATTTTTTTAATAATGCTTTTATGTATATCAAACTGAGGGATGACAAAACTTTTTACTTAAGACACCATTTTTGGAAAAGTGAAAATATTAATGCATGCTTGTATTGCTATATAATGTTTCTTACTTCTTACAGGTGCACAGACAAGGTTTACATTTGAGTTACCAAATCATAGATTGCGTTTTACTTCAAAAGTTTCTGCAACAGATATGTCAACTATTCCTCCTTCTGCAAGTCTTAATCTTCCGCCTGTTACCATGTCAGGGAAATATATCATGGAAGAACATGATAGTTACTCAGATCAAGTGTGGAGTATAGATGAGCTGCCTTCTAAACAGGGCTACTATTTACAAGGGAATTATCTACGTTGTGTAGCAGAAGTAAGTTTACTTTTAAAGTTACTTTTAGCAGTTTATAAGTTTTCAGTATTTAGATACCAATATATGTAATAATCTAAACTTTGGAGGTTAAATGTTAAATTGTTTGTTCATACAGAAGAAGAAATCCTACTGAATTTGAAGAGGAATGGGCATGTGTCTGTCTCTGTCTGACTCCTCCCCCTTGCTTTATTGGAACATGCTTTTTGAAACAATATACTAATAATCTATTACTTTGTATTTTATATATTAAATTTCAAGTCCATCATGGCAATGTTTTTATGGCTTATTTGATAATAAAAAAGAGAATTGACAGCTAACAGCAAGAGCTTTATATGTTTACTTTTATGGTTCTTTAATTAACTTTGAGTTAAACATACTGTTTTCTTTTTTAAGTGGGGGACAAACTGATTTTTAATATGGCTATATGATTTAAAACATAATTATTAGTCATGATCTAAAGGTCAATGGGAAAATAAAACAAATTAACAGATTCATTTATTATTTAAAACAGAGTTAAAAGCTGGTACTCCTGACTCCCTCACTATTTTTTTAACCTCTATGTTTAACTGTCAAAAACTTTAAAAAACATGACATACCTGTTTTATTTGGTTTGAAAATCTATAAGAAAGCTCTTTGAGTTTGATAGAAATACTATAATTGGAAGAGACACATTTAAGTATGATATACCTTTTCCAAACTGGACCTTAACACCTAAGAGTTTGTATTTTTTTTAGTTTTTAATTTCATTTGTGTGTGTGTGCATGTGTATGTGTGTGTGCATGTGTCTGTCTGTTCATCCATGTCCGTGATACGTGTTTGGAAGTGGGATGCCACAGCACACATATGGCGATCAGATGACACTTTTGTGGAGTCTGTTCTACTTTACCTAGGTTTTGGGGATAAAACTCAGGTCTCCAGGTTTTTATCATAAGCTCCTTTGCCTAATAATCTACCTAGCCAGGCCAAGAGTTGAAATTTCTGTATTTGAAAAACAAGTATATCCAAATGTACACAGGATTCTAAGAAGCCAAAAATTGATTGAAGTAGGAAATTTTATATGGCATGTATGCTTTCCACATAGAAAAATAAGTGGCAAAAATAGTTGAGCAATACTAATAAAGATGCTTCATTTCCAAGAAAGTAAATTTAAAGCATTATATAGTTCCATGATAATGTTACATACTAAAAAGAGAAAATTAATACTTTAGGAAAAATACAATCTCAGGTTTACCAAAAAGGAAAGGAAAATAACAAATTACTTTCAAAGCATATAAAGTTGTACCTTATTTCAAATTGCCTATTTTATTGTGACCTAATATAAATACACTGTAACTCATCTTTGTCCTATTTTGTGCAAGATAAAGTGCCTGGTGCAGAGTTGGAGGGATAACTAGTGGCCTAGAACATGTACTGCTCTTCTAGAGTATCTGAGTTCACTCCCAACAACATCAGGCAACTCCATAGGAATATCACCCCTTTGGCCTGTGTGGGCACTTGCATTCTTATGCACATTCCCACACACAGACAAGATACATAATTAAAAATAACAAAAATAAATTTTAAAAATGTGCCTCCTGGTATAATTAAGCTTTTTTGTGATTTCTCTTCTAAGATGACAAATTATTTTTCTCTTAATTTTTGATCAAAATATGAACCATATCACAATGATAAAGTGCTTTAATAAAAAGAGGCTTGAATCTGTGTTTTTTGTAATGGTCACTTAATAATTAGAAGCTGCTTTCTGCTTCATCTGTTTATTGACTAATTCTGTCAGAAATTAATACTTTGTACTAATCACAAGACACATGTTTCATATGATTAGATATGGTATCTGATTGGTAATTCACTCATATAATCCTGAGATCTATAGTGTGCTGTTTGAGGATTTTGATTTTAATCAGTATAGCTGTAGCATTTAATTCAAATAGAATTGATCATTGGGACTTAATAAGCCCCCTTTCAATGCATTGTTCTCATATACTATATAGATAATTATCTCCTTTTCCTAGAGTTTTTTGGCTTTGTGGAAATGCAAGTACATTGCTAACATACTCAATAGTACAATCTCACACTCTGATTTTGTTTGGCAGGTTGGTTCCTTTGAACACAATCTCACCACAGATCTTCTAAACCACTTGGTGTTTGTACAGAAAGTGTTCATGAAGGAAGTGAATGAAGTAATACAGAAGGTTTCTGGTAAGGCTGTCTGTGACCTAGGAATGCAAGTGTCTATTCTTATTTGCCTGTGAGTTTTCATTATCTGAACTAAGACCTAAGTGACACAAAAGTAGGAAAAATTATATTGGTAACTGTGTGTGTGTGTGTGTGTGTGTGTGTGTGTGTGTGTGTGCGTGTGTCTGTGTGTGTGTCTGTGTGTGTGTTAGGCAGACAAAAAGAAAGAAAGGTAAGAGAGAAGATGCACATCCAGAGAAGAAAAGATAATATCAGCTAGCTTTTTTAAATTGTTTGCATCTTATTCCCTTAAGCTGGTGAGATCTTTCATTGAACTTGGAGCTTGTTATTTGAGACTGTAGAGACCTGTATTTCAAGAAAGAAAACCTGTAGGCTGGTGAGGGGAGTCTCTGTAAGAACCAAAGCCCTCCAATTACTTACAAGCTGGGATAATTATAGGGTAGACATGGCTGGAAGCAGAAAGTAGGATGAAAAGTTTCCTTTTTTGATCAGAGATGGACTTTTTCTAGGAGTGGCCAAAGAAATGAGTAGTGAGTAGTGAGTCAAAGAATGTCAGATGATAGGTAGCCATCACTTATGTACAGCTTTTAAGGTCTGCAGAAGTGTGTGTAGAAGAACTCTAGGTGATTATCAGGGGTAGTGGTTGGGGTTCAGAATGCATGACTGATTCACATTGGTAACTTGTTTATATGAATAGATGGAGAAGGGAACACATTTGTTATTCATGTACTTCTTTTCTACTTTCAAGATCAGCATCCTCATCGTGGTTTAAGGACAGTTTATAGTGTTGGAAACTTTGGCATTGGAAGAAGATGCCATAAGGGTAGAATCCTTTAGTGGAATCCAAGCCTGTTAGTACCTGTCTGTCTAGCTAACATTCACAGCTCATAAGTTGAGGCCCTTATTGATGTTCAATAAGTCTGGCTGCTTCCAACTAAAATTAGAAGAATAAAGGGGTTTATTTGTTTATTTATTTATTTATTTGCTGACTTCATTTTTGCTGACTTTCAAGATTGGAGAATATTCAAAGAACCTAGACTTAGATTATTTTAGGATGATCTGAATATGAATCAACTGTAAATGAATATAGACAAAATTAAGACAGTGGTTGAATGTAAAAGTCTGGAGAATAGCCTTACCACCATGATTTTATTATATTTAACTCATTTTTACTACAAAGATACAGAGATTCAGTTGTAAAGCTGTTCACCAATGAGATGGTGGTCTTTAGCATGGTTTTACTCTTATTTTGTAGATCTTGCAAAGCAAAGGAGGCATAATCAGAATTTTCAGAAATACGTAAATAAGAGTATGTCCATGGTTAGGAAAATCATGTGAGTCTTTTAACTTGATTAAGAGCTTTAATTTGAGTAAAAACCTATGTTTTATATTATTATCAATTACTTTAACTTCAGTTGTATCTTCCTGCAGTGTGCTTAAGAATTTGAGATGGCCAAAATTAATTACTTTCTTTTTACTGTCATGGACATTTAGACTCTGGTCCTCAAGAATTACTTGCACTTGGGAGGAGTCTGTTTTTGTTAGCCTTGCTTAGCTGTTCTATCTATTTGAGGATAAGTCAAAGGCCTTGCTTGACTATGGCTTCACCTGGAAACATGGAGGAAATTCTCCTCTGTGTTGACCTTCTATGTAGAATGGATATTAGATACAGTCTACCTGGGGTCTTCATGTCGTCCCTGAAAACCAGGCAGATGACTCACCAGGGCTACACTAGAAGTTGGTCTTGGAAGGCAAAGAACAAAAATACTGTGCCTCTTAATCCCTCTGTGCACATTAGTATAGCTATCCAAGTAGTTACTGAGCACCCAGATTTGTTAACACCAGTTGAATACTTTAACTACCATGTAATAGATAAAGTTTGGGCAGAACCTAAGCACTTTTAAATTAACTTTGATTAGATACACATTTTGTTCTTTTGAGTCAGTGCTTGTGTTACCAAGAACAAATAAATAACTTAAGAGAACACTTCTTAATTTGAATAGAGGTATATTATCAGTGTATTGTACTTTGACCTTAGAAATTTATATGTATATATAAGATTTCTAAGTCTCATCTTCTACATGTCTTATATAACTTAAAACTTTTATGGCTTGCTTAGACTTTCCAGCAAGAATGGCTACTCTTAACTTTTTACATAAATACTTAGGACCCAAACCCAGGTCCCTCTGTTTCCACAGCAAGCCCTCTTACCCATTGAGCCATCTTCTAAGCTATGGATGAATGCTTATGTCCATTCATCATTTCTTCATATTTTTGTTCTTTATTATATTTTAGGTTATCATGCAAAGTAATGGGTTTCATTATGACATTTTTACATAGATGTCATTACACTTT
Source organism: Dicrostonyx torquatus (assembly GCA_028555095.1). Taxonomy (NCBI): domain Eukaryota; kingdom Metazoa; phylum Chordata; class Mammalia; order Rodentia; family Cricetidae; genus Dicrostonyx; species Dicrostonyx torquatus. The sequence continues at coordinate 7,446,746 of JAQHUG010000076.1, read as the reverse complement.
GTTTTCATTTGTTTCTCTGCCCACATAGTCAAGCTCCCCTTTCCAGTCAGTCTTCCATCTGCTCTTACAGCAGCATTCCATTGCCTTTTTCCATACTTAAGATCTCTTCCTTCCCCACCACAATAACATGTTACTTTATTCATTTTCTCTTACAGAGAAGTTACTGCTTATTCTTTATTTAACTAAGAACTGCGAGGACTCTGAAAAAAGAACCATATAGTTCTTACTTGGTCGTACATGCACTATGTTGGTTGTGCCATAAGATTATTCTAGAGCAATGTTTCTCAATCTTCCTAATGCTGAGACCTTTTAAAACAGTTCTTCATGTTGTGGTACCCCCCCACTCATAAAGTTATTTTTGCTACTGTTGTGAATCATAGTATTAGTATTTTATATACAGGATATCTGATATACGACCCCTGTAAAAGGGATATTTGACTCACCAAGGGGTTGTGATCCACAGGTTAGAACCTCTGCTTTAGAGTCATGTGGAATCTAATTTTGATTATAGAACATGTCAGAGGCCTATACTGACTTAAACATTTTTATTAACAGTATTTTAAAAATAATTCTTAAAGTGCAAGTAGCTATGCTGTGAGATTTTTTTCTCTTTAGTATGTGATATACTTTTGTAATTCTAAGTAGAAATTGTCTTTATATACTTATCTTTATAAATTGTATTTCTATATAAAAGAACTGATATAGATCAATTTATTTTATGAGAGAAAATATGTGACTCTTAAGTTAAATCATGAAGAGGTTACAAAGATGTGGAAATAAGAGTTATTGAACTTAGCAAACTTACACCTCCATTAGGATGTTCACACACACACACACACACACACACACACACACACACTGAATAAACAAAAAATGTAATATTAAAAGTCTTAAGGAGAAAGGATACTTCATGTATACTTTATTATTGAGGACTTCATAGCATCAGGATGACTTGAACTAGGGCTTGAATACATTCTATATTTTGATTATAGAACCATTCCAAAAGACAGGGACAGTCTCAGGAAAGAAAACAGCAAAACTTCATGTTCATTTGCTATAATTGAAGTAAGACTTGTGGGACTCTAAAGAAAGTTAGGAAGACTTGTCATGACTGTTGTAAGAAGGATATCATAGTGTGACTGAAGATAACAATTTAGATCATGAAACAGAACAGGTACACTTGACAGAGTTGAGGAAAACACTGAGAACCCACTAAAATAATGCTTCCCCCAAGAAACTCAATCTAAATTGGGAGATAACTATGGGGATAAGTAAAAATTATGACAGAAATGGATATTTTTGACATATCACATGAGAAAGACCAAGTTCTCATAATGATATATCAAGGGAGAACTGATAAATGAGAATTATTAGAATAAGAGTGACTATAATAATGTATGCTGGGCTGAGGTGAGCACATGGCACATTGCGTGTACTCAATAACTCACTCTCCTTGGTACCAGGGTCCACGTAGATCTCTGCATGGTTGAGAATGCAGCAAGTAAATAAGAACACAATATGCTTTAGAAAAGGGAGTTCAGAGAATGATAACATCAGAGAGTTATGGCTTAAATTCAAATGCTGAAAAACCATAATAGTGATTTAACATTTTAAAAATTTTCACTGAAAAGTAATGTAAAAACCTTTTGGAAAGAGTTAACGTGAGACTTCCAAATGTGGCATCAGATAAAGCCTTATTTAAAGGAAATTAAGACATTTAAGAAATGGTGATGAGTAATTTTTATCACCTGAAATTTTGGTGGTAGTTGACGATAGAGACAAGAAGAAAGATGAAATAGTTGATAGCTGGCTGCAGATAAGGTAATCACTGATTTCACTAGTTAAATTTCGTTAAGAAAGGTTTTTGTGGATTTCTGATCTGAGGTAGAAATTAGAGCCTGATGACAAGCAGAAGAAGAGAAAACAGTAGGTTTTAAGTTTTAGAGCAGAATTGTTGAAAGAGGAAAAGTATAAACATGCATATGCTTATATAATAAGTATTAACATACAAAGACACACAAATTACACAGATTTATGTTAAATAATAATAGGTTCTGGTATTCTGAATATTTGTGTTCCTGTCTCATCATACATGCCATTCCTTTTCTCTCCTGCTTGTACACATACACATACACAATGTTCGTGTGTGTAAAAACACAGATCTATATCTCCTCTGAATCAGTCACTCTTTCTCTGTCTTACCTTGTACCTTCTGTAAATTATGGCTTCTTTCTATACCTTTCTTCTTTTTTTTCTTTTTATATTGCAGTAGAAATCACAAAATATGTTTTTATCATAGTATTTATTGAATAGATTTTGGATCACTAGTCTAAATTTTAAGAGCCAATATGAAATTAATATCTTTTTCAAAGCAATACCTACTCTTTCTTTCCAAATTTGTTTGTTAATTTGTTATGTCTGTAGTAGTAGTTTCTTCCTTACCTCTGTAGACTCTCTGAGGTAATGCTAGACTCAAAGCTTATCATACATACGAAAAGTAATTATTTTGAAGTAGATTATTTGGAAAGAAAAACATGCAGAAAAATATTCAAATTGAGGGAAACAAGTAGAAATACATGTTATACCTTAAATACAAACATATCCCTTCCTATTCTGTTGTAAGAGGGGGCGGCTGTGTTCCCAGCACCTGAGAGGAACACAGGCCCTTTTGTTCCTTCCCTCCCGGCTCTCAGCTGCCAGCTAGCTTATGCCCGAAATAACCACACGACAATTATATTAATTTAAATACTGCCTAGCCCATTATCATTAGCCTTTTCTTGGTTAACTCTCACATCTAAAACTAACCCATTTCTGATAATATGTATCGCCACTTGACTGTGGCTTACTGGCATGATTTTAACCAATGTCCATCTCCGGCCGGAGCATCATGGCGTCTGTTGCACTTCCTTTCTTCTCTTACCACCTTCCATTCAGTCTACTCCGCCCACCTAAGGGCTGTGTCCTATTCTACAGGCCAGGCAGTCCTTTATTCAAACAATGAGAGTAACCCAAAATACAGAAGAACCCTCCTACACCACTATTCCACGTTGCCTGTGTTACAATGCTCTGTTCATAGGAACTTCACAACCAGGTTTCCTGCCACCAATGTTTTTAATTTCTCAAGTAAATGTTTCTGTCACATTATTTATTATTAGCACATACTTACCTATGTTGGTTCGCTGCATTTCTGAATGTAAACAAGTTAGCATTGCTGATTAAAGAAATCAGTTTACATTTTGGCTTCAAATACATTTTCCAAGATGTATGATCATACGTTTGGCATGATTACATATTTAATGTTTTGCACTCTATATAGCCAAAAGTCTGAGAAGTGGTAATGTTGTAATTCCTTATGAGATTCTATGAATAGTGTATGTTATATAGCCTGCTTCACCAAAATGTGACTTGGCTAAAGATTACAATTGAAGATTGCATTAGTTTGTCATTATTTTTTTTTTACTGGAGTTTTTCTTTTTAATGTACAAAATACAGTCTCATTTTTATCTGGTAAGGAGGCTTCTGTAGTTCTTAAGTATTTAACCACTTCTAGGTGGAGAGCAGCCTATTCCTCTCTGGAATGAACATGATGGAACAACAGATGGAGATAAACCAAAGATTCTCCTGTATTCCCTGAATTTACAGTTTAAGGTAAAATATACATAACAGTGATAACATTTAGGACTTTCTAATTAGTTAGTGTACATATGTTGTGGAATATTTGTATAATATATAAATTGAAAAAATAGGAAGTAAAAATAAACTATAATCTAGTTTACTCGGGGAAAAGCTTTAACAGTTGAATACTCTGTCAGTGCTCTTGGGGCTCCTTTTTACTTTTTCATTTGAACATAGCTGTGCTTTCAGCCCATTGCCTTGCAAATATACAGCAAGCCCTCTCTCCCTGAGCTACATCCTCAGTCCTAAGGGAAGGCACCAAGCTTCCTGAAACTACCAGCTCCTTACATTTTTTTTTCCTTTTGCCTTTTGTTTTCTTCCTTCCTTTCTTTTTTTGACAGAGTCTCAATTAAGCAGCCCTGACTATCCTGCTAGCCTGCTGGAACTCACTATTTAGACTAGGATAGCCTTGAACTCAGAGAGCCACCTCTGTCTTCCCAGTACTGACATTAAAGGTGTGTGCTATCATGCCTGGACCTTCTATTATTATATGTGCATTTTTATGGATTTTAAAAAAACATTTATATCTTTCTACATCAGATTTTTAAGATCAGCTTTATCTTCTTGAAAGTTATTATATAGTTGAAACAGTTTAATTTGCCACATTCCAGTGAACATTAGATATTTCTAATTCTTTTATAATTTACTCTACAAGAATACATTAGATATTTGTTTCATTAATAATAATATTTTAGGGACTGTGATAGAATAGTTATCCACACATGCAGTTATCTGACTGAAATAAGGCACTGCATTCTATCCTCAGCACCAAAGGTGGGAGAACAGGGCATGGCTAAAAGCAAAACAGAACACTATAATACTACTTTAAACCTTAATTTTCTCATATAAAAATATTGTTTTTAAAAGTTAAATATTTACCTAATGACTTTTTAATTATAATTAATATACTTAACCTCAAAATACTTTGAATTTTAAGTAAAAATATTAAAATGAAATTTATTAACTATAAAGTTCTAGAAATGTAACTGAATTAAAAACTATTTCCCTTATGCATAACCTGCACATTTTTAACATGACTTTTTATCATATTTCATAAGATTGCATTTGAATCAGTCTGTAATTGGTTTATTTTCTTATTTTCTTTGTAATATGTAACTTGCTAGGGTATTCAGGTAACAGCCACCACTCCTTCAATGAGAGCTGTGAGATTTGAAACTGGACTGATTGAACTTGAACTTTCAAACCGACTTCAAACCAAAGCTTCACCAGGAAGTAGCAGCTATCTGAAACTATTTGGTAAATGCCAAGTAGACTTAAATCTGGCATTAGGGCAAATTGTCAAACATCAGGTTTGTATAGATGATATTGTTACTTTCACTATTGTCTTTAAATTAATTTTTGTGTTACAATTTTAGAACTGTTTAAGTTCCTAAAATTTGTATTTTAAATTCTGTTGAAAACCTAGACTTCTACAATTTTAATTTGCCATTTCATTACAGTTTTTTTTATTGTATTCTACATATTTACAAGTTAGTACAATGGCAATCTCATGAGATTTTATCCAGAATCTGCATAAACATTTGCTTGTAATTTTTCAGTTTGTTAAACATTATTTTTATTTCACTGTCTTGTGGTGTCATTAGTTAATGTCTAAAGTGTTAAGTTTATACCTTCCCTGTAGAACATTTGAAAATTTGACATGTAATGAAGGTTAAGTATTTAAAGTTTTAAGAAAAAGACAATAGCTAGTATATTTCCCCAATACACAAAGTTTTACTGTTTATCGGAGTTATTTTCTATTTTAAATTGACTAAATATGTATTTTAATGCCCCACCTAATTTTCACCCAAAGTCATTTTTTAAATGCAGTTACAGTTTAAAAATTTATGGCTGCATTAACTATGTTAAATTGTTATCTGTGGAAAAGCTAACTTTTTCAAATGGATACATATTTTGAAAGAAAAAATAAATCTTACTTATTTTGATATATTTAATATATCAATCACTATGCTTACCTCTGTTGGGTTTACTCGGCTTGCTAGTTCTCTACCATAGAGTCACAGCCCAGCTCCACATTTGCCTTTTATATCGTTCTTAATATTTTATCTTAATTTTAAGCATTTGTGGTACAGAATGTAAGGAATCTACCATTTAATGGTTGAATTAGGGAAGTATACTGTAGGTCTGTTGTAGAACAATGCTGTTAATAATGTTTGAATAGGTTTGGTAAAAATTTTTCATTATTTGATTTTGTTAAGCTTTGAATTTCATTTTAGGTTTATGAGGAAGCTGGTTCTGATTTTCATCAAGTTGCCTATTTTAAAACTAGAATTGGATTAAGGAATGCCCTTCGAGAAGAAATCAGTGGTTCTTCAGATAGGGAAGCTGTGCTTATTACCTTGAATAGACCAATAGTTTATGCACAACCTGTGGCCTTTGATAGAGGTAAGATTACGTCGACCATTATTGACTTTCAGGTGGTGGGCATGCTCTGGATACATTGACTGTAGCTTTCTAGTGCAGAGACTTGACAGCTAAATACCTCCTGAATGTGAAATGTGAGCACTTAAAACAAGTCTTGCTAACCCTAGTTTTTAAAATCATTTTATATTTTACATTTATTTTGCTTTTGACATAACTATAACTATTTTATTCCAAGTTTCAATCTTAAATGCATTTAAATTTTATGTTTGGATTATCTACTCATTTCTGTTTCTGCCATGGGGTTGATTCATTCATTCTGAAAATGTTTGTTGTGTAATGGTTAAATGTGGGATACAAAAATGGATAACAGAATCAGGATCCCTGTCCTCAAAGAATGTAGTCTGCTGAAAAAGAGTTCAGGTAAACTTCTAAATGGAGTCAGAAATATTTGTTCTAGATCTGAATGAGTCTGTAACTTCCTATGCTTTTCTAAAAAGAATCAAATTCTTCAGTTTCAACTTTTAATGTAAAGTTCAGCAAGGAGATAAGCACATGAAATCATCTGTTACTTACTTTCATGCCCTAGATTCTAGAACATGACTACATACTAACTAAATGCTTGTGAGTGTTTATAAGCACAGTGTTCTAAGAGAAGATAGCAGCTTTCGGAAAAGAAAAGAGTGGGAAAGAAGGCTGACTGGATGGACAAACTAATGTGTAAATTGTTTTTCAGAGGCAGTGAGGAGATACTTCTGAATCCCTGTAAAATTTCAGTTTGCAGTGGTCTTAGATCTGCCATTATAAACCTTCCCTCCTGACAGTGCTGCCATGGCATTTTGTTTGCTGAGTGTTTTGTTCCTGCTATGCATCTTTCATCTCAACAACCTTTCTTTGTCCTTCACCAAGTCCTTAAAGCACTCCCGACTGTTGAGCGACAGCAGGCAGCCTTCGTATTCCTCTTCTGTTGTCTCTCCATATTTATCTTCTTAAACTTCCACACTCGTTGTGAAATGAAGATTTTCCTTGGAGTTGGGGGATACTCTTACTAACAAACTCAAAATCATATCCTTCTAAAATATATGGCTAGCATTGTGTCTATATCCTTAGATGTGTTTGAAAGAAGTAAGGGTGTATTAGTTGATTTTCTGCTGCTGTGATAAAATACTGTGAACAAAGGCAACTTGTAGATGAAGAGTCTATTTGGGCTTAGAGTTCCAGAGGGATAGTCCATAATGGCTATAGAGGCATGACAACAAGTAGCCGATCAAGAAGTTAAGAAATCATATCTCACCTACACAAGGAAGCCCATAGTGAACTATAATGGAACAGTGATATAAACTCTCATCCACCTCCACTGCCTATTTCCTCCTGCAAGGCTCTGGTCCTAAAATTCCCATAACCTCTTAACCAAGTGTTCAAGTACATGGGCATAAGGGAGACATTTCTTAGTCAAACCAACACAAAAGGTAAACTGTATAGTTAAGGTCAAGGACCATGTTTGTTTTCATTTATTATTCCACCCAGATGTAGCATGAATAATAAAAACCCAGAGACAGATATTGGGGTTCAACCTTAAGATCAGAAAAGCAAAACAGTCAAGCCACTAGAGAGCTCTTACCTCTATGGAATCCTCAGACTGAAAGAAAGCAAGTTCTGTGTCATCCTGCCTTCTAGTCCTCTCTAGTGCTGGGAGTAAAGGTGTGCACCACCACCACCCAGCCTCTATGGCTAAGTGTGACTGCTGGGATTAAAGGTGTGTGCCACCACTGCCTGGCCTATATGGCTAACTAATGTGGCTGTTTTGCATTCTGGTGTTCAGGCAACCTTTCTTTATTAAAATACAAAGGAAATACCACTATACCCAAGACTAAATGTGTAATAGGCATTCTACAGTACTGAATGGCTAAATGGACTTGTGTTTTCTTTCTGTTGCCATTAGGCAGTTGCTTACTATCTGCATCGTTTTTTATTTGTCCATGAAAAGTATTTTAGTTTCATTACAATCCTAGTTCCACAATTTTCTGGGAGTAAGTTAATAAAACTTACCAATAAAGTAATTATTATTAATCATCACTATTTTGTAGTAGTTGAAATTTACTAACTGTAATAAATCACTTGCATTATTGATTTTAATTTTCTTTCTGCCTGTTCTTTATTTGCAAAAGCTGTCCTGTTTTGGTTGAATTATAAGGCTGCCTATGACAATTGGAATGAACAACGAATGGCTTTACATAAGGATATTCATATGGCTACAAAGGAAGTGGTAGACATGCTCCCTGGTATCCAGCAAACATCAGCCCAGGCCTTTGGGACTCTCTTCCTCCAGCTGACTGTGAATGATCTAGGAATTTGCCTCCCTATAACAAATACTGCACAGGTACAGAAAAATCAAGACATAGGAGGCTTTATTCCAGGATTGACAGATAGATAATTACTCAGCTTTTCTGTGAGTTTAGAGTATAAAAAAAAGAACACTTTATAACTTGAACAAAAATATTAGTTCTTGCTTTTGCAAATAAGCTTCAGAATCTTCTTAATTTTTTTTAAGCAAAGAAATCTTTGTATTAATCTTTGTATAAAGTGGAAACAAAGGGACATTTGAGAATGCATTTTAATACTGTCATCTGTAATATGGCAGGGAATTTCAATTTGCTTACAAACTGTATGTATTAAGTACAAATGTTAAATGATGATAAGGTAACTTGAAAGTTATATATGTAATTGGATAGGCAAGAATACTGTCTTTATGGTTTATAGAGCCAGTTTTCAGGAAGGTATATGTACTTGAACATGTGCTTAAGCAAGAAAAGGCTGTGGGCACCTGTCACACCTAGAAGAAATAGCCCTAAGAATCACATGCAGAGATCTGTGTTATTGTTACAGTTTTCCTTCAGCGTCATGTTTAATACTTTAAATGCCATGGCAGAGATATGCCTGTGAGTGGAATAAATTTATATTTAGGGTTCTGTTTGGCAGAACAATGCTAAGAGAAACCTGAAGTTAAAATGGGCAATGTTGTTTGTATCTAAAGAGTTAAAGCATGGCAGCTTTTTGATGACACATGATGAGAGTGGTTAGGAAAGCTACACACGCAAGAACTGGTTGTCTAGTGAGAATGTTCCCCATTATTTAAACAGAGAAACACAGATAGTTAGCACTTTGTATATTAAAAAGGGAAAGGCACAAGGAAAATACATTTTGTTTGAGTAATGTTTAAAATTTATTTTTTTCTAAGTTGCTTTATATTGAGGATCTCTAAATTTTTTTCTAAAAAAAATTTCTAAAAATTTTTCTAAATTTTTATTCTTATGAAATGTGAAGATTTCTGAATTTTAAAAGTCATCTTGTCTAAAGAAATTGCTCTTGTTGCTCTTGCAGAGAACCTGGGTTTAATTCTCAGCACCCATATGATGGCTCACAACCATTTGTAAATCTAGTTCAGTGGATCTGAAGCCCTCTTCTGACTTCTGTGGGCACCACACACTCATGTGATGCACATAATCAATGGGCAGGCAAAACAAAAATTAATAATTCACCTTTTGCCTCATTTTTCTTGTGGTATTTCTGCAGTCTAATCACACTGGGGACCTTGACACTGGCTCTGCTCTAGTGCTAACCATTGAAAGTACTCTCATCACTGCGTGTTCCTCAGAGTCTCTGGTTAGCAAAGGCCATTTCAAGAACTTCTGTATTCGTTTTGCTGATGGCTTTGAGACATCGTGGGATGACTGGAAACCAGAGATCCGCGGAGATATAGTCATGAATGCTTGTGAGTCTGGTTTGTTTTCTTTTTTTTTATTATTTTTATTGTTAAAAGAAAAATTTACATTTACTCCCCTTGTTCCCGGCCCTCCCACTCCCCCACTACCCCACTGCCCTCCCCCTGCTTCTGCATGAGGCTGATAATTGTAAAGAATTAAAATGTCTCTGTGTTGGTAACTAAAGACTGTTCAGATATAGGAATGCTTTTAGAAATGAAATAAGGGCAACTTTAGGCCTTATTATTAAAGGTAGTAAAACTATATCTACTAAAACTTGTAACTTCGACCTTCTGGTGAGGCAGAGAGACTTCTATACATTTGAGGCCTTGATAACTCCCTATTTTTTTCCTATAGTAGAACCATGAATAACCAGATAAAGCCATCTTTGTTCCATAGATCCTGAAAGTGATAACTGCAAGACCCAGCTCACTAAACATAGAGCCTGTAAATCCCCTGGACTAGAATTCCAGGTTTAATTATTGCTGACACAAGGAATAACCCAATAACAGTATTAAAAGTACACAACAGAGAGTATTGTGAATTCTGCTTCCACTATTTGTGCACATGCTGATCTGAAAGTAGAAAGGTTTGTCTCACTTTTAATATCTTTAAGTATCACAGCAGAGATAGTATAGTATCACCATTCTTAATAAGAAGAAGTTCATGTATAGTAGCTAAAAGATGGTGAAATTGAAATCTTCAGCCAATCCTATGATCCAGATACTTTGTAGAAGGTGGTTTGACATGATTTATGCAACTTCTCCATTTTAAAAAGTCACGATTAGTATTTTCCCAAAGTAAAGGCAAAAACTAATTTAAGCCTGATTTGTGTTGAATGTTATTCATGTACTAATTAAAATAAATATACAATGGATGGAAAGGAAATAAGTCATTTTTCTAATAATTAAGAAAATTTATCTCATAGAGATTATAAGAAATAGGTCTTGGGCTCAGAATTAAAAGCATATTATTAAAGTGAATACATAATTATTTAGTACCTCAGTATTTATTGTTTTGGCAATAAAGAACCTTGCCATTCTGATCTCTATGATGTTCAGTTAACTGGATTTGTACTTTGGAGAGCATTATTTTTGTAGCTCAGTTGTTTTGGGGAAAGAAAATTGAAATGACAGTGAATAGAGTAATTGTTTTATTGATGTTTGCATTCAAAATGGTAAAATGAACAAATTGATTTAATAGTTTGTAGTTTCTAGTGGGAGTAATACTGTTATATAATTTTCATATTTGATGGAAAAAAGAAATGATGTTCAAATTTTAAAGTTTTCGTTATGTAGTCTCCTTAAATTTGAAAGGCCAGTGATTTAGGCTTTGTTCTGACTTGTAACAGTGACTAAAGGTAATCAGACCATATCTTTACCTGAAGCCTTATTTGTTGTCATTCAGAATTGACAAGGTAGACATCCATTCTTTATGGTTGAAAAGTATAATTTTTTAACAGCTACTGCAATATCTTTTTAAGAACATAATAGATCTGGGGATGTAGCTCAGTTGGTAGAGTACTTGCCTACTACCATCAGTAAACCCTGGATTAGATAGATTTCTAGCACCACATAAAACTGGCCTTGATAGGCATGCCTGTAATCACAGACTTTCACACAAAGAGGCCAAAAGATCTTGAGTTCAAGGTCAGCCTACTAATCCTCAGTTATATAACAAAAGTTTGAAGCCAGTATGTACTACACAGCTGTCTCAAAAGAAAGAAGGGGGCAGTGGGAGAGGAGAAGGAAGAGGAAAGAAGAAGAATTGATCCTTTCTCACAAATGGTAGGTAGTATGCCTAAATTGGGAATATTTTTCTTTTTAGAAAATGTTCAAGGAAAGACAAACTTAATATCAGAGTACCTAAAAAAGGGACGTCACTCCAACTTTAACATGTGAATATCAAATTAGGATTCACACAGTTATAAAAGAATATTTCACTTAGTAGTGTAATCAAATTTAGATTGTTTTATTTTCATTAAGACTTACTGAAAGTGACCTTAATTCTTTCTTTACAACTAATTTTGTTTAGAGATTATTTCAAAGATAGCATATTCTTCACTGGTTAAGTTTAAGGTATTAAGTTAAAGCCAGATGGTAGTAACATTTTATAGTTAAAATCAAATATGTTTCCAGGCTTAAATACAAGATCATGAGATTGACATCATAGTAGTCAGCCATTTTCCTCACAAAATACTCCTTGACAAAGAAATGACAAAAGTGACAGATTATCTCAGACCTAATATGGTAGTTCTAAATTGTCAGTTCTTTTTCAGTGATTTCCATTCTTTAAATATTCATACATGGGGCAGCACCTGTGAGTTAGGCAGTAAAGGCCCCTGCCCCTAAGATGGATTCAATCCCCTGGACCCACAGGGTAGAAATAGAGAATCCACTCCTATTCTTTACTCTCGTCATGGCACTTGCACATGTGTACACACATAATAAATAAGTATAAAAATTTTATAATTAAAAAAATCTTCTCACCAGGGTTTAGTGCCTCATCTGTAATCCTAGCACTTGGAAGCCTGAGAGTGGATTGTGAATTCAAGTCTAAGACAAGCTGCATAGCAAAAGCATGTCATCAAAAAATAACAACGCGTGTGTGTGTGTCTGTGTGTCTGTGTGTTTGTTGTGTATTCAGGATATCACAAGTAATCATAGAATCCTAGAGGTTAGTAGAGAGCCATCTAGAGGTATCCAGGTATGTATGTAACATAATAACTATATGTTACAAATAAAGCCAAAGCTATAGATAAGTTGCTAAAATCATAAAATAAAATGCTGTACTTTGTAGAACAGGGCTGAGTCCAATTTTGTGGAGAAGAAATGAAGCATAGCAGAGCTACAAATCCTTTTTACATTTAGGTAATTATCTTTGGGAGGCAACATGTGGTACAGTATTTAATACAAGCATGTTTTTATTGCTAATTGTATTGGGGTCATTCTTGTGCAGGTGTAGTTCCAGATGGCACCTATGAAGTTTGTTCAAGGACTACAGGACAAGCTGCAGCTGGTAGGTTCACTGTTTGCTTTAAAACAGAGTTAGGTGAAAATAAAATGTTAAGTCTCAAATGCCAAATTCAGGAGTTGATTTGTTGATGAATAGAGAGGCTATTAAATATTTTTGAGCAAGAAATCAAATGGTGATGCCATCAAAGAAAGGTCTCAAGTTACGAAGGCATAGGAAAACAACTGGTCAGTACTGTTTGAGTGTGGGAGTGTTGAAGCTAAAATGATAACAGTGTCAACTATTAATTTCTCATGTAATAAAAGTGATCTGTGCTAAAGGCAGACATATATCCCTTGGGATACTGAGAGGCATAGACTAATCAAAGCCAGTAATATTTGTAGTGATCCTTTCTTTCTTCACTGTTCCTTGACATTCTTCCAACTATAGCCTTAGTGTTCATCCTGATTAAGCTATCTCAAGAGGTGCTTGCTATTCCCAGCAACAAAGGACCAAAATGTTAGGAAAGTTTTCAGCAGTACTGCTAGGAAGCTAGAGACTGAGCAAACACTCCCTTTGGGAGAGAGGACACATTCTTTATCAGAACTGTCTGTTTGTAAGTAAAAGAAACTTATTCACACTAGCTTAACAAAAGGTAAGATCTTATCCCAGGATATTTGCAGATGATTTTAAAATTAAGAATGCTGTGTCAGGTAAGGTAGGGGACAACTGGAACCAGTATTTGTTACCAGGGCCTGTTCAGCTCTGGGTTTTGTTCCTTTCTCACTGCCTCTTTTATTTCAGATCCTTTTTTGTTTGCTTTGCTTTGCTTTTATTGATGACATTGCATGAATGGAAAGAGCTCATGGTCTCATTTACACTCTCTCATTTAAAATTGACCAACCTTTGCTGGAGCCCAGCCTCAGCTTGGGTTCAGGTCCTGAGGCAGGGAAGGGTGTTGGCTAAAGGAAAGCTTCTGACCACCAAGTGATTGCACTCAAGTGGCCCCGAATAGCTCAGGCCATTTTTATTTATACTTAGAGTTTTTCTTACTAGGGTTACATGAATAGCTTTATTATTGGCTTCTATTTTTTACTTTAAGAAATATATCACAAATTAAAGAATACATTGTGATCATGAACACAATCCCCATTGTTCTGCTTTATGCTTCCCCAAATACACCTTCCCACCCTGCATAACTTTATTCTAGACTTAGAGTTCACATTTCTGCCGGATTAACTAAATATCAAGCCAGACACATCCTGTTCTTGCACATCAGATGGCAGCTACTTGTAGCTACAAAGTTAAAGGTAATAGACATGGGCACAATGCTTTAAGGACAATATTCAAACCCAGATAATGATTTCATGTCTGCAAGATATATTTTTATACAGTTCACTTTTCTACAAGAGGGTCCAATGTCTCAATCTCTCTGTAAAAGGCAGACTTTGGTAAGTTGTTCTTTTCCCATCTCACTCTATCATACTTCTACAACCAGTATAAGCTCCTGTGTATGGTAAAGATGGATTTACCCATCCAATATTTTACATTGTGTTATTCTCACCAGAATATACTAGATCGTATCATTGATTCTATATGATTGGTGCCCAGAGAACTTGCTCTCAACAGTTGGCACTATGTGTATTCCTGAGGCATTTCCCTGTTCTGTGTACTTATGCCTTAATCTCCTGTCCAGAACTGTGAGACATGGTTAATGTTCCAAGTGTTATTTTCTCATTTGTACTAGTCTATGTTGAGTCAGAAAAGCTCCCAGGATTAGGAGTTGGAGTTAGTAATTCCAGATTAGAGATCTGAGAAACATTAGGTCCCTGTTGAATCTTAGGGGGAAATATTTGAAAATAGAATTTCTTTGGAAAATTACAACTGTTGCATGTGTGACTAAAGTAAACTAAAAACCACCCAAAGAATCACCAATGTAATGAAAGAGAAAAGAACCTGCACCAGTTTTGCAAATTTCTATGCTGTCCCCTGGACTATTGGCCCTTACCAAGCGAGAGTCCATTTCCACAGGTTCCTTGCTCCATGGAAACACATTGGAAAGGTAGTCATATTCTTATTCGAGACCAGGCTGCACAGCTCCTAACAAATCTTTTCTTAAGTACAAAGAAAGATTTTTGTTTTTTAAGCTTTGAGTTTACTTTGACCAGTTATTTAGTTACTTGTAGCTGATATATAGAGTTGATGATGGTTTTCTCATGCACAGAGAAATCTGTTGTGCTCAGAGGAAATGTGTAGTCCTTGAGATAAAAGAGTCATGCTGTTGTACAAAAGAAGTAGATTCACACTGTATATATGGAAACCAATTCACTGTCTGGTGTTTTGGACCAGTCCTTGCTGTAAAAGGCCATCATACAGTTTAGAATTGCTTATACTTTTATTCATATGATTTTTTTATGCCACTTCTTTATTTAAACAGAAAGTAGTAGTGCTGGAACATGGACTCTCAATGTATTGTGGAAAATGTGTGGAATTGATGTCCACATGGACCCGAACATTGGCAAAAGGCTTAATGCTCTGGGAAACACCCTTACAACACTGACAGGAGAGGAAGATATAGATGACATTGCTGACCTCAATTCAGTGAACATAGCTGACCTGTCAGATGAAGACGAAGTCGATACTATGTCTCCCACAATCCATACTGTAAGTGCAGGAGTTTCAAGACTGGCTTTTCTTGAGACAGATACCTGGTAAACTCAGTGTTATTTTGTGTGTTGTGATTGCTATGTATGGAGAAAGGGAAGAAGGTAGAGGTTTCTGGGTCTGCATTTTACAGTGCTGTTGTATATTTCATAATAATGAGATGTGCCTTAACCAATATAATATTGAAAGTCAGGTAAGATAAATCTAAACATAGAAGGTAGATCATTGGGTCCTCAGTCTAAGTGGGTGATAAGGTTTGCGAACTGGGATGGAAAGACCTGCTACAAAGAAAGGAGCTTTTCTAGGTGATGCTTAGAGTGTAGTGGTGACTGTAGAGTTCTAGATATCCTAAAACCATTAAGTTGTACATGCTAAATGGATGTCTTATGGTCCATAAACCATATCCTAGGAAAGATTTTTACAAATAAGTCTTTTAAAAAGCAAAGTGCTTACACTGTGATGTATACATTTAAAAATGTGTTTTTCCAGCTATACTGCTTATTCTGTAGTATCAAGTTATTTTGTAGTAAAAAAGAAAGTGACTTTCAGATTTCATTCTGTTTTTGATTTGTGAGAATATTTTAAATACATGTATCTGTTGTATCATAAAATAGTTTTGTCTTTGAAATTAATTTTAAATTAATAATACTGTTTATTATTTAGAGTTCAGATGGAAGTACAGTAAGTGGAGATGGCCACAAACTCACCTTTGGGCAACGACTTGTAAATCACCTACTAGGCCTGGCACCCCAAAATCAGCGCTATTCTGTTCCTGCAGAGTATCTGTGTGATTCAGAAATGTGGGGCTCCCCTCAGTCTAGCCAGTCCCATTTGAAAGCATGCAGAGCGCACTCATGGGGAAACGTAGGTAGCAATTCAGTGAGTTTCTTATGAAATGAGGGGATTTGAATCAGTGGAGAACTGCAATCATCTTACCTGCTGTAGACGGCTTTGATTCTTGCATGTTTTCTTTGATCTGAGGCATTAATTTTGTAGTATAGATTGTCTATATGAACTGAAAGTGGCATTAACATATATACATTCAATTTTTAGGAAACTATAGATTATCGAAGACAAGGAACATCATCTAGCCAGCCAGGAGAACCCAGAGGAAGAAAGATTATGAAGCGTTTAGTGGACATCAGAGAACTGAATGAACAGGCGAAAGTCATAGATGATCTTAAGTATGTCATTGGTTTTTAACTTAATATAGCATTGCCTAGTAATAGAATAACAGGATGCTAAAGATGAAAGAAACCTTTTAGTTTATCAGTGATGTCATCAGTGCTCCAAGAAGTACAGTAAATTTTTTGAACTTATTATTAATAAAGTGAAGCTTGGAATCTTAGTTTTATGTCTTCAAAACTCATTTCTATGAAGTGAATGGCTGACTTTATATCACATATATACAACTCATGTGCATGTCTATACTTGCATGTATTTACATGCATAGTTGAGTGTGTATGTTAGTTTGCTAACCCTGTTTCTAGAAGGTATTTTTGAGGAATTAATAATCAGCATTTATGGGTACCTGTTCTGTTGTGACATGTTGTCTCACAGTGAACCTCACAGTGTAGTTGTAAGGTTAAATAGCTTTTTCCAAATGTACTAATTAGAAAACTATCTCAGAGTAAAAAACTGAGATTTGTGCTTGTATAAATGCGAATTCAAAGTCAGTGAGTTTTTTTTTTTAATCTTGCCTGTTGATATTAACAGTTCTTTAGAAGAATAGTAGAAGTAAGGCAGTAAGCATCTGTAACCTTTCTTGTTTTTACATATGTTGTATTGTGATTTTACTAAGTACCTTTTGTGCAAGAATAAATATTCTTCTTGCTAAGCTTTGAAGCTTACATTTTCTCAAAGGTGGTGGCCATGCCTCCTTTTTCATAATCTTCAAATACTTATACCTGTGGAGATTTTGTTGTTATTATTTAATCATGACTTCTCACAAATACAGGAATTTTGAAAAATGAAAGATGTGGCCTTAGAATTTGTCTGTAAATTATCATGTAATGTGTCATATTTTTATCATTTGGAGTTTTACTCTCAGGTATAAAAATAACTTGAGGCAAAATATATTAGTCTTCCAAAATCATATATACATTTTTCTGCAGAGTAAATGTGTGATTTGCATGAGATTGCTATCACCTTTTGCTACATCAATGGTAGAGAGTATAAAAACCTTTCCTTAGATGTTAGTGGGTGTAGATAGATTTTCCTTTGGGCCATCAACTCACAAATAACAACATAGAGACTTATTGTTAATTATGAAAGCTTGGCTTTAGTTTAGACTTTTTCCCAACTAGCTCTTATAATTTAATTCCCCTATATTTTTTAAATCTATATTCTGCGTAGCATCTTGGTTACCTATGATTTGTACAATATATCCAGCTTCTTTAGAGTCCCACTGATGTCTCTTGCTGGTCTCAATTCCTCTCCCTCATTCCCCCCCCTGGAAATCCCACCTATAACTCTTGCCTAGCTATTGGCTGTTCAGCTCTTTATTATACCAATCACAACAAATACATCTTCACAAGTGTACAAATATCCCACAACAAGTGGGTCCTTTTAATTTTTCAGATATGAGTGTTGAAGTTGCAGGTGTTTTGACCCATCTGGATATAATTCTTTGCTTCTCTGACAAGTGGAAGAACTAGAAGAGATCAGTTGAAAATCAGTTTTACTTTCTTGCTTCTTTACAATAACTTCTCTCCATTTTGGTGAGGTTTCTGTTTGTTTGTTTTGCTTTTCATTTTCTTTTTGATTTTGTTTTGTTTTGTTTTCCTTTAGAAAATTGGGTGCAAGTGAAGGAACCATAAATCAAGAAATTCAGCGTTACCAACAGCTGGAGTCTGTGGCTGTGAATGATATCCGAAGAGATGTTCGTAAAAAGTTACGGAGATCCAGTATGCGAGTGAGTACATACTTAAAAGTTTTAGAAGACTATTTTCAGATGCTTGCTTTTTGTAACCTAACAATGATAAAATGTTTTTGTTCACCACCTGATTTCTGAATAGCAGACCTTTGTAACAGACACTATTTAGAACACTTTAGCTGGGCGGTGGTGGCACAGAGCTTTAATCCCAGCACTCAGGAGGCAGAGGCAGGCGGATTTTGGAGCGCAGGCTCCAAAGCCACAGAGAAACCCTGTCTCGAAAAACCAAAAAAAAAAAAACCACTTTACATTATAAATCTCCACAAAGTTCTATGAAGTCACCTTTTCTTGTATTTTAAAAATAAGAAAACAGGCACAGAGAAGTCAAGTAATTTGATTAAGTTCATATAGCCAGCAATGCTGATGGAATCTCAAGTGTCAAAACTGGGCAACAGAACTCTGCAGTTAGGCCCAAGTCACTGTATTGTTCCTGTCATTTATGGACTCATGCACCCTCTAATGTATGCTCTCAGAAATGTGCAGTCTTTTTCCATGCCTTTGCTACCAATTTTTCAATATTTACCTTTAAGCTACAATTTCTCTCTTTTCTGCTGTATCTTTAATCAAACACAAGTTTTAGAACAATTTTAATTTTCCTGCACACATATATTGTATCATTCAATATTGTATATTGTTAGTATTCTGCTCGAGAGTATTGCACTTACTACAGCTGATGCACTACAGGTACACAATTCCCAGGCTGCTAGTTTACAGGAGAATTCCTGCTTACTGCTGTAAATTTTGTTATTTGGGACAAACCTAAGACGACATTCTTTCTTGCATACACAGTAGTTTCACTGTCCTAAAAACACAATGTGCTTCTTTCTCATTCCTGATCTTAAGCGGTATTATACCTGACAATACTGAATGTAAATTATCCCTCCGGTTTTTAAGTTCTTTGACTTCTTTCATCAGAGTTTTGTAGTTTTCTTCATGTAATAGTTCTTGTACACATTATAAGATTCATACGTAAATATTTTACTTTTGATTGGGCAAGTATAAATGACACCGTGTTTCAAATTTCACATTCTCTTTGTTCGTTGCAGGTATTTAGGAAACCAAATTGGCTTCTATATACTTAATTTTATATCCTATAATCGTGATATACTTGTTTATACGTTCCAGAACAATTTTTATCAATTCTATATTTCCTACATAGACCATTGTGTCACATTTGTGAACAGAGAGAGGGAGCTTTTTTTCTTTCTTCCTAATATGTTTTATAGTGTTGAAAAGTAGTGGTGAGAGGGAATGTGTTAGCTCATTTCCTTTACTCTGTTAAAATACTTGAGATAACAGACAAGAAGGAAAGACTGATTTTGGTTTCAGTCTATGTCACTGAACCTGTTGCTTCGTGTTGTTGGTGGTATCCTGACAGGAGGGTATAGCAGAGACATGTTTAATTCATGGTAGCTAGGAAAGAGTGAAAGAGGAAGAGAGAGATACAGATTGGGGGCGGGGGAATCATGCAATGTGGAAGAACAGCAAAAACAGCCACAGAGGGTCTCAATATCCATGTCAAGCTCACAGTTACCTAACTTTGCAACTCTCCTTCACCTTCCTTAGTCTCAACTACCTCCTAGTTCTGTTGTGGGCTGGGAACAAAGCCTGTCAACACTTGCCTTTGGGGCATAGTCTAGATTCGGAGGGAACTTTCTTGTTTTGTTTTTATTTTAGAGGGTAAGTTTGGAGTTTTTGACTGCTTATTATATTAACTCTACAGTTTTGTATATTTTTTTTAATTACCCGATTAAAAATACTCTCCTAGGGGCTGGGAAGATGGTTCAGTGGATAAAGTGAATTTGCTACATAAGCATGAACACCTGAGTTTAGGTCCCTGCAACCCACTTAAAAAAACAGGTATGGTAGTGTGCTCCTGAATTTACCCCAGCCTCTGGGCAGGTGGAGACTTGCTTGCCAGCCAGTTGACCCAGTTGGTATCAACTTTCCTAAGGAAACTGCCTCAAGAAGTAAGAAGACACCAACATTGACTTCAGGCCTATACATGGAAAAGAAAGTTCCCCTCACAATCCTACATTTCTTAATTTTTAATGTTAGGGGCTGTTGGATTTTGTCAAATACCTTTTCTATATCCATTAATATAATCACATTACTTTTCTTGTTTAACTTGATCATATGGTGGATTATATTAATTTAATTATGAGTGTTGAATCACCCATGAATACCTAGGATAATTCTACTTAGTTTTAGTTTGTGTAATTATTTGGATTTGGTTTGGTCTGTTACAAAAGATACCAGTTGATAATTTTTCTTTCTTACAATGTCGTTTTAGATTTGATATTGTAGTAATAGTGGCCTCATTGAGTGCATTAGGAAGTGACCTTCCTTAAACACACAGTGTAATTTACCACTGTACTCATTTGGATGTATCGCTTTCTGTTCTAATAAATATAGGTCTATTCAGAACTTTTTTCTTCTTGCGTATATTTTGGCAGCTATATCTTTCAAAGAAGATGTCAATTTCATCCAAATTTATTACCAGATTTCAGAGTATTTCTTGACTTTCAGTGTTCTTAAGATCTGTAATTATGTACTTTGCTTAATTTCTGATGTGAGCTCTGCCTTTTAAGCCTCTAGAGGCTCATTGATTGAACTACATTTCTTTTGTTGACTTCTGCTTATTGATTTCCTCTTTATTTCATTAACTTCTGCTGAAATATTTATTATTGCATGTTTTCCTGTTTAACTTTTCTTTCATGTAAATCTAGACAGCTAATTGTAGCTCTGTCTTTTCTAAAATACCCATTTAGTTCTGTAAATTTCCAGTTGAGCCCTTCTTTTACTGCCTATTATAGAAATCTTTATTTTTATTTTCATCTTCATCTAATCCAAAATAATTTAAAAATTGTTTTGAGTACTTCTTTGACCCATGCTAAGTATGTTATTTAGTCTTGATGAATTTTTATTTCCAGGTAAGACACACATACACATATTAAGTTATATTGCAGTCTGACAGCAATCATTATTTGGTTTCAGTCATTTAAATTTGTTAAGACAAATGTTATGGCCTAGAATGTGGTCTGTCTTGGTGAATGTTCCATGTTGACTTAAAAAGATTTTGTGTGTGCTATTAAATAATGAAGTCTTCTGTAGATATTGATTATATCTATATGATGGATATACTGTTGAGTTTAATTATATACATACGGATTTTCTATGTGTACTGGGTCTGTCCATTTCTGATAAAAGGTCTCCAACCATGATGGTAAAATCATCTGTTTCGCTTTGCGATTCTGTTTTATCTTGCATAGTTTAAACCATTGATATTCAAACTGATTAGTGATAACACTGGATTAAACATCTACTTTTTTCCCGTTTCCTGTTGCTTTTGCTCTCCATTCATACATTTGTCTTCAGGTTTTTGTTTTGTATTTTTGTAGTTTTGTCTTTTATAGTTTTAACTAAACATTTTATATGACTCCATTTTCTCCTCTTTGGAATCAGTTAATAGTTTAATTCATTTTTAGTGGTGATTTTTAAATTTACAGTACATATACACGTATACCTAAATCCAAGTCTTGCTTTCAGATTACACTATACGACTTCATAGGTAGCATGAGTGCCTATAGTAATAAAGTAATCTTTCTTGCCACGATGGTCACTCATTTCTTATTTGTAAGCATGGATATGAGTGTGATGTGTGTGGTTGTGAGTATAAGATATGTTGCATAAGTGTGTGTATAATTAAATATAAGCATATTTTATATTGTAATATATGTAAGCACATAACACAGCATTAGTGTTATTTATTTTGAACAACTTATTATCTCTTAGATGAATTAAGAATAGAAAAATGAATTTTTATTTACCTTCACTTAATTTTTTCTTGATCTTCCTTATAGAGATATATATATTTCTAGACAATATCATTTTCCATCTCTGTAGAACTCTTTTTTTTTTTTGCTTCTATGAATGACTAATATGATGGCCAAACTTGTTAGTATTTATATTTTTCGGTATTTCTGTATCATTGAAACTTGATTTCAAAATTTTGGGTCAGTTCTTTTGACTTCCGCCATTATAATTATAAAACAAGTAGAAATATCACATAAAGGAGCCAGAAGATTTCTTTTTCTTTTTTTTCCAATTTTTTTTATTGTTAAAAGAAAAAATTTACATTTACTCCCCTTGTCCCGCTTCCCCACTACCTCACCGCCTTCCCCCTGCTTCCATGAGATGGGACAGAATACCCTGCCCTGTGGGAAGCCCAAGGCCCTCCCCCTCCATCTCAGCCTAAGAAGGTGTGCATCCATATAGAATAGGTTCCCAAAAGGCCAATACATGCAGAAGAGATAGGTCCCTCTGCCAATATTATTGGCTTATCTGTCAGTCCCCATTGGCAGCACATTCAGAGAGTCCGGTTTGG
>JAQHUG010000076.1:7406473-7423685 GCA_028555095.1 Dicrostonyx torquatus | reverse complement strand
GCACCCTCTCCTCTGCTGCCCAAGTACCTAGCTGGGGACATCCCTGTGAACACCTGGGATCCCCTCTAGAGACAAGTCTCTTGCCAGTCATACCCCTCGGCTTCTCGACTGCACCTTGGGAGCCCAGTCCTTTGTTCTGATGTGGATGTGGGTCTCTGACTCTATCTCCATTTATCGGGTGAAATTTCTATGGTGATGCTCAAGATATTCATCAACGTACGTATGTTACAAGGCCAGTTCAGGCACCCTCTCCTCTGCTGCCTAAGTACCTAGGTGGGGATATCCCTATGGACACCTGGGATCCCCTCTAGAGACAAGTCTCTTGCAAATCCTAAAATGACTCCCTTAATGTAAATATCTTATTCCCTTCTCCAATATATACCCTTCCTCCACCCTCTGAACTTCATAAACATTTGTCCTTTTTTCACCTTCCTCTTTTGATTAGGCAATATGGGTATTGCTGATTAGACCTCAGTATCTCACTTTTCTTTTTGTGTTATGCTGTGACAATATCACCCGATCAGGTTGGGTTTTTGCTTGGTAGTTTATACTAAGGACAGGCCACATTAGAAATTTGAAGTTGCCACTTTGTATTTGTCGGTTCCAGATTCCTGAACTCGGTCAGCCACAGATCAAAAGTATTTATAAAAAAAATAATTGTTTTTATACTGAACATGAGTTTTTTCTTGTTATTCTCTAAACAGAATACTATAACAACTGTTTACCTCGTGTTTCTTATCATACTAGGTGTTATAAGTAATCTAAGCATTCAACAATACAAGAATTCTTGAATAGTTTATATACAAGTACTAACCCATTTTAAAAAGAGACTTGCACATATGAAAATTTGATCGTACTCAGTACATCTATACTCTGGTGATTTTCAAAACATTCTTTTTCCTCTTCCCTTTGCTGAAAACTTGATAGAGATTATTAAAGATACCATTGATACCATTGAAATTTCATCTACTATCTACTATCTTAATACTTCTTAATACTTATCTCACTTAACATTTCCCCTTTGATCTCTATGATTTCATGAATATTCAGCTGTACCGGAATCTTTTTAGCATGCAGTACCTCAGCACATTTGAGTGGCCCAGTCTCTTACTTTCCTCTGTTACAGTGAAGTAGAGATCAGCTAGGGTGCAGTTTGAATGGTTCTTGAAATGATAAAGTGGTCTCTTTCAACACATACCTAGCTTTTCCCTGGGATCTTTGCTCATTTTCTTTTTCCCTTCTTTTCTTTTAATTATTTTCTTTATTCTCATTTTGTTTCTGTACTCTGCTTCCCTTCCTTAATCTTTTCCTTTGCTGTTGAGTTAGCCCGTAGCTCTTCTTTCTGTTGTCCCATCCTCCTAAGTGATAGTATGACATCAGGATAGCTGATTGCTGTGGTACTTGATTCATCTATGCCAGATGTCATTTAAAGTCACCTGGAGGTGAAAGAACTAATAATACAGTTTTGTTTTAGCTGAAGTGAATACCACATCATTATACAATTGCCTTGAGTCACTTTTTTTCCCTCTATCATTTTATTAGGCTGCTTCCCTCAAGGATAAGTGGGGTTTAGGTTACAAACCAAGTTATAGCCGATCAAAGAGCATTTCAGCTTCTGGAAGACCACCTCTTAAGAGAATGGAAAGAGCAAGGTAATACATATTTCAACCAGTAATACAAATTATAAAATTGCTGGCTTCTAACCAACTAAGATTCAGTACTTTTCTTTTCTTTTTTTTCTTACTGTGTTCCAGCTGGATAATAATAATAATAAAATCACCTTTATTAGTAATTACTACCATATATCATTAGTTTGAGGAAAGCTCCACTGTGTTTATTCTGCAATGCAGTAACAAATTTTTAGTAAAGCACACTTAATTTGGATATGATTTATGTATATGCTTACAGATACTCCAAAGAAAATAAAATTTACATACTGGTAGTTGCTTTCTAAATAGTCAATTTAGGAAAGATGATTGTGCACGTTAAAAACTCATTTTAGTATTAAGTCAGTACTATAAAAAATAAGATGTATGAATTTCTGAGGTGGGTTGTAGCTGAGTTGATAGAGTGCTTGCCAGGCATATATGAAGCCCTGGGTTCAATTCCTAGTACCACATAAGTTGAGTGGTTCATGACTGTAATGGTAGCTGTTCAGACAGGCAAGGGGATCAAAAGTTCAAGAGCATTTTCTCTCAGCTACACAGTGGTTTCGAGGCTAGCCTGGGACATAGGAGACTGTATCTCCAAAAAATAAAAATAAAAAGCGTAAATCATTTTTATATGGTTTAGTTTTAGACAATGTAAAGTTAATTGAAAGAAACATAGAAGCTTTTTAACTTGTTGAAGGCTAATGTATGGGATTCCAAAAATTAAATCATCTGATAAGGTCAATATTTAGACATAGAATGTTAATGTCATTAATAAGACTTCTATAAAGTCACGGTTTTTAAATGAGACTATTGGTGTTTTATATTTGTGTTATATATTTATGCTTATTTTGTAACTATGTTTTACTTATAGTTCTCGAATAGGAGAAACTGATGAGCTTCCAGAAATCCGTGTGGATGCGGCATCTCCTGGACCCAGAGTAACTTTTAACATCCAGGATACAGTAAGAGAGACAGTACTTGTTAGAAATTTGTGTTGCTTAGTAGTTTAAAAAAATGAAACGAAATTTAAAAATAAGTTTAAAAATACGAATTGTTGCCTATGGTGAAAGTGAAAGTTGTCATTGCTGAAGTATCTGCACCACCAGCAAGCAGACTCTGCCTATAACACTGCACTACAGATGACCAGGTGTGTGTAGAGTGAAAATCCCATAGCTGCTTGCTTTCACATGGGTTCTTTTGTTGAGCAGTTTTCTTAGTGAGGATCTACGTTAAATAATTTGTGTCTTTTACACAGTTATTAATGTGAAATACATACTCATTTGTTTATTAAGTTCATAATTTATAAATAGTAGACACTAGAAGAAATGCCAACTTCAGAGCTATACACTATAGCACTTCAAAATTTATGTGAAAATGTTTATTTGGGAAATATTTGTTTGTATTGTCTTTATTTTTCATGAGTTTTATTTTCTTTTCTTATTATTTTAATTAAGTTGAAAAATACAGTGTGGGGAAGTTCACCACAGCCCAGCTCTCCAGGGGAAGGGTACTTTCAGGTACTTATGAAAACAACATAAAATTTTACTTTAAAACTAATTAATGCCCTGAAAATTTGCTTTCAAAATGTCTTTTCAAGCTAAGCTGAAGCTTCAGAAATACTTTATGTAAAGAGTTAAGATTGTTGGAATTCTTTTTGTTATGTGTATTTCATAATACCTCATTTTTGGTTTTACATTTACTTGTAGTTTAATTTTACCTGACCTTCAAATTAATAAACTTTAAGCAGATTATTATATCAACTGAACCAGGATTTAAGCTCTAAAGCCGAAGTTTACTAAATCAATTACTATCAATTTGTTAATCCTGAAATCAATCTTTTTTCCTTGCATTTAACTACAAAGTGTGTCATTTTAAAATCAGCAATCTTTGTTAAGTGCTTCAAATTCAAGTCAAATCTGACTCCAAACAGCAAATTGATCATTGACTATCAATTCTTTTAAATCACTGTGATGCACTAGTTTTTATTAAATGTTATATTCAGAGCTGAGTGTGACAACACATGCCTGTAATTTCAGCTCCTTGACAAGCTGAGGCAGAAGGACAGGAAGTGCAAACCCAGCATGAATGACTTATTTTGTTTCAGTTTTTGAGGCAGGGTCTCATCTAGCCTACACTGATTTTAAGCTCACTGTGTCACTGAAGATGGCCTTGAACTCCTGATCCTTCTGCCTTTGCTTCCAGATGCTCAGAATACAGTCATGTATTGCTGCTTCTGTTCTCAGCTTGGTAACTTAGTGAGACCCTGTCTCTAAACAAAAACGGGACAAGAGATATTATTCACTAGTAGAATAGTTGCCATCATCCATAAAACCCTGATTTTGATCCCTAGAACCAAAATATAAAAAAATAAAATAAAAAGAGTCATTTAAAAAATTGTCACTGTATTCAGAACATTGTGAAAATGTGCTACATAATACTTAACATTTTTAAGCCAATTTTTTTCTTAATGTGTCATTAAACTAATCACTAATGTTATGTACATCTGTACACACACATTATCCCACATACAACACCAGATATTTAATTCTGCCTAGAATTTTTTTTTCAAATTTCAGTTTTACAAAAGAAATTGAAAATCACTCCAAATGTTTTCTTGCCTTTATTTTTTCAGACTTGAGTCTCAACATGCATCCCATAATTATACTGTATTAGATCTCAAAGCAATTAGAATGTAATACAAGGTCTGGGCACATGGCTTAGCAGTTAAGAGCACTCACTACTCTTTTTTTTTTTATTTTATTTTTATTGTTAAAAGAAAAATTTACATTTACTCCCCTTGTTCCTGGCCCTCCCGCTCCCCCACTATCCCACCGCCCTCCCCCTGCTTCCTTAAGATGGGGCAGGATACCCTGCCCTATGGGAAGCCCAAGGCCCTCCCCCCTCCATCTCGGTCTAAGAAGATGTGCATCCATATAGAATAAGTTCCCGAAAAGCCAATACATGCAGAAGAGCTAGGTCCCGGTGCCATTATCATTGGCTTCTCAGTCAGTCCCGCCTGGCAGTCACATTCATAGGGTCCAGTTTGGTTATATGCTCCTTCAGTCTTGGTCCAGCTGGATTTGATGAGCTCCCAATAGATCAAGCACACTGTCTCTGTTGGTGGGCCAGTCCCTCACAGTCCTGACTTCCTTGCTCATCATCTCCCTCCTTCTGCTCTTCCACTGGACCTTGGTAGCTCGATCCCTTGTTCTGATGTGAATGTGGGTCTCTGGCTCTATCTCCATCGATCTTGTGAAATTCCTATGGTGACGATTAAGATATTCAACAAAGTAACTATGGGACAAGTTCAGTTCAGGCACCCACTCCTCTGCTGCCCGAGTACCTAGCTGGGACATTCCTGTGAATACCTGGGATCCCCTCTAGAGACAAGTCTCTTGCAAATCTTAGAATGACTCCCGTTAATGTAGATATCTTATTCCCTTCTCCAATATCCACCCTTCCTCGATCTCCACCCTCCCACAACCCCAGGCTCTCCCTGGTTCTTCCTTTCTCCCTTCTACACCCTCCCTTTCACCTACCCCCTCCCCCAATCCCTACCACAACCCCCATCACCACACCCATGCTTCCAACTTTTGTCTGACTATCTTGTTTGCTTCCGACTTCCAGGAAAATCTATATATGTTTTTCTTTGGTTTCACCTTGCTATTTGGCTTCTGCAGGCTTGTGAGCTATAAGCTTAATGTCCTTTGTTAATGGCCAAGGTCCACTAATGAGTGAGTACATACCACACTCATCTTTTTGGATTTGGGATATCTCACCAAGGATAGAGTTTTCTATTTCCATCCATTTGCATGCAAAATTCAAGATGCCATTGTTTTTTTCCTCTGAGTAGTATTCTAATGTGTATATATTCCACACTTTCTGGATCCATTCTTCCATTGAGGGGCACCTAGGTTGTTTCCAGGTTCTGGCTATTACAAATAATGCTGCTATGAACATAGTAGCACAAATGCTTTTGTAGTACGGTTGGGCATCTCTTGGGTATATTCCCAAGAGTGGTATTGCTGGATCCTGAGGTAGGTTGATTCCCAGTTTCCTCTTTTAGAAGACCTGGGTTCAGTTTCCAGCACTCACATGGCGCCTCACAATCACCTATAACCCCAGTTCCAGAAAATCTGATGTCCTCTTCTGACCTCTTTATTCTTCTGCGCACATATGATGAATATATGTGTGCTTAGACACATACACATACCTATAAAAGAAAATATTTTTCACACTGTTTTATTTCGTTTTGTTTTTTTTCAAGATAGGGTTTCTTGTGTATTCTTGGTTATCCTGAAACTTGCCTTATAGACCAGGCTGGCCTCAAACTCACAGATTCACCTGCCTCTGGCTCCCATGTGCTGCGATTAAAGGTGTGTGCCCTCACCATCCTGCTTAATATTGTTTTTTTTTTTAAATGAATGATATAGCAAGTTTGACAAAGACTTACCTATGGCACACGTGTGCTGCCACTCACCCTACCCCACCTCTAGCACACACAATTAAATGTAAAAATAACTGAAGGTAATTTATGTCCTGATTTTAAATAATAATATACCCCATTTATATAAAAAAAATTTGTTAGATAACATGAGTTTAGATATTAGACTTGGTGGTTATAAATTAGATAAAGATTATGAAGGTATGATTTTATATAAAATAAGTATCAAGCAAAGAGGTAATTTCCTACATAAATTTATCAAATTTAAAAATTGAAAGATGTCCTGAAAGTATCTATTTATTTACTCAATAACACCTTTATTTTTTTAATTGAAAAACACCTGATTTCTTCAGATGTTTAATGTTTTGATTTTACTATGAATCTTACAGTAGCATCTACTTTTTAAGAATAAATTACATTACCTTGCTAGTTGCACTTTATTGGGGCTAATCAGGTTTAGATGGCACTGGAGCAGCATTAGCTGGCAAACTGAAATCAGCTCAGAGCAAGTTTTGCTGGCATTTTGGACACTTTAAAACTGTGGCTTCCAGTAAAATCCCAACTAGAGGTATAGTATTTGAGCAAGTTATTTACTTAAAATACAGCATTGCTAGGTTTGAGTAGTTGATACATGTTTTATTATTCAAATGTTTACATATCTTCCATCAATCCATGAATATTTCATTTTAGAGATTTGTCCACAGAAACTCCTCTTGAAAATATCTGCACTCACAGTCACTGTACTCATCATGGGCTGTTCTTCCATTCTGATTTATGGTCGATATTTTTTTTCTTTTCCTCATAATCTGCTTCTGTTCGGTGTGAACTGATTAAAGTGTGATCTTTTATGTTTCTCTAAAGTAAACTGACGCTGTGACTTTCAGGTGTCAGTGGTGACTTTGTGGTTGTCCTTTCTCCTTCTTTAGTGTGCCTGCCATTTCATATATGTCCTTGAGTCTGACCTTCCTTTCCATTCACAATGAGGAAATTCAACTCAGACAGTCTAAATGTTTATACTTAGGTCTTTCATATTTTTAGTTCTCTTTTTAATTGAGAGAGAATTTGAAAAAAAAATCTGATTTGTATTTACCATTTTTATAATCAGTTTCCAGAGGAGACAGAACTGGATCTTTTGTCAGTAACTATTGAAGGTCCATCGCATTACTCATCAAACAGTGAAGGATCATGCTCGGTGTTCAGCTCTCCCAAAACCACAGGAAGCTTTTCACCAAATGTCCCTTTCCAATCTGAAGATGGCCGACGGGATGACAGTCTGTCTTCTACCAGTGAAGACTCTGAAAAGGATGAAAAAGATGAAGACCGTGAGAGGGAAAGATTCTATATTTATAGGAAGCCCTCGTGAGTAGCCTTTTATTTTAAGATCTGTAGGTGGTATCAGAATCTAGACATAAACCTAAGGCATTTTATCTAGCCTAATATTTAACGAGCGAAGCATGATGTCACATGCCTGTAATTCCAGCAGTGGAATCAGGAGTTAAGATCCTCCTAGACTACATAACAAGCCCTACTCCAACCTGGGCTATATTTGACTTTGTCTCAAAGATAGAAAATCTTAACAATAACAAATTTAAAAAGTATTAATTTTTGAGTAATTCTAATATTCATATCCATGATTTTCTAATGTTATTTAAGTTTATGTGGTACTATTTTCCTCAAAATTTAAATGGATTTATTTAAATTATTTCTCTATAATACCTGTCAATAAAATGGAGATAGAGATATGGTTATAAGTTTAATAAAGAAAAAAGCAATATTCCTCTTGTGCTTAATAAAAATAAAAAGAAACATAGAGTTGAGAAAAGTATCATATAGTTAAGAAAAATAATGAATAGTAAAGGGAAGAATTTAGCAGTAGATAAGGGTTTCCAGTCATTCTTGGAAGAAATGAGATGAGATAGTGTCGGTGAAATAAAAGGCATATATATGTGAAGTCTTACTAAGAATGTGCCTTCATGAGGAGCTAGAAGAGCCTTTAAAGTGCACCCACCTCTAAAGCCTTCTTGAGGAAGTGTCTATTTAAACTGTAAGCTCTTGTTCTTTTCTTTTTTCTTTCTTGGTTTTTGAGACAGGGCTGGTGTAGAATATTATTTTAACTGAGCAAATATGTGTTGCATTTTTTTATGCCGCAGAATACTACTTTTAACTATGTAAAGGTGTGTAACTTTTGTTTCTGCTGCATTTGTTTTGTTTAATTATGTAATAATGTGTTGTAATTGTTTCGCCTTGATTACCTAAGGCACCTGATTGGTCTAATACAGAGCTGAATGGCCAATAGCCAGGCAAGAAAAAGGATAGGTGGGGCTGGCAGGCAGAGAGAATAAATGGGAGGAGAAATCTATGGAAGAGAGTAAGGAGTGAGAAAAGGAGAAGGAAAGAATGAGAGCTCCCCCCCCCCTCCACCCCGGGGCAAGAAGCCAGGCAGATGCTAGCCAGCCAGCCATAGAGAAGCAGTTAAAGTAAGATATACAGAAGTAAGAACGGGAATAAGCCCTGAAGCAAAAGGTAGATAAAGAGAAACAGGTTATTTTAACTTAAAAGAACTAGCCAGCTCCTAAGCCACAGAGAAACCCTGTCTCGAAAAACCAAAAAAAAAAAAAAAAAAAAAAAAAAAAGCTAGCCAGAAATGTGCCCAAGCTGGGCTGAGCATTCAATACTAAATAAAAGCCTCTGTGTCATGGTTTGAGAGCTGGTTGGTGGCCCAAAAGAAAAAGCCTGGTACATAGGGTTTCTCTGTATGCTGTAGACCAGGCTGGCCTCGAACTCCACCTGCCTCTGCCTCTCAAGTGCTAGGATTAGTCTGGATATAAGTTCTTTTTATAATTGGGTTTTGGGTTTTTTCTTTTTTTTCTGTTTAGCTCTGAGTTTTTTTTATGTATTTTAGAAATTAACATCTTGTCTTAATTCATATGCTGCATTTTACTCTGCTGATTATTTCCTTTGCTCCAGAGACACAGCACTTATTTGGTTTGATAAAATTTTGTCTGTTTTTTCTTTTATTTTCTTGTGCTTTTTAAAATTATGGTATCTATGAAATAATTGTCAAGATCACAGTGTCATGGAAATTTTTCCTTTGTTTCCTCCAAGGAGTTTTATCATAATAGGTCTTATATTTAAGTCTTTAATCTAGTTGGAGAGTTTTGGGGGTTGTTTTGTTTTACTTTTTCTTCTTAGGGATAAGTTCCTGCTGTATAGTCAGTCTGACAGCCTCCTGAGTGCTGTGATAACAGCTTGAATGAATTTGTGGAGCAACATCATGATCAATGCCATCACCATTGTGTGTGGTGTTCATTCCATCACATGTCGAAGACCTTTGGCATTCTTTTTCTCTTCCTTTCCCTATTCTTCTGACTTTAAATAAAAACAGGAAGTTAGCATTTAGATTTTGCAATTTGTGGAAATGAGACCTCTTCCAGAGAGTATAGTTCGTACACTGGTGTTCACATTCATTAATGGTTGTGTTTATGCCTGTATTTTCATCTCCTAGCATCTACTAGCAGATAATGGTCAATTCATAATTGTGACTCCATTAAACCTGGGAAAAAACTTCAGTTAGTATTAACTAATTGAATAATTTCCATTATTTTATAAAATAATAAAATTTCTTTACATACTATTACTCACATAACATTGGAAAATAGCTCATTAGGAAAACTTCAGTTTGCTATAAGGAATGATTCCTTGTTTTCTGCAGACATACCTCTCGGAAGAAAGCCACAGGCTTTGCTGCTGTTCATCAACTTCTTACTGAACGCTGGCCTACAACACCAGTCAACCGAAGTCTTAGTGGCACAGCTACTGAGAGAAATATTGACTTTGAACTTGATATACGGGTAGAAATTGACAGTGGAAAATGTGTCCTCCACCCAACCACTCTTTTGCAGGAGCATGATGATATAAGTTTAAGAAGGTAAGAGACTAGCTGGAAAAGCTACATGGAATTCATTAGTTAGAAACACTGTTCATATACCATGAATTATCACAGACTTTCTCCTATCCAAAACTACATATTTAATTTAAAAGTAACTGGTCATAGTTATAGTGGTCATTTGTATAACATACAATTCTTTAGAACAAATATGTATTTTTGGCAATTAAAAGTGACTCTCTGATTTAGAGACTGGTAAAATTTTTAATTAAAATAGATCTTTAGACTGAGGATTTTAACTCAGTGGTAGAATGTGTACCTATTGTCTGAGTACAGGATTTAATTCCTAGTAGCACATACCACACACATACACACATATGTAATTAAAGAATTCTTTGGAAGTCTTTCAACAAGCCTGAATTTTTTCTTGCCTTTGTATAGAATACATTTTTGTTTTAAAGAATAATGCTGGACTCTATTAAGAATTTTGATGTGTTTACAAACAAATAAGAAAAGACTGAAAGAAGTTATGCAAATAGGGCCTGACTAAATAGAAATATGCAGAATATAACTGCAAGATTACCACTTGTTTCTATCATTAACTAAATGATGATATAAACAGTTTTAGCGTTAGATTGTGTTTGTTTGGGTGTGTGTGTGTGTGTGTTCATGTGTTCATGTGTGGATGTATGTGTGTGTTTTTGTGTGTGGAGGTCGGAAGCACACTGAGGTATCGATCAGATACCTTCCACTCTGTGTTTTAAGCAGGGTCTTTAACCTACCTGGCAACAGATCACCAAGTAGACTACACTGACTGAGCAGAGAGCCCAAAGGATCTTTCTATCTGTAACTACACAGCACTGGTATTATGAGTGTGTGTCACCATTATTTATTTATTATATATTTATTTTAAGCTATGGGGCTTAAACTCAGGTCCTCATGGTTGCTGATGGAAATGCTTTCCTGACTGAGCCATTTCATTAGCTCTTTCTTTGAATTTTCTTCTTTCCTGGTCAAATAATTACTTATGAAAATAAGATAATAGTTACTAGAGAGTGAGAAGGTAAAAATGGAAGAATGCTAACAGCTGCTGAAGTAGGCACTCTATTCCCTTTACTTTTTATATGTCTGAAATAAAAGATTATAACAGTCTATCAAATGAAATTTTTAACAAAATAAGAGAATAAAAACACTTTAGACAATTACAGTATCTTATAAATATAGTAATGGTGGTTAAAGAATAGGTAGGCTGTTTTAATTGAGCCATAAAAAGCTGTTAATGTTTAGTTGCATTTGATTCATTCTGTTATGTTTAAGTGATACAGTTGTGAACTTAGCAAAGAATAAAGGCAACTGTGTATGGCTATGCACACTTGTAATTTCAGCATTTGGAAGGTGGAGGCAGGAGAATGCCTAGTCTTACCATGACCCTGTCACAAACCATACATACATACATACATACATACATACATACATACATACATACATACATAAAGATAGCTAGCATTAAAACATAAAACATTATTATCATTTCTCTAAAACATTAACTAGTCTAACTAAAAGTTCTGATCTTTCCTTTTTCAAATTTTTAATTACTACTTTTTATTTACTATATAAATAGAAGTTTGTTTTGAAACAAAAGAAGAGAAAGATAGTTTTTAAAAAAAAATAACACCTCTTCCTTTTTTTTTAACTGTAGGAGTTATGATCGAAGTTCTAGGAGCTTAGATCAAGATTCTCCTTCAAAAAAGAAAAAATTTCAAACTAATTATGCTTCTACCACTCATTTAATGACGGGCAAGAAAGTGCCATCCTCTCTACAGACAAAGCCCAGTGACTTAGAAACAACAGTGTTTTATATTCCTGGAGTGGACGTAAAGGTAAAAACCTGATTGTCTGGAATAAGTGACTAGACCATTAGTAGCAGTGTTTATTTTCTTGCATATATTTTTCTTTTGCTTGTTTTATTAAAAAACAAAACTTGCTGACTTACCTAATGTAGTCATAGTCTGAATATGAGAGTATCTAAATTGTGGCTTACCATTTTGCTCATACATCTTTTCCTATGAAAGTTTGGCAGAAAGAAGTGACACTGATATTAATAGTAGGCTTGCCTACTGTAATTTCATTAAATAATAATGTTTTTAATTTCTAAAATTATTGACTCTTAGACTAAGTTCAAAAGAACTTTAAACATAATCTAGATTGATCTCTTTAAATAATGAAAAAGGCAAGTAGTTTCCAGAACCCGAAAGCTAACTTACAAAGCTAGAGCTAAGACTTCAGGCTCCTGAACCAATGTTTCCTTGATCTACATCTTCTGTATTTCACACTGTTTCCTCATCTACCAAATTTTTATTTTGAATTTTTTTAATACAGTTGCATTACAATTCTAAGACATTAAAGACTGAATCACCTAATGCCTCCAGAGGATCTTCCTTGCCTAGAACACTCTCCAAAGAGTCCAAGTTGTATGGTATGAAAGATAACGCAGCATCTCCTTCTTCTCCTCCTTTACCTTGCACTGTCCAGAGCAAGACTAACACCTTACTTCCTCCCCAACCCCCACCTATTCCCTCAGGTATTTGAGACTGCACTGTCATGTTTTTCTTAATATTTAGTTATTCTACTTGCTTTGTTTAGACTTTTTAATTCTTTTGTTTAAGAAAGGACACAGACTTGTCAGTAATGGCTATATAAAATCCATCTGTGGAAACATTTGTATAAAACAACTACCTTAGACTCTTTCTTGAATTTTTATTACATGAGAATAAGCTTAATAAGCAAACCACACTTTTAGAACAATGTATATTTACCAAAGGGTAGTTCATGTGGTTTAAGTTTGGGAGCTATGATGACTAGGGAATCAAATTTACACATATATGAGTATACTGCAATACTTGCAATTATTAATTATCTGTTGTAACACAACGGATTACCCAAAATGTATAAACTTAATCACAGTGCCTTATTGATTTAAAAAAAAATGAAATTTGCCTTGACAAATCTCAACTTACAGTCTTTGATGACGTTGAAGTCAAGATGCTGGTTAAGCCACCTGAATACTTGACTAAACTAGGAAGATTTTCCATCCTGTCCTAGTCATGTGACTGACTGACTGACTGACTGGGACATCACAAGTGGGCATCTCAATTGGGATGGGAGTATTTTTATGACATTGCAGTTCACAACCTTTGAGTGGAATGACCAAAAGAAGAGCTGACTGAACCTGCAATTCTTAATAGCTTTAAATGTCACAGGGTACTATATTTAGTTTCTTACTGGTTGTGCAGACCATTGAGGATGGGAACTAGAGCTTGAAAGCTAGCAAGGATCCTTGGCAGCCATCTTGGAAGTGGCTATAGAGCACATAAATGATACTTTACACATGCATATATATATATATATATATATATATATATATATATATATATATATATATGGTAGAATTTCTAACATAGGGACTGTTAGAACTGGCAAAAAGCTTCATTTGAGAATTTCACATGATATATAAACCCTTTAAAATACTCAGTAAAGAATCATGATGATAATCCCTAGTGCTAACCACTTTTCAATTGACAAAGCATAGCTAGATCCATTTACAATGAGGCAGATACTGGAATTCCATTTTATAAAAT
Organism: Dicrostonyx torquatus; assembly: GCA_028555095.1. Classification (NCBI taxonomy): domain Eukaryota; kingdom Metazoa; phylum Chordata; class Mammalia; order Rodentia; family Cricetidae; genus Dicrostonyx; species Dicrostonyx torquatus. Next base: position 7,410,065 of record JAQHUG010000076.1, on the reverse strand, counting down.
GGAAAAAGTTAGGGCTTACAGATTTGGGGCATTTTTCTATATTTATACAACTAATGTTTAAATTGGGTATTAAAGACAAAGTTAACTAAGACTTTGTTAGATATTTTTATGCATTTTATGAAGCAGAAATACTAGATTAGGTAGAATGAGACATGGCATCCTATGTATAGAAGAAGTGTTCTCAGTGTGTATATACTAAGCATAAAAAATCCAAAAGCTATGATAGTTTACCTCCACTTTCCACTAAATCGTGTTAGTCTAGCTTTGCTAACTTTTTAAGTGATCAGATGGACTAACACCAGCCAAAAACTTAGCAAAAGTATAAAATTGAAAATTTGGAACATCATATGTAGCCTGGCAAGAATAAACATAGTATTATAAATCATTAATGATACTTGTGGTCTAACAGTGTATCATTTCTATCAGCCTATTTTTATTGTTTTCTTATATAGTCTTAGGTAAAGTACTTCACTTAATTAATCTGTCATACAATTCTAATTTCTCATTAACTTGCCATGTTTTGTTTGGACATTTTATTTAATTTCATTCAACGTACATCATATTTATCGACTTTCTAGCCAAAGGAAAAGGCAGTGGAGGAGTAAAAACAGCCAAGCTCTATGCCTGGGTAGCACTTCAGTCATTACCAGAAGAAATGGTTATTAGCCCTTGTCTATTGGACTTTCTGGAGAAGGCTCTGGAAACTATCCCAATTACTCCAATTGAAAGGAATTATACAGGTAAGTATTCTCATATACGTTCTGATTTTAGTTCTTACTAGAATTTCTCAGTGCTATTAAACGTTGTTATATATTCCATTATAAAACAAGTTACAAAACTGGAGAAGAACCAGAGAGGTCATCTCATTCTCCATTGCAAGTGAAGAACCAAGCTTTTTGATTTCTTTTCAAGGGTACTGCTAAATAGTGACAACATTAATGATTAATGTGTTTCTTGCACTGGACTTTCTTTGTAGGCAAGACGTAAGTGCTGTTTTCTGTGTATAGTTTGTGATGTGGAAGAATTTAATTTGGGATATGAACATGAGATTTGAGTAGGCAAGGATATGTAAATGGACCAACTTAAAAGCAACTTTCTGATGTTGATACTAGTTAGAGATAGGGATATTCTAATGGTTTGCCCTTGATATATAATAAGACTTGAAACTAAATATTTTAACAGCAGTCAGCTCACAAGATGAAGATATGGGACATTTTGAAATCCCAGATCCTATGGAAGAATCAACAACATCCCTAGTGTCATCTTCAACGTCTGCTTACTCTTCCTTCCCTGTAGATGTTGTGGTTTATGTTCGAGTTCAGGTGATGTGTGTTATTTCTTCATAAAGACAATATTGTATTTGAAATTTCTACATTATTTCCCTTCAAATTTTTTCTGAGTCATAGCTTTACAAAGGTTTGATACGATGACTACAGTGGCTTAGAAGTTTGATAATTCCTGAGAAGTATATTTAAAATTGTATTTATGTATTTACTATTCGGAGCAGTTTCATAGATTAAGAGTTTTCCATTTCTTAATCTCAATCTTCTATTAAATAAAATTAAGTTTTAAACCTTTTGAAAGCATTTCATTTCTTTATTAGTGTTGTATTCTTAGCTCTCACTATTATGTTTCTTTCTGGGCAGATTTGCAATGTAATTAAGACACAATAATGCCTTTTATGGAGTTTGTGGAACTGTTATGTAGTTTTAAAATATTTTATTCTTTAATGCATTCTTATCAATACACCTTTAGGAATACATATCATCCTTTGATTTTATCCATTTGTTAAAGAGGATTAGAAAGATGCTTGTATCCACTCTTCAAGTTCAGTTTATCAATCAGTTAAATTTTTAAAAATCAATCTGTAAGAATAAGACAAATGTAAGAATAAAACAGTGTCATCTGTTGCAGGGATTTTCTACAGTAACTGTTTGGCCAAAAGATCTCTAGTCTGATACTCTGGAGTTTTGTTAATTCTGATGAAATATGCACTAAGTACTTGAAGGTCTGTAAAAACCTTTGGCTAACACAACAGTGTTTTAATATTGTAAAATTAAATTACTTTAATTTTAAAGATTACTTCCTTTAAATGATTTGATTATTAGCAAAAATACTATGGGCATAAATATATTTAAGGTGCTGAATTATCCAAATGTCAGTGAATCTTCTTAGCTTGTTTTAGACAAGATCTCAATTCAATAGCCCAGGCTAGAATGTGCTAGGTTGACATTGAACTTGCAGTAATCCTCCTTCCCCAGAGCCCCAAGAGCCAAGGCATTAGAATAAACCTATATGTCTAGAATGTTTAGCCTAAAGATTTACCATTTTGTTAATGCATTTTGGTTTATGTGCCATCCTTCTGTTTTTTGTAAATTGTGACATTAGATTAAATTGCTTTTAAGTATCAGATGATTAAACATAATACATTTGGTGTATATGTATGTTTAAATGGAAATTACATTTAACTTTTAGAATCCAATATGAAATTGTTTTGACCATGCAGTTCCTAGAAATCTTTTCTTCTCTTGCTTTCTATTCTTAGCCTTCGCAAATCAAATTTAGTTGTTTGCCAGTATCAAGAGTAGAATGCATGCTGAAGCTGCCATCCCTGGACTTGGTTTTTTCTTCAAATCGAGGAGAACTGGACACTTTGGGAACTACATACCCTGCAGAGATCTTGTCCCCTGGTGGTAATGCTCCTCAGAGTGGGACAAAGACCTCTGCTAGTAAAGCTGGAATACCAGGTATAGAAACATTAATTGCCTGATACAAATCTAAGTATTATTTTTACATAAATTTTAAGTTATTCATCTATATTTTTAAATATTTTTATTTTTTTTTCATTCAAAAATTTACACTTTCTCCCCTTCTCCCAGTCCCCTCCCACTACCCCTCCTCCCTCCCCCTGCTTTTTAAGAGAGGGCAGGGTACCCTGCCCTGTGGAAAGTCCAAGGCCCTTCCTCCTCCATCCCGGCCCAAGAAGGTGTGCATCCAAATAGACTAGGTTCCCAAAAAGCCTATTCATGCAGAGGAGATAGGTTCCAATGCCATTATCGATGGCTACTCAGTCTGCCTTCATTGGCAGCCACATTCAGAGAGTCTGGTTTGGTCATATGCTCCTTCAGTCTCAGTCCAGCAAGATTTGGTGAGCTCCCATTAGATCAAACACACTGTCTCAGTGGGTGGACCAACCCCTCGCGGTCCTGACTTCCTTGCTTATCTTCTCCCACCTTCTGCTCTTTGACTACACCTTGGGAGCTCAGTCCGTTGCTCTGATATGAATATGGGTCTCTGTCTCTATCTCCATCCATCCGACAAGATTTCTATGGTGATGATCAAGATATTTGTCAATATGACTATGGGACAAGGTTAGTTCAGGAACCCTCTCCTCTGCTGCCCAAATACCTTGCTGGGGACATCCCTGTGGACATCTGGGATCCCCTCTAGAGCCAAGTATCTTGCCAAACCTAAAATGACTCCCTTAATGTAGATATCTTATTCCCTTCTCCAATAACCACCCTTCCTCCATCTCCACCCTCCCTCTCCCCCCAGCTTTCCCCAGCCCTTCCCTTCTTCCTTCTCTTTCCCC
>JAQHUG010000076.1:7393420-7404729 GCA_028555095.1 Dicrostonyx torquatus | reverse complement strand
CATTATAGTCTGAGCTTGAGTGCTACTAAAAGCACTGTTACAAGAATACTAATAGTTCACACATCCATGTGCATTTGAATGTTTTGTGTTGTGTTGGATTTTACATTTTAAGAACACTGGGTTCACAAATGAAAGTAAAAAATATGTTCATATAAAAATATGTTCTTATCAAAAATTTACCAAGTAGCACTTGTAAATTTTTTTCTATTTCTTTTTCTTTTTTCTTCCTTTTTTTTTGTTTTTTTTTGTTGTTGTTGTTTGTTTGTTTTTCAATACAAGGTTTCTCTATGTAACAGCCCTGACTGTCCTGGAACTTGCTTTGTAGACCAGGCTGGCCTCGAACTCACTGAGAGCCACCTGCCTCGCCTCTGCCTCCTGAGTGCTGGGATTAAAGGTATATGCCACAACTGCCTGGCTAGCACTTGTTATTTTTAAATGATAAATATTGCTGTCTACCTCATTTGTTTCATGAAAGGCCTTATTATAAAATACACTTGAGAATTTCTTGATGAGGTAACACTCCTTCCTCACTAAAAGTTCTGTGCTCAAAAGTCAAATAGAAATACAAATATAAATAATAGCAATATTGACTAGTTTGAATGGAAATTGACAGTAGAATTGAAATGTAATTAAAATGATGATTCTTAACCAAGGGCAGCAGGCGCCTTACAGTTTGGGGATTTCACAACTGAAAGACTTTAACAGGAAACTTGTGAGGAAACAAGGAACACTGTGCGAACAACCTGCCAATCTGAAAACCCTTCTTTCTGAAAAGAATTGTTTGGTTTAAAATGCTAGAAGGGCCAAGGTTGAACTTACTAAAGCAAAAGTGTGGGAATGAAATCCTAAACTCCAGTTTCAAAAGAAACATGAAAACTGTTGAATAAAAAATCAGCCTTCAGATTTGGAAGGGATTACTCAGGTCCTGTTTTTGTATAAATATCTTGAATTCAAAATTTTACCCAGATAGCTTCGTGTTTGCCTTTTGAGAGCATGTTAGTGCTTATAGACTTGCTTGTGGCTGACGATGTTGGATGTCTCCTGTTTACAGGCTCATCAGGATTAGGCAGCCCGCTTGGCCGAAGTCGACACAGTAGCAGTCAGTCAGATCTCACTGGCTCCAGCAGCAGCTCATCTGGCCTGAGCTTCACTGCATGCATGTCTGACTTTTCCCTGTATGTGTTTCACCCCTATGGTGCAGGGAAGCAGAAGTCCACTGTTTCTGGTCTTACATCTGGATCAGGAGGACTAGGTAGATTTGCTTGTTTGTGTCTTTTGTTACATTTTTTAGTTTTCTATTCTTAGATCATGTTGCCTTAAATAATAGGTATAGAACTATTTTATCTCTCTCTCTCTCTCTCTCTCTGACAGGGTTTCTCTGTAGCTTTGGAACCTGTCCTGGAACTAGCTCTTGTAGACCAGGCTGGTCTCGAACTCACAGAGATCCACCTGCCTCTACCTCCTGAGTGTAGGGATTAAAGGCATTTGCCACCACTGCCCTGCTGATAATGCCTATTTTATAAGTAAAAATATGAAGCGAAATTCAGATAAACTGATTTTACAAGGATTTAAAACTTAAGAATGCTTGTTAAATTAGATATATAGCATAATACCTAAAGATACAATTTTTATATTACATATTTAGGTATATTATCAAATTACTTTGCATAAGATTTTAGTCAATGAAAAGTAAAAATTTAAAGTATGTAGGTTATGCTTGGCAGTTTTAAATGAGATCAATAAGCCAGCATTTAGTAAAATAAAGTCTGTATTTTAAAGTTTAGGCCTTATTAGTGAATATTTCGTATATTTATAAAAGTAAATTCTAGCTTTTGTTGTTGGAGTGAGCTTATTAAATTGCTACTTTTGTATGCAGGCTTCAACCTATCTAAACTGCTGTGAAGAATGCCAAAGCTCATTAGGTTATTCTGTCTAAATTTTCCCTAATTTAACTGCATTTGATTGGTGACATATTACAGTATAATAGATAATTTTTATTAACTAGTTGTCTGCATATACACAGATCTCTTTGCATGTGCATACTTGTGGATGTTTTTTTTTATTTTGGTTTTCTTCTTAGGGAATGTAGATGAAGAACCTACTTCAGTCACTGGTCGAAAAGACTCGTTAAGCATAAACCTTGAGTTTGTAAAAGTGAGCTTGTCTCGGATAAGGCGCTCAGGAGGTGCCTCATTTTTTGAAAGTCAGTCTGTAAGCAAGTCTGCAAGCAAAATGGACACTACATTAATCAATATATCTGGTATTATATTTTATAGTTCTTAATTAAAATATTATTATAAAGAATTAAACAATGGCCTTTGTTTTTAAGGTGGCTTTGAGCTTAGATGATTTGGAGGGGAAGGTTAAACCATTAACTTAGATAACTATAAAACAAACTGAAGTAAGAGTGGTTATAGGCCTTTCAGTGAGTTAGCTGACCACCAAGTCTGGAAGTAAGGGCTCAGGTACTGTGCACTGGAAGTCATCGATAGGCCAATCTAAAGAAGCCGTGGAAGAGGAATAGAAGAGAAGAAAGGCAACAGGGAAATGATGCCAAAACAGAAGCTCTGAAGATAGCCGTAAGGGGAATTTTTCATGTGAAAGTTTCTACCCTGGAACAAAAAGGGAAATAAGTACTCTCTTGCATACAGTTATTTGATTTGCAGTTCTCTTTGTGCAAGTTCATATCATAGCTCATATTGTTGACTTATTGTCCATATTTGAGAGGAGCCCTGTGTCAAACTGAAAGCTTGTCATATAATTAATCTCTAGAACCTCTCTCATAACTGTGGCAGAACCGTAACTTGCCACCTCCCCAAGGAAAAGGACACAAAGCTATTGATATTCCAATACACTGTTTCTGTAATTTGAAGAAAGGAATAAAATCGCTTATTAGATACAATGTAGTCTAGATTTTATGGATTAGAACAGTAGGTATAATACCATGTCTGATAACTAATACGTAAAGTGTTAAAAGATCTGGAAGTCTGTTCTAAGCTCTAACAAACTATTTCTGCATTAGCTGTTTGTGATATAGGGTCCGCTTCGTTTAAGTATGATATGCGCCGACTCAGTGAAATTTTGGCGTTTCCAAGAGCCTGGTACAGGAGAAGCATTGCAAGGCGCCTGTTCCTTGGAGACCAAACAGTAAATTTGCCAAGTAAGCCTGTTATTGTAATTAGGTTTCTTAGTTTGGGCTAAAATAAACAAGATCCATGATTAATAACACAAATTTTGATTTACTTTGTAAACTTTACCGTGTAATTCATTCGTTTGAAAGAATATCTATTGAGTCCCTCTAATGGTAAACACTGGACATTCCAAACAAATTCCTTTTCAAGATATACTCCTAATTGAAATTTTATTTTGTAATAATTTACTCTGTAATCCTTGTAAATTTGGAAGTGCAAGTATACATTTAACTATTAGGAATCATAGTTATGCATGGAAAAATGAAAATATTGGAGACTTACTACCATTTTGCCTCCATCTCTTTCTTGATCTTAGATGTTATGTTCCAATGAAGAGTACGGTTGGTCTGATACAGTAGAAAATGTAATATAATGTCATGAGTGGGTCTGTTTTCTTACCTGTAATGGGACCAAAATATCTGTTTTGACCTTCTCACTCAGTTTCTGTCAGAATTAAATACTGGCTTGTTCTTTCCAAATTATTTACTATCATACAGTTGTAAAATATGGAAGTAGAAAGAATATGCAGTATAGTGAGAAATGGTGTCTGGGTGAAAGGACTTTTATCATTTAATGGGTTTTGTTTTGGTTTTTGTTCGTTCGTTTGCTTTTGAGATAGGGTTTCTTTTGTGTAACAGCCTTGGCTGTCCTGGAACTCACCTTGTAGACAGACCAGGTTGTTCTCAAACACACAGAGATCCACCTGCCTCTGCCTCCTGAGTGCTGGGATTAAAGGTGTGCACCACCACTGCCCAGCATCACTTAGTGTTCTTATGTGACTTTATTTTGTTTTCTACTGTTGTACCAGCATCTGGTCCAGGAACTCCTGATTCCATTGAAGGGGTTAGCCAACACCTTTCTCCTGAGTCATCAAGGAAAGCATACTGCAGGACCTGGGATCAGCCAAGTCAGTCAGCCTCTTTCACTCATATGCCTCAGTCACCCAACGTGTTCAATGAGCACATGACCAATAGTACCATGTCACCAGGGTCGGCAGCACAGAACCTCAAGTCCCCAGCTTCCATAAGATCAAGGAGTGTGTCAGACTCTTCAGTTCCTCGGAGAGGTAACACTGCTCTTTTTGGTATCAGCAGCCTTCCCGGGTTCCTAAATTAAAGATCTTAATCACTGGGAAAAGAAAACAATAACAAAAAAACACTAAGTACCAAACACTTCAGAACACTGCCTGCATGAGAGTTCTGTGGATATCTATTAGATTCACAGAGTTATAGGAAATTTGGAGTTGTCATATTGTCAATATACTCCCTAAGGACAGATGCTTTTAAAAAAACATTCCAGTAATGCTGTGAATGTACCAAAAGAAGGTTTGATATTGAAGAAATAAATCTTTATATTGATTCAGTTCATTTAATTAGTCAGTGTTTTTCCAACTCATGTGTGCTGGTATTGTCTTGTGGTTATGCCTGAATGTATCAAGATGATATGGTTCTTCATACAACAGAGAATAAAATAAAATGAGCAAAGTCAGTACTTGATTTGCACACTGAGTCCATTAGATAAATACCAGGTACTTAGCCAATGCCTGCATTTTAGAATGGTCCCTGCCTTTGAGTCTTCTATTTGAGTGAAACACTGTTTTCTCTTTTATAAAGAAAATCTTAGGTGATGAAATATCTGTGCAGCTATATTTCATGCACACCAAAATTCCCTCATTTCGCCTGTTTTATAAGCAGTATGGCAACTGTTAAAACATTTGGTGCAAGAAGCTCATGTTTACCTTTTGGATTATGGAAACTAGTAGGTTTTGCTTTGTAGTAAGCTTTGATTTGTATGAATAAGTGCGCATTTGATTTTTTTCTATCTTTAGATTCAATTTCCAAAACATCAACGCCTGTTAACAAATCAAACAAAGCAGCAAGCCAGCAAGGAACTCCATGGGAAACACTTGTTGTATTCGCTATCAACTTGAAACAACTAAACGTTCAAATGAATATGAGTAATGTCATGGGAAATACAACGTAAGCTATTTAGATACAAAGAAAATAGATTTAATAAAATTTTTAATTTTCTTGTAATGTTATAAAGCAATCCCAACCCTTTAGATGTAGAGGTCTTTGAGACACTGAATATAGTAGGTAAAATGTTAACTTTTGATTTTGACTTAATTGTAAGGATACTGTAATACAAGCACAATAAAACACATTCCCAAAGGAAATAGGATAATTTTCTAGCTAGAAAGCTTCGTTAGTTTAATATTCAAACATCTATCACGTAGTTCTTATTTAAATTCTGTGTTGAACTGGTCTGGTGGGTGTATACCACTATCCCAGCACTCAGGAGGCTTAACTAAGAGTACCTTAACTGAGTACAGGTACTCAAATCCAGTTTGAACAGCACTGTGTGATCCAGACTCAGAAAAAGGAAGAAATAGTTCAGTGTCAAGTTGGATCTTCTATTTAATATCTGATTTAGCTACCTACTATTTTTAATTTATGAAAAACAGCCACTTATCTAACAACTTTTTCCCTCTTTTTAGTTGGACAACTAGTGGTTTGAAAAGCCAAGGCCGACTTTCTGTAGGAAGTAACCGTGATCGAGAGATTAGCATGTCTGTTGGTCTGGGAAGGTCACAGTTAGATTCCAAAGGAGGAGTAGTTGGTGGGACCATTGATGTCAATGCTTTGGAGATGGTTGGTATGTTGAAATTTTACACTAGCATATTCTCAAACATTATATTGGGGGGAAAAAGTCTTAAAAAGTCAAATTTGCTAAGTTTTCCCATGAATTAAATTGGAAAGTAATTACTGTTTTTATTTAGCTCATATTTCTGAACATCCAAATCAGCAACCCAGCCACAAAATACAGATTACCATGGGTTCTACTGAATCTCGGGTTGATTACATGGGCTCAAGTATCCTCATGGGTATCTTCAGCAATGCTGATCTAAAGCTTCAGGATGAATGGAAAGTGAACTTATATAACACCCTGGATTCAAGCATGACTGATAAAAGGTATTTAATTAGGATGGCCCCTTCTGGAAACTTTATGTGACTGCCCTTAACATTTTTTTTTACATTCAGGGATAGGAGAAATAGTTATTTTTTTTCTACAGACTGATTTTATATTATACAATTAATACAAATGTAAATGCTGGGCAGGGAAGATAATTATTCTTGTATTATTTATGTCTTCTGTGAAATTTATGATACAGATTCTGTTTCATACTCTAGTGAGATTTTTGTGCATGGAGACTTGAAGTGGGATATTTTCCAAGTAATGATATCAAGATCAACCACACCAGACTTAATAAAAATAGGAATGAAGCTCCAAGAATTTTTCACACAGCAGTTTGATACCAGCAAACGAGCTCTGTCGACCTGGGGACCTGTTCCTTATCTTCCACCCAAGACCATGACTAACAACCTGGAGAAAAATTCACAAGAACAGTGTAAGAGTTAGAATTCAACATTGATATATCCCTTATCTTCTCTGTATGTATACTATTAAGCAACACATTTATATGCCATACTTAGAAGGTATCCTGTGCGTTCTTTGTTTACCCACTCAGTACTGACTATGGTCCTGATAATGGCATCGGCTGTCCCTTGGGAGCGTATAACTTTTTTCACTACAGCTCACCTGCAGCATACCTACTATGTGACAGTATTATTTTCTGGTTTGTAGCATGGGCTGAGGAGTCAGAATAACTGAATCTATCTATTAACTTTTGATACTAGACAGGTTATTATCTTTCACTTAGTAATTCATAAATTAGCTTATATTTATTAAGTGAAAGCTGTATGCTTTGGCACTTCTCTAAACACAAGAGTTGAAGATAATGACCATTTCTACCTCATGAACCTTATAATCAAATAGGAGAGAGAGAGAGACTATAATTAAATACATAAATGATAGGATTGATTATTTAAAAATAAAGCAAGGGGAGAATATAAAGAAGACTAAGGTAGAAGAATAGCTATTTCAGAAGAGATGATTGGGAAGCGACATCTTGGTAGAAATGAGTCACTGGTTGAAAGCACTGAGATAAGATGTGGGGATATGTTCTGAGCAGAGGGCCATGGAGATGTGAGGCTCCTATTGTTCTTCACAAAGTTGGCTTATTTGAGAATCACTGTTGGACTTAGTGGCACAGTTCTCTAATATCAACTACTTGGTAAACTGAGACAGGAGGATTACAAGTTCAAGGCCAGTTTGGACAACTTAATATAAGACCCTGTCTCAAAATTATCACAATGGTCTGGGGGTGTGATTCCATGGTAGGACCCTTGCTCAGCATGTGGTCAATGAGTAGGGTTTGAGGGATTTGAGGGGCATTAAAATAACTGGTGAAAGCAGTTATCAGTAAGAAAAAATTAGGCATTAATTCAGGTGCAGGTCACAAAAAGGTTTTTAATAAGATGAGTAAGTATTGTAAAATTTTTAAGAGATTTAGTATTGGAGCTGGAGAGATGGCTCACCAGTTAAGAGCACTGGCTGCTTTTCCAGAGGTCCATAGTTCAATTCCCATATCCACATGGTGGCTCACAACTATCTGTAATGAGATCTGGTGCCGTCTTCTACCTGGAAAGCATACATGCAGGCAGGACACTTATTTATAATAAATAAATCTTAGAGAGAGGGAGGGAGGGAGGTTTGGTTTGCCTTGACATAAAATATTCCTTTTTTAAATAAAATTTATTTTTAAAGCAATCTTTTCTCATTTTACATACCTCTCCCAGTTCCCACTCCCTTCCTCCAACTCCCCTGACCTTCTCCCCACCCCAGGCCCCAACCACTCCTTAGAAAGGGTCAGACTTCCCTAGTGGAGTCAACAAAGTCTGACACATCACTTTGAAGCAGGACCAAAGCCTTTCCCCCATATCAATTCTGAGCAAGGTATCACTCCAAAAAGAATGGATTCCAGAATGCCAGTTCAAGCACCAGGAATAAATCCTGGTCCCGCTGCCAAAACATCACCATGGTTACTGTGTAGAGAACAGACTATATAGGCAGGTGGGAATGGACACAAGAAGGACATTGTAAGAATCCAGGCTAGAAATGATGATACTCTTAGCTAGGCTGACTTTAAACTCAAAGAAATTCACTTGCATCAGCTTCCTACATGCTGGGATTAAAGACATGAATTACTACGCCCAACCTAACTCCTTAATTAATTTTTTTATCATAGAAATGTGTGTACATTGAAAGCAAACTAGTAAATATAAACAAAAATAAAGTATCATAGTCTTCAAAATCATCACTGTGAAACAACTTAGAGCTTATATATGGATTTTTCTCCATATTTGTACACTTTTTTTTAGCCAAAGTGTCACCTACCCTTTTCCACAGTTCAGCTTTCTATTTTGCCAGTTATCTCCTCTGGCTTCCAGGGCATATTCAAACTTCATGACTGACCCACAAGTATCAAGTAGTTTGTCTAGCCATGTTCAAAGCTTAAGTTGGGTTGTTACCTATCTTTACTCTCTTTAGTCTGGCATATTTCCTTTTTTAATGACTGCACTCATTAAACAGATTTGGCCAGTTGTCAGCAGGGCACCCTACTCTTTTTCAGTGGCTTCTTTGTGGTGTTATTATCTTATTTCTCTAGGCCTTTATATTCCCTGGAAGCAGTATTGTTAGCAAGTATGTGTAAATTGCAGTCCTGTGCAGGTATATGGTTTACTTTCTTTTGAAAAGTCCTTGTCAAGAGAAATAGCACCAGGTTTAGAGAATTGCTTTAAAGAAAATATGCCAGTTAAACACAAAGCATGATTCTTGGTACTGCTGAGATAAGAATGGTAAACAGCCACAAAGGATATATCTGAATTCTGTGAATAATTAGTACTTCTCAAATATTAATGTGCATCTATACACCTGGAATCTATATTTTGACAGTGCTAAGGAATGAACTCAGGACCTTGTACATGCCAAGCAAATTCTTTGAAAAAGCAAATGTGATAGAGTAGATGGTGGGGCTTAAGAATACTGAGTTTTTAACAAGCACCTAGAGTGCTGACAGTGCTGGTCCTCTGACCTCACTTTACTAGAAAGCACATAGGAGAGAAAAAAACATAAAACCTCCCATTCCTGTTTTTACCTATGAAGATTTGTTAGACCTGATTGACAATTGCTTTAATTATTGTTGTGTAGAAATTGTGTAAAATGCCATACAAGCTCTTTGTAAATCACCTAGCATTATAGACGGTGTATCATTTCCACTCATTTTCTGAGTCACTTTTAGCTGTAGAATGTACCTGCCTCTGCCTTTTCCCTGCTCAGGTTGCTTGAGATCATTTATGACAAATGTTTCTTGGTTCTCTTGTAGTGCTCGATGCTGCACACCACCGACATTGGCCTGGGGTGTTGAAGGTGGTTTCTGGATGCCATATATCCTTATTTCAGATTCCATTACCAGAAGATGGGATGCAGTTTGGAGGATCCATGAGCTTACATGGAAATCACATGACCCTGGCTTGTTTTCATGGCCCAAATTTCCGTTCAAAATCTTGGGCCCTTTTTCATTTAGAAGAACCAAATATTGCCTTTTGGACTGAAGCTCAGAAAATCTGGGAAGATGGTAAACTGACAGATTTCCAGCTTTTATTCTGTGCTATCATCTGGCTTGATCATAAATGACTTATGTAATTTTTCTTTCTCAGGTCTTTTGTGTGTTAATTTTTGAGGTTGTGTGTGTATGTATGGTGTATGTGTGTTTTTATATGATGTCTTTGAGTGAAGACATGTTAATGCCACAGTGTGCTTGTGGAAGTAATAGGACAACCTAGGGTATCAGTCCTCACCCTCCACCCCATTTTGAGACTAGGCTAGCTGACTCATGTGCTTCCAGGGATTCTCCTGCATCGAACTCCCATCCCAATATAGGAGCCCTTGAGATTAGAGACACACTTTACTATATTCAGCTTTACATTGGTTCTGGTGATTCAAACTCAGGACCTCATACTTGAATAGCAAATGCTTTACATCCTGAGCCGTCTCTGTGCTTTTGTTTGTTTTTGTTTGTAAACACATGTGAAAGTCAGAAACCAACTTGAGGGGCTGTTCTTAGGGGTCTTGGGTTGTCAGGCTTGGTAGCAAGTGCCTTTATCCCTGAACCATATCCCCAGCCCCTTTTGGATGTTTTTATTGGAGATATCATCTCTATTGTAACAGATAAGGGGTGAATTCATTGCTAGTGAAATTAGCATCTGTAAAGTCTGGACTTGTTAAAGAAATATCTCAACTTGCTATCTTGTTCCACTTCTTAAATTTAGTGCCTCTATGACTGGTCTTAGCATGATATGTAGAAATATTCCTTGTAAAAACATGCAGACAGTGGCAATGTAAGGAGATTCTGTAGAGACAAGCCTGCATTATAAAACTTGAGGGCAACGATAATACCCTGGAAGGCCACACCTCCAGGAATATCTGGTCAGACAAAATGGTCACAATGGATTATTTATTTATTTTTTAAATTTTTTATTGAGCGCTACATTTTTCTCTGCTTTCTTCCCTGCCTCTCCCCTCCCCTTCAACCCTCTCCCAAGGTCCCTGTGCTCCCAATTTATTCAGGATATCTTGTCTTTTTCTACTTCCCATGTAGATTAGATCTATGTATGTCTCTCTTAGGGTGCTCATTGTTGTCTAGGTTCTCTGGGATTGTGATTAGTGGGCTGGTTTTCTTTGCCTCATGTTTAAAAAGTGAGTACATCTGATAATTGTCTTTCTGTGTGTGGGTTACCTCACTCAAAATGATGTTTTCTAGTTCCATCCATTTGCCTGCAAAATTCAAGATGTTATTTTTTCCTGCTGTGCAAATACTCCATTGTGTAAATGCACCACATTTTCCTTATCTATTCTTTGGTCGAAGGTCATTTAGGTTGTTTCCAGGTTCTGGCTATGACAAACAATGCTGCTATGAACATAGTTGAACACATGTCCTTGTGACACGATTGAGCATTCTTTGCATATATACCTAAAAGTGATATTACTGGGTCTTGAGGAAGGTTGTTTCCTAATTTTCTGAGAAATCACCACACTGACATCCGAAGGGTCTGTACCAGCTTGCATTCCCACCAGCAATGCAGAAGTGTTCCCTTTTCCCCACACTCTCTCCAGCATAAGTTGTCATCAGTGTTTTTGATCTTGGCCATTCTTACA
>JAQHUG010000076.1:7340954-7391810 GCA_028555095.1 Dicrostonyx torquatus | reverse complement strand
AGACAAGGTTTCTCTGTGGCTTTGGAGCCTGCACTGGAACTAGCTCTTGTAGACCAGGCTGGTCTCGAACTCACAAAGATCCGCCTGCCTCTGCCTCCCGAGTGCTGGGATTAAAGGCGTGTGCCACCACCGCCCAGCTTGAAAAATGTTTTATAATTATTCTAAAAATTGGAGACTTGGGAAGTTCATTATATAGCTAACAGAATGCCAAAAATTTAGGGTTCTTCTTACCTGTAATAAAATTTCAGTGTTATTCCTGTCGAGTCATAATTGTAAAGAGAATGCTTTGGATGAATTTTTCATCTATTAGACCAGTTCTGTGATAATTTGCCAGGCAGTTCTTTTTTTTTCCCCCTTTGGGTTTGCATGTGCAATATGGCTTTTACCAATCATCTAGTATTTTGTAAAATTGACTAAATTAAGGCATGTTAGGATTTTAATGTTTTACTTAAAAAATGACCTTCTTTCTAAATGTAAAAGTTTACTGGTACCATGTGGTTTTAGAGTAGCTTTCAGGAAATAAGCAGACACTCTGGATGGGTAAAAATATGTTAAGAATAAAAGAGGGCTCCCAATATTCAGGAAACAGAGGCATGCGGATATCTGTTAGTTTGAGGCCAGCCTGGTCTACAGAGTGAGTTCCAGAACAGCCAGGACTGTTACACTAAGAAACCTTTTCTCAAAAAACAAAAAGAATAAAAGAGAGAAAAAAAAGAAGACTGTGGCCTATTTTGACTGGAACAGTTTGTTGTTGTTGTTGTTTGTTATTGTTGTTATTGGAAAGATTCTCTTTTAACTAATATTCCAGGTAGCATTTGTGTATCTGCAGTAATAATTTTCACAACCATAGTATAATAATATGTTATGAAAAATAAGGACTTCTACATAACTTCAAGGGGCAGGATAATATTTAGTGTCCAATCTTTGTAGACCATTGGATTTAATAAAACCCAGCTTCAGACATGATTAAAAAACTTGAGGATAATAATAACATTAAAACTTTAGAATCTAAAACTAGTAAGTATTGGGTTTATCCAAAATTCACATCGCAAACTGTGGTTTTAATAACGATATTATATGTACATGCACATTTCTTTTTAAGAATATGAACACTTACAACTTGTTAAGTGATGATTTTAATGTATTATAGTGTCTTTAAAGCCACACTTTATTCAGCTTAGATAAATCTGTTACTTTACTCTAAGGTCACAATTATTTTCCTGGATTTAAATACAGCTTATCACATTCAGAAATATATGGGTTTTTTTTGTTTTGTTTTTTGTCAATAGGGCCAAGAAATCAAAGAAACTGCTTTATTTAAGTGTGGTGTGTTGATAGTGCCCTTTGGTTTAGCTTAACCCTTACTGTTTTATGTGTGTAGAGCTAAACTTACTTCGTAATGTTGATGCTAATAACATGGAGAACAGTACTACTATGAAGAATTCTAGTTTGTTGAGTGGATTCAGGGGAGGTTCTAGCTACAACCATGAAACAGAGACTATCTTTGCATTGCCGAGGATGCAGCTTGAATTTAAATCAATTCATGTTCAAGAACCACAGGAGCCTTCATTACAAGGTATGTAGAGAAAGAATCTCTAGTCTTAACAGTATTAAGGAAATTCTAAAGAAACTTCTGGCTACTGCTTTCTTACCACAGGTTATTTTGGTATATTAATTTAATAAAACTGATGATATAAGTCAAACTGATGTTCGTACCAGATACTTATGGCCTCTGGTAAATTATTTAGCCTGTTTGTACCTTTTCTCCCAAGTACTGGGAATAACAATTGGACTTTATTAAAACATATTAAAATAAACAATGGCACATTCTAAGAATTTTTAATAATCATTAGTCTCTAAATCATGTGCATATAGCAATTGCTCATTTCTTTACAGTTACATTTTGAATGGATGCATTATATGGATCTATGTAAATATTAATAGGAAGAGGCCTTGAAATTTTTTACTATAAAAGAACTTTATCATTACAGATGCCAACTTGAAACCCAAGGTGGAATGCAGTGTGGTGACAGAGTTTACTGACCACATTTGTGTGACTATGGATGCTGAGCTCATCATGTTTCTCCATGATCTCGTGTCAGCCTATCTGAAAGAAAAAGAAAAGGGTGTGTTGCATATTTTTATTTTCTCCTTTTCATTTTATAGGAAAGGCAGGGATCAATAGATTAACATGGAGAATGTTTTCATGGTCTAGTATAGAATGAATGGAGCATGTCTTTTTCCTCTGCAAGCTGCAGCTGTCAAGAAATAATATTGCTAAGACTAAATGACATTTCCTGAGTATCTGCTAGATACATGGCACTCTTTTTTTTATTTCCATTTATTTATTTTGGTTTTGTGGGGGATGAGGTGCATCATGGCATACTTGTAGAGATCAGGGTAGCTTATAGGAGTCCGTTTTCTCCTTTCACTATGGTGTTTGTGAAAATCAAATTCAGGTCATCAGCCTTGGTAGCAAGCACCTTTACCTGCTGAGCCATCTGACTGCCCTTCAATGGCACTCTTTTTATAAGACTTTGGGATTTTGGGGTTTTTGTTGTTGTTGTTCATTTGTTTGCTTTACTTTTTAAAATAGGGACTGGAAAGATGGCTCATTGTTTAAGAGTACTTGCTTCTCTTCCAGAAGGCCTAAGTTTGGATTCTAGCTCCCATGTCAGGTGGCTCACAACAGCATATAGTTCCTGCTCCAGGGGATCAAACACCCATACATGCACATGCGTGCATGCACACATAGAGCATGCATACACATAAACAAAAATCAAAAATAAATGTTTTTTTAGAAGTTTCTAAAAATACTTAAGTCTGTAGTTAAAAGCCTTTTAGATGACTTTTGCAAAGTGGGAAATGGGAGGAAATACTACAGATTTAGGTAAGATGAGTGAAGAAGCAGCTACCTAATACAGATGCATTGTTTTATGCATAGCATACAGTTGGAAAAACTGAATTTAGTAAGGAGATAATTCTGTGCAAAGAACATTTTAGTTTTATAAATAAATTACTTAGTGGCCAAGTTTTGAATTCATGAGTTAGATAACATCCTTACTGGACTCATTAAGAAACATACAGTGACCCTAATAACCTATTTGGAATTGGTTTACTGTATTGTAGTCCTCCATAGCTATTTATAATGTGAAGGTCTTTGAGTGACCTCCCAAACATGGTCATTTATTTTATTCAGTATTTACTGCACAACTGTTGTATATTTATGAAAAATAAAGTTATGGTGGGTTAAATATCAGATTGTTGGTTTTTTTCAGTGCTAGGATCTAGGGCCTCATGCATGGGTAGCAGACAACAACTGAGCTATATACACATCACTTTTTACCTTTTGTTGTTTCTGGTGTTGGTGTTGAGAAAGGCTCTCCCTAAGTTGCCCAAGCTGACTTTGAGCTCACTCTGCATCCAAAGCAGACATTGAACTTTTGATCCTCCTGCCTCCGAGAGCTCCCACATAGCTCTGGGATTACAGGGATACACTATCTGGTCCAATTCTACATGTGATTCTTACTAAATATAGCTTGGAAAAAATAATTTGTTCAGGACATAATATAATACTATTTTGTTTTTCTATGAAGAAAAATTTTAAATTTACCTTGCAGATATACCAAAAATAAAAGATTATCAAAAAGACTATGTTGAAGGTACAAATTTGAACATAACATAGATTGGCCTACGCTTCATTACTGTTCTTCAGAAATGTGCCAAAAATTGAGAGTAAAATCTATAGTGATGGTGGGAAGGTTCAATTTCCTACATATCTCACACTTTGCCCTAGAAAGCACTGTGTGTTGCGCCTACCCAAAGCATGAACCTGTCCTTCATGTCCTAGCACATGAAGTGTAGCCACCACTAGTTATCCTGCTCTGTACCAACCAATATTCAAGCTTCATTTCTAATCTGCCCATGTATGAGTGCCTGTACTTGTTTCTCTCAAATGTTATATAAGGCATTTGACATTTCATGAAATACTGTATTGGTCTTAGTCTGCCTCAGACTAGTCTCCCTCTAAAGCAAAAATCTCTTAATTTAAACTTTTTTAGTCAGGTGTGTAGCATAGGCTTATAATCCCAATGACTTAAGAGGATTACAAGTTCCAGGCCAACCCAGGCAATTTAGTGAGAGTCTCTTGCTCAGAAAAATAAATAAATTAAAGGGATTGGAGATATATATATATATCTTAGTGGTAGAACACTTGTGTGGCATCTGGTAGGCCTTTAGATTCAATCCCGAAGTACTGCATAGATGGTTAAAGATATCTGAATGGGAAAAGACAAAGTGTCGTTGTATGTGAGGATTTAGTTATAAAGATAGTATCATAGCTACTTAAGTGTAGCTCATTATTACAAATTTGGGCTAAAATAAGCATAAACATTCTCTGAGAAAGTTTTTTTACCATCATTTAAGACTAGAGTAAAATCAATAATTTCTAGAACATGGAGATATAGCAGTGTAACTATCACCAATAATAAAAGCCCAGCAAGTACAGTAGAACTTGCAGGAATCTGTGTTCTGACAGTGTGGTATTGTCTGATTCATTACTAATCAAGTTGCAATAAGGGCTGCACAGTGAACATCATCTTCAGTTGTTTTATGTTCATGTTGTGTCTTGAAGCCTGTACTTCAAGGGAACTGCTGTATTTATTCAATAAGATCACATAAAAAGCAATGCATGTCACAGATGTGATCATCCACATGTGTGTTTATGGTAGCCAACTTTAAAAAGACTTGTCTTTTGTAAGGTATACTTGAGCATGAAGAAAAAATTTTACACAAAAAGCTGCTATTGACACCGTTTTCACACTTCACAACCATTACAGGAAGCACTAATTATGTGCTTTAAATGAATTTTATGTTATATAAATAACAGTCCAACTAAGTCACCAAGTCACAACCTTTTTTTTTTCCATGCTGAAGTTTAGACTCAAATGCTAACAAAGTATTTTACCATGGAATTAGTAACCCCTGGCCCTTCTTTAAATTATTTTGAGACAAAGTCTCAAATTTTAGGCTGACATGAAACTGGCAGTCTCCTCGGTCTCCTAGTCAGCTGTGGTTACAGATGTGACCAGCATACTTAACTGCTAGTCCCTGTTTAGGAAACCCACCTCTGTTAAGGACAGTGCCCTACACCTGCTGTCAAATATGTGAACTCTGCAGTCTATACAGTGGCTACCTTGCTTTTCTCAGAAATATTAAAAATTGGTATTTTCTCTTGACTTATTTTAAGATACCTTTTAATAAGTTAACTAAATGAGGCTTGGCATGGTAATAGATAAAATGATAGAGCCAAGAGTGGTTCTTAAAATGGTTTAAAATTTATAATATCTGGTTTTATAAATTTGTTCATTGTAGCCATATTTCCACCTCGGATTCTGTCTACTCGATCAGGACAAAAAAGTTCAATTATGATGCATGATGATAATTCCTCTGACAGAGATAGAGAAGACAGCATCACTTACACCACTGTGGACTGGAGAGACTTTATGTGCAACACATGGCATTTGGAGCCTACTCTTAGGTAAGACATGGGTGTGCATACCTCAGCATGTCCAGAGTTACTGCACTGGTGGTTGTTCCCGTGCTGTGAACAAATGCTTGACAAGACGCTGGAGGGAGGGTTTTGGTTTATAGTTTAAGAGGGGGATACAATCCATCCTGGTAACCCAACATGTGGCAGCTGGTCACAATCAGAACTAGAAAAATGACAGTAAGTGGGGCCAGGCTATAACACCTCAAAGCCTGTCCCTAGTGACCCACACTTCCTAAAGTTTCCACAACCTTCAACAGTGCCACCAACTATGGACCAAGCCCATGGAGCATAGTTTATGTTCAAACCACAATACTCCATCCCCACTAGGCTCATAGCCATCCCATAATGCAAAATGCATTCATTCACCTTCAAAAGTTTTCATAGTCCAAAGTTTCTCTTGAGATTTAGGGCAGTCTTTGAACTGTGAACCACTATACAATCAAAAATCAAGTTAATACTTCCAATATAAAGTGGCATGGAGGAATAGGGGCATAGCAAGGGAAAAAATGGGCCAAAGCAGTACTGAAACCCGCCAGGGCAGAAACCAGGCCTCCAAAGATCTTCAGTGGCTCCACTCATCCAGTTCTGCCTCCTGAAACACATACACCATCTCTCTTGGGCCAGTTCTCCATGCCTGTAGCTTTTCTCAGGAGACATCCTGTGGTCCTGGCATCTCCATCATCCAGGGCTTTCCTCTCCTTCACTTTCACATCTTCATGCAGTGAGTTCTTGGTGCTTCTTTGCAGAGACTCTGATACTGCTATACGTTGTCTGGCTTCAGTGGCCTTAGGAACCTTGGCACATACCCCATCCTTGTGTCATTCTTGCCTGTAAGACCAGTACCATAGAGACAGTGCTGCCAGGTTCTGCTGCTAGCTGAAAATGTAGCCTGCCTCTTCTTTTTGCACGTTAATATAAAACCATGCCGACAATGCTGAACTTAATGCTATCAGTTAATAATTTCTTTTAATGGGTCACATTTTTCCAGTCATGACATATCAACTACTTTGCATATCAAATCTTCATAAGTATTTTCTAATATTAATTACAATGGTTGTTATAGTGGTGCTGCTTTGATGTTGTTTATAATTAACATTCGTTTTATTTTTCTTATCTACTTTTTTATCCAAATTGTAATATTCCAAATCCTTGGATGGTAGCCAAAAATTGACTCCAGCCCAGTGTTCAGCAAGATGATATTTTTATTAAATTAAGTTATTATGCTTATGTATTTGTATCACAAAATAACTCCAACAAAATTTTATTGTGTACAGCTATGGCTTGTTAGTAATGTATATTCAATAAGATTTGCCTTAACCAAATCAACAGAACACTTTTTTTTTTTTAATGAGAAATCTTAGCATTGCTATTACTAAGGCCAACATAAGGATTTTTAAGAGGTAATGCAGTAAAATATTTGAAAGATATATTTTAGATTTGTAAATCTAAATTATAATGGAACTAATTGTGTAATAAATTGACTATAAATAAAGATTCAAGTGAATATAAAAAGTTACTATATTCCATTTTCAGGAAGCTAATGACTAAAAATGATGAATAGTGTAGAATGCTAAAGAATATTGTTACCAGCTCTGGCTTCAAGCTTGGCTTTACCACAGAGGAGTTCAATAGCTCAAAAGGCCTGCCTTCTCTTTCTTCTTTAGTTTCCTCATGAAATTTTTTAAAAGAAATGGTAATATTTACCTGTGTGCTCACCTAGCCACAGGCAGCACTCAGCACCTAGGGCTAATCTTTTTCAAGCCCTGAAATGAGGTAACACACCAATATGAGTACCTCCCTCAAAAAAAAAACAAAAAACAAAAACAAAGTCAGGAAATACTTAACACACCACTCAGTTCCTCTATTAACTTTACCGGTCAGATAAATCTTGAGTATAGACTGAAAGTCCAAGAAGTGAGTTACCAGTAACCTATCCTCCACATGAAAGGAAATGTCAAAATCAAGGAGAAAATGGTTCTCCTTTTAAACATGTTTAGCATATAACACTCAGTAAATTTTAGCTTTTCCCTTATTACAACTACATTCTTATGAAGTCTTTTAACCAGTTGTCCTTTTAAATATTTAAGATGACCATCACAGGCCTGAAATAAATTAAGCACACTGGAATTCCATTAATATTATTGCTGTACGTAGTATGTCAGAGACGTAGCATCACCCATAAATTTTTTTCAAAAGCTATTACAATGAATCTAAGGCTTTTAGACTCAAGTATTGAAATATATCTGCTGACGTGTTTTACACAGACAATATTAAGGCAGTGCAATAATGTTCATGGACCTACCATAAACCCGCAGGAATATACAAATGGATCTTATGCCTTGACGATGACCTTTTCTGGTTACTGTTTTAGATTAATTTCTTGGACTGGAAGAAAGATTGATCCAGTAGGTGTTGATTATATTCTTCAAAAATTGGGCTTTCACCATGCCAGGACTACTATTCCCAAATGGCTTCAGAGAGGAGTGATGGACCCACTGGACAAGGTGTTGTCCGTTCTCATCAAAAAACTTGGCACTGCACTGCAGGATGAAAAGGAAAAGAAAGGAAAAGACAAAGAAGAACACTAGAATAGTTGCTTGATCTGTGAAAAACCTGATTGTGTCCATTAAGTTTTATTAAACTGGATTTATTTTTCAGCATAACTTTAAATAATTCTCATTTTGTGGCCATTATTGTAACAGTTTATAAGTTAATCTGGTTATTCTAGTTCTACCATTCTGTATACAGTAAAGTAGTGCATGAAGATATAAATTTTGTGGAAAACTACATAAAATATACACATAAAATTTATGATTTTTTATGTGCAATATGATTCTGCATTTAAAATATTTGCAGAGTAACTGTGAATTTTTTTGTTATTGACCATAACTTTTAGAAAAACTCTTGTTGATAAAGTGATTGGGGGTCGTTTTTTTATGTAGACTTGTATAAATATCTATTTGTATATAATTTGAGTAATTGTGATGATTGTATACCACAAAAATGTTGTTTGTAACTATTGTAATAAAGTCACAATAATGGCTTCAGACCATGGTTAGTTGTTTCAAATACTTTTCTCACTTATTAGTGATATATATAAATATATATATATATATATATATATATATATATATATACACTAGTAAATTATCTGTGGGAGCAGTGCTAGAAAGTGGCAGTTACAAAGTTTGAATGCAAGTTCAAAGTAGAATGTTGGTTTTTCTGCCCAGTGCTACTGGTTAGAGTGTTCTGTGTTGTGCCAAACAACATTCATTTCTGTTGTTTGGCTAGCATATATTTTTGTTTTTCTTCTATAGTTTGTATAGGATATTCATTATTATTGGTATCAAGGTCATAGGTTATGAAATTCACACACTCACACACATGCAGTCAGTGGTGACAGAGGCAGAAGCCTAGCTCCATGCTGTCACCTGCAGCCTAAGGTGTTCCCATGCCTTTTAGGGACCTAAACTCAGACAAAACCAAGATTCTTGGCCACACTGTTGCAGTAGTCTTAGAAAGCATTCACATATGAAATCCTCAGAAAATATTTTTTAAAGTTACCTCAGCTGTGCCTGTCAACTCTCCAGAAGACCACCCCTGAATCCTGATTCACTGAATTCATGGGAAGGAAGTAGGAATTATCTAATTATTATTATATAATTATCTGAAAATTTCATATTATTGTTACCTATTATAAATTATCTATTTATTACCTAATATTATCTAATGAGATTATATATTTGACCTTCCCCAGGAGCTTCTGCTATACAGTTGCTCCCAGAGCTGCCTCTATATAGCTCTGTTAATCCTGCTTTCAGAAATTTTTTTTCTCGGGAAGTATTAAGTTTCCTTTTTCTTCTTTTTCTTTTCAGTTTGTTCAGCATGCTTTCTTAGACAGTGGGCTTTCTTATTCTTTTCTGGAGCTAACAGTGCTTTTTCCTTTCTGCCATGCCATGTGACTGCTGTTTATCATGAGTCTACTTGCTGACCTCCACTCCCTGTTGTTTTTCCAAGACTAAAATTGTCCCCAAACTTCCTTCTGAGTCCATTTTAAAAATTCTGTTATTAACAAACTAAGAAACCTATGACAGGGAACACCAGTTTCCCTGATAACATCTAGCATCTAGCATGGGGCTTTCCTAAAGTTTTCTATAACATAGCAACCCAGATGGAATCTTAAAAGTTCTGAGGACAGAACATGTGAGCATATTCCAAGATTCTGGATTCCCACTTCTTTCATTAAACTACTATTCTCTCAGTTCTGGGGAGACCTTGGATTATCATGTTTAGGGGAAGAAAGGAAAGCAAAGCATCTTGGCATTGTTAGGCCTCAAGGTCCCTGAACAAAAAAGAGGGTGCCAGTGAGACAGGGCAAGACAGTGCAGAGGTCCCTTCACTTGTATTGCAGAGGCCATTTTAGGCTAACTAAAGTTCGATCTTGATGGAAATTCTTGTGAGAACTACCCAACTCTATTCAAGGAGGTCAAGATGCCCCACCTAGCTTAGCTTCTGTTGTGTAAACCATCCCTTCCAGCTTACTGCTTATCTTAGCTTCTGTTACACTGCTTCCTTGCCCAAAACTTCCCCTTGCAGCTGTCAAGCAAGATAACTAGGATGCGGTTTTTGCCTTCAAAAACCCCATAACCTAAACACTTAGGTCCTGAGTACCTGAGTATAGTCCTAGTCAGCTGGAATAATGACTTTCAAATGACTACAAACTGTCTAAGTGGTCATCTCTGGTGAGCTCCCTGTAACATCAGCACTTAGCCAGTGGGTCTCAATCTTTCTAATGCTGTGACCCTTTAATACAGTTCTTCATGTTGTACTAATCCCCAACCACAAAATTATTTCATTGCTACTTCATAATTCTAATTTTGCTAGTTTTGAATCATAATGTAAATACCTGATATACAGGATATCTGATATGCAACCCCCAAAGGGATCATGGCCCACAGGTTGAGAACCACTGACTTAGAACTTAAATCATGTGGTCCCTAGGCAGTTGATCATATAAGTGGGTAGATGTACACATAAGACTGCTGAGACTTGAAATCAGGTTTAACTGTTTCTAACAGGTGGGTTTCTAAGGGACTAAAATGTCTGATAACACAAAGTGAAAGATACTGTCTCAGCCCACATTACCCTTGTGTAATAATCCACATGAGATAGTTACTGATGGCCATGCTGATTATGTCAATTAAAAGTTAACATTACATCAGTGTTGGGTGGCATGTATTATATTAGTGAGGGATTTAGAGCAGCTTCTTTACATCTGCTGTCCTTGCAGGGCTCAGAGGGATCTTCTGGACAAGCTTTTGAACCATGGTCAAGGTCATAGACAATCTCTGAAGCATTCCCAAAACAGAAGTATCTGTTAGAGGGTGGAAGACTGAGATATGACCAGGCAGGCATAAAGTTGAGACAGTGTTGTAAGAGGTGTGCGGGCTGTATCCCCGCCAAGGAGCAGGGCCGTTTGCCCGGCGCCCGGCTCCCAGCTGCCAGCTAGCTTACATTCGAAATAACCACACAAAAATTGAATTAAATTATTGCCTGGCCCATTAGTTTTAACATCTTATACATATTAGTCTAACCCATATTTAGTAATCGGTGTATCACTACGTGTTGTGGCTTACCGGCATGAGTCTAATCTAAATCCATCTTGGGGTGGAGAATTGTGGCGTCTCTGGCAGTGCCTTCTTTCTCACCAACTTCCGTTATGTCTACTCCACCCACCTAAGGGCTGTGTCCTATCTTACAGGCCAGGCAGTCTTCTTTATTAACCAATGAAAGCAAAGAAATACAGAAGAACCCTCCTACACCATTTCCCTTTTTCTGTTTAAACAAAAAAGAAAGGCTTTCATTTTAACACAGTAAAATTACATATAACCAAACAGTTATCAAGAATTACAGTTACCATATTTATATCTATTTTATCCTTTATCATAACTAAGGAAAACTATATCCATTCTTAAACTTCATCAAAGACTCCGGAAAGGTAAAATATTACCTAAGTAACAAGAAGTAAGTAACTTCCAAAGCTCTAGAAATGACAGAGACATCTCGCTTCCTGGACAGTCACCCAAAGTTCCTCTGTAGCGTTGGGGCATCCATCTTCAACCTACAGGCCCATAGCACCCAGCAGACATTTCCATGAAGCACGAAAATTCAAAGGCAGTTCAGTCACTTTCTTTTGTATCCTGAAGAATGCCTCACATACTCTTCCATGAATCAGGAACCCTGAAGGATCATCTCACCTTTAGGCAAGTTCAGCAATCCTCTTTCTGAGGGTTCTTTGTGTCCATTTAATCAGTCCAGACAAGAGCAGTTTCTTGCCCAAGTGGCTAGCAAACTCCATTAAGTAGCCTCTTTGATGCCCATCTTCCTCAGGAAGTAGTTGGTGCTGCCAGGAGCAGACGTATCTCATTGTCATGAAAAGCCCTAAGTTATTAAAACATTTAAATGCCATGTTCTGTAGTCTTTGAAAGATATGAAGAATGCCTATTTAAAATATATCTGTGCTCATCTAGAAAATCTAACTAACATGACTACAAACTTGACTATTACAGATGACTATCCATTAACAACCTATATTTCCCAATTATACATTACATTTTTAATGAACTACACAATCACAATACCTTAATCAAGATCAGAAATATAAATAACAAGATTTACCTTAAACTTATATCAATAAATCAAAATTTATACCAATGCAAATTATTCATATCCATATCATCTCCCCCTTTAAATGTAAAAAAAGCATTTATAAACAATATTTGGGAATATGGACATAGTTATTTCTCTCCAAACTGCTTCCTGCTGTATGGGGGCGCTGTCTTTCATGGTATAACCTGTGTGGCAGGTACATCTCAGTCAGCAGTTGAGTGAAGTAATTTTCTGAAGGTGTTCACGGTGACGTTTCAGGAGGGCATGGTCTATCATACCAGATTGGTATAGAAGTCCACAGGTTCTCATTCTCTATGAACACCAAAGAAGAACCTCTTTCTGAAAGCATCACATCCTTAGACCCAAATTGTGAAGCAATAACACCTTTATAATATCCATGTTGGTTTAGCTTGGCAGCCCATATAATGAGATGTCTCTTAGCTCCTTTACAGTCAAAAAATTTAAAGAAAACACAATAAAATATGTAATCCAGACATTCTGTAAATTTTCCATGTTTACATGGCTTATTTTTAATTCTTTTAATCTATAACTATCTGTAGTCTGTCTCTTTAAAGACTTTACCTGTTTTTCTTTTTTTAAGGCATTGTTCATTTTATTACTCTATATATATTTTTTCTTTTTCTCCCAAGCCTACGTATATTTATTTAACAGTATGATCCATTCAGAGTTCTTTTATGTTTGAATCTGTCTTATTGTGAGTCTGTAATTCTTTACTATTAAGGAGTACTTTCGCTTTGTGCTTTTAAAATGCTAAGCTACTTTTGCTTTGTGCTTTTAAAATGCTAAGCTCTTAAGACTCTAAGCTGTGACAGTCACAGATCAAATACAAGTACTGCCTGCTTGCTCCACCCAGTCCAACATGGCGGAGCTGCTTGTGCCTCCAAGCCATGCACATTGCACCACTAGCATGGCAGGGCTGCTTGTGCCTCTGAGTCACAGTGTGCAATGCCCTCCTTCCAGGCAGGAGCCAAGCTCAGCACTCCAACCCGGAGAATGAGCTTTTTATCTGAGTTACAGCTGAATCTACTACGCAAAGCAATGCGCAGCCTGGGAACACCTCCATGTATCGCTGCAGAAATCCACCATGCTCTAACGCCTGACTAAGCCTGATCCTGCTGTCTGCCCCAGCAGGAAGAGCTGAGCCACAGCATGGTCTCAGCTACTTTCTTCCCGATCCCTAGCGGGCACACAAACATCCAGTCCCAGAAAAGACATTGAAATGCTTTATAGCCAGAGTTTGCACTGGCAGCAGAGCCCAGGAAGCCCCATTTTAAAACCACAGCAGCATTTTATCTGTTGCTTTGCTGAGTCAGGAAATCTCTCTGTGGCACACCATCCACAAACAGGAATAAACTGTGTTAAATTTTCTCTCCTTTTTAAGCCCTCTCAGGTTTTTAAGTGAATTTAGCTGGCCACGTTGGAGTGCCAAACTGTTGTAATAAGGGGCACAGAGGGCTGTGTCTTGCTATGGCTAGCTTATACCCGAAATAATTACACACAAACTGGATTCATTTAATTTAATTCATTTAATTACAGCCTGACCCATTAGTTTTAACATCTTATACATATTAGTCTAACCCATATTTAGTAATCAGTGTATCACCACATGTTGTGGCTTACCAGCATGAGTCTAATCTACATCCATCTCGGGCTGGAGAATCATGGCGTCTCTGGCAGTGCCTTCTTTCTCACCACCTTCCGTTATGTCTACTCCGCCCACCTTAGGGCTGTGTCCTATCTTACAGGCCAGGCAGTCTTCTTTATTAACCAATGAAAGCAAAGAAATACAGAAGAACCCTCCTACACCAGGACAGGATGGTGTTACCTTGATTATTTCACTTGGATGGAACAGAATGGCACCATGGAATGCTTTCTGAGTTTCTGAGTTTCTCCATGTAGTACAAAAACAACAGTGCCAATTTGGATGTGTGCACAATTACCCATCCCAACTCTTTCAAGGGCTCTTGTCCCAGATGACTCGGGAGCCATACAGAGAGCAAACAAAATCCAATGACATATTTTGGTATTTTCAGTTACCACTTATGGTAAAGCATATGGACACCCTTTCTTGGATTGAGATCATGGAGTTTCTTGCTCTTTTCTGTCTCCTCAATTTCCTTACTTTGCTATTTTGGGATTTCATACCTCAATGTTATATTCCCAGTTCCAAATGTATTCCTGCTAGATCTGTGGTATGCTAACTTGGGTGTTCAGTTTTCTTGTGTGGTTTTTGTTGTTTTTTGTTTTTTTAAAGGTAGGCTGTAATCAGGTTTCCTGGGTGTCCCTGTTGTCACATGATACAGTCATTTCCTGTATTAGACTAAAGAGTCAATACCATATGTCCAAGATGGATTCCTTTGCTTTCTGAGATAATTTATACAGTGTACCAACTGGTTTCTTGAAGGGAAGTTGTTTTCCTTGTGCCTTCAACATATCCTGTCAAAATAAGCAGTTCTTACTTTTGGGATCCCTTCTGATCATTCCAAGAAAGGAATGTGAAAAAGGCAGAATTCAGCTTGCTCACTGCAAATCAAGGCACCTTGTAGGGCCTGACCCTACATGTCAGGAAGCTTACCTAGTCCCTAGTGACTAAGATATCTCCAAAACGATCCTGACTCCCTGTAAACCTTTGGGTCTTGGGTCTCGTTTGTCAACCAAAGAAACTCTGGGATTAAGTGGTAATGCTACAGCTGATTCTCAGGTCTAATGATTTGTCCCCAAAGTTTATTGCACATTTTTCTACCACTTATTTAAAGTTAACCAGACAAAATGTGGAAATCTTTCAACAAAGTCACAGGGTGGGAAGGATACATTGATTAGGGGTCTTTTTCTCATGCCTGCTCATGAGGAAAGGATAAAGAAGAAACAAAAAGAAACACCTTTGATCCTACAGATAGGCAACTGATCTCATCATTTGACCTACAAAATAGATCCTAAAATAGACACCTGATGTTTTCTGCATTTGAACCTGAACTAAGCATAAACTGAAAGTTAAAAAAGTGAAGATCAAAACATAGGTTTTCTGCTATTTTGTTTTATGTTTTTGTTTTGTTTTTTATTTAGGAGAGAGGGAACTCACTAAGTTTTTTAGGTTGTTTCCACATGCAAACACATGTTAATTGTGGGAATAGGTTCTAAAACAGTTGGGTCTCCCTCAACCCCAAGTCTAGCTAGGAAGAATCTCACATTAGACACAGGTAACGGCAGATTCTTGTGTTAGGTTGATCCTATTTGATCATGGATGATGACTGCCATATTCCCATGGCATAAAATTTAAAGATGTTTAGGGATGACTCAGGACAAGTCAGTACAAGAGTTGTGAGTTTATTAAAATGCATTTTTAATATAGGCTTAAAGCACAGAGGTTAACAAAAACTCAAAAGAAAGCATGGGACATACCCAGCTTTTGGTATAGGATTCTCAAAGAAATTGTTATTAGGTATCTTTACAATGGTTATATAAGAATACTGTGAGTTATTTTTAAGTGACATTGCTCAAACAGTAAAATCTCTAAGTTTTAAAAATTAAAAATTCCTTTTATTTAAAACAAAAGTTGTAAGGTAGATTTATGAGAGATATGATTTAGATTTGGGAATGAGAGAAACTGTTAATCACACCAGAGGAGAATAAGACCCCTGCCACAATTTTTTGAGACAAAGTTGAAGCAAGCTTTATTAAATACTGGCTTGGGTGATGGGCATTGGCCAGGTCCATACCTTAGATTCCCAGAATATGGTGGTGGAAATTACACTAGTCAGAAGCTTATAATGGTGAAACCCAGAAGACTATGTACTTCCTGTCTTCATCAATCATGGGCAAGCATACATCCTGACATACTTCTTGCCTACATACCTCCCACCTGTGTGTGATAAAGCATATCCTGTGTGTAATTGAGGCAACCAATCTTGTTTACAGAAGTGAAAACATTGGGCTTGTTATTTTACATGAAGGATAGCCCCCAGAATTCCAGGAAGTTATCTGTCCTTGGGCAAGTGGGTCTTATAGGTTAGAGGCATTTCTGTTTTATAAATCTCTTAAGTACAACAATCTAAACTTAAAACATAAATTATCCCTCACAAAACATGTTAAAAATCAGATTTATAAATTATTTTGGACTTAAGTCAACATCATTCATTATTTTCTTTAACATTTTGAGATATCTTCTCGGAGGTAATTTTGACTTTATCAGAGGTGTCCAGAGTTTCCTGACAACAGGAAAAGCAAACTGGATCACCAGACAAGAGAGATCTCTTTCCTTCCCATGCTCACTTCATTTTCTTGCTATTCTTGCAAAGCAGCATGGCAATAACATTTAAATTTAAAATGTTTGGTAATATAGAATATATTTTATCATCTAGTAATTTTCTAGAAGTTCCATTTTGACAGTTTGTTTGTTTGTTTGTTTCACACCATTAGGGCTTGCCTCACTCATTCCAAAACTACTTTCAGGCTACAATCTCACTATGTTGTTAGGGATGTCCTCAAGCCACTGCAGTCTGGTGGTGCTACCACCTCAGCTCCCAAGCATGGGCTTTAAAACCATGTGTCATCAAGATTTTACATATCTGTCTTGAAAAAGTTCTGATAACTAGGAAAATGCATATTTAAACTGCAATTATATACCTATTTAATGTAAAAATATGATTTATCACTGATTACTTTTAATGATGCAAAAATTATATCATTTTGAAAGTTTGGAAGTGTCATATAAACTTCAGTATACTTTTAACAAATTCCCTAGCAACACTCCTAGGTACTTACTTAAATAAGTGAAAATTTCTTATATAATTTTTTATAATGACATGTTCATAACTGCCCAAACGCAAACAACCAAGGTATACTTCAACAAGGGTATTTATAAGCCTTGGAACAATACACCGCAAAGAATTACAACTCTAGTCAAAAAGTCCTACGCAATAGTTTGAAAGTAATTGCCCCCCAAAATCTCATAGGGAGTGGAACTATTAGGAGGTGTGGCCTTGTTGAAGAAAGTGTCTCTGTGAGGATGGGCTTTCAGGTTTCCTATGCTCAGGATAGCACCGAGGTGTGTCAGTTGACTTCCTGTTGCCTGCAAGATGTAGGACTCTCAGCTCCAGCACATCTGCCTGCACGCTGCCATACTCCCCCATCATGATGATAATGGACTGAACCTCTGAAACTGTAAGCCAGCCACCCATATTAAATGTTTTACTTTATAAGAAAAAAAAAGTCCTACACAGTAACATGGTGAAATTTTGTTTTAATAAATTATTTTTATTTTATGTACACTGGTGTTTTGCTTGCATGTATGTGTGTGTGAGGGTCCTGGATCTGGAGTCACAGACAGTTGTGAGCTGCCATGTAGATGTTGGGAACTGAACCCAAATCCTCTGGAAGAGAAGCCAATGCTCTTAACTGCTGAGCCATCTCTTCAGTCCATATACATGAATCTTAATTTACCTAAATTAAAAAAACTGCCAGAGCCCAAATGTTACTTACTAATAATTACAAAACATTATGAAAAAGAACTATAAAAACAGAAGAAAAAACAAATGAGTGATTGACAGGAGAAGAAGGAGCTTTCTCAGGAGAGAAGGCTGAGGGTAATAAACTCTGTATGGTAAGCACAGGAATGTGCTGAGAGAACCTTTCTGTCTTCTGTCTTCTAGCTTCTTATTGGCTAACTCTTACATATTAATTTAATCCATTTCTATTAATCTTTGTATTGCCACGTGACTGTGGTTTACTGGCAGGTCTACACGGCTTCTCTCTGACTCCACCTTCTTCCTCCCAGCATTCAGTTTAGTTTTCCCTGCTTAGCTCTGTTCCCCTATAGCTGTCTTATAGGCCCAAAGCAATTCCTTTATTAACCAATGATATTCACAGCATACAAAAGGGAATCCCACATCACCCAGGACTAATTCTTGTTAATGCACAAAGGGGAACTAGTTCTGAAGAGAATTTCCTTAAGGCCTATATAAGTGAGATGCCTTTAGATTCATGGCCCCCAGTTTCACTTTGGTCAGTTAGACCTGCAAGAGATTGACAAAGTAAGGCCTTGTCGCAGTAATGTGACATAAGCCACGGCTGTTCTTTGGGCCAGCTGTTAACTAGGGTTACTGCTGCCTGGCAGAATTATGATCCTCCGTGGTAAGAAGCACAGGGTTTTAATAGTCAGATGGCTGGGGTCTATTCCTTTTGATATGAGAACAGGGCTTCCTAAGGGCTGTCTTGGGGAAGGAATCTCAGCAGAAGCATCCTTGGCACATCTAAAGCCTAGTCATATGTGAAGTTCACCTGTATTCTTCTTATCTTCCTCTAGTTTTCTAGGGGGTCAGTTTAGCATGCTGTTTTTCAGGAATTATGGTTAAGGCAATGCTTCTTCACCCAACATCTGCTTCTGTGAAACTTAATATTTTCTAAGCAAACTTAGTGATAAACCCTTTATGATACCAGTATACTTTCACTTTCTCCTTCACCGCTACATAATTTCCATAACTGTGTATAATTATGAGAAAGCATAAGGCCAACAAAAATTGAGGGTGTATGATCATAGAAATGGGGAAATACTGCTGTCTGGGGTTGGGCAATCTCTAGCAGCCTGTACAGGGCTTTGATAGGAATTGACAGAGTTGACAAAGCTAATCTCTTCTATCTGATGGGGGTCAGGGAAGAAGGCACTCACAAACTCTCTTGATGGTTTCCTTCTTCATTCTTTCTCTCCTTTATTCTCTCTCTCCTATCTCATGTTGTTTTACAGCTTTTATACCCCAACAGAATCTTCCAAGCAGTGCAAGAGTCAAAACAGTTGCATTCCTTTTATAAGTGAATGCTTATAGGTAAAAACATGTCTTTCATCTCCCTTACATGATTAAATATTTTATATATTATAGGTAAAAAACAAATTATCTTAAGAACACATATACTTTCATACCCAAGCAACTTGTTATAGATTAACCGTGTGGCAAGCAAGGGGGTTTTGTCTGGTCTTTTACTGGCAGGCTGCCTTTTAGTTACAAAGAAAGGGTCAACTACTTTATTACTTAACTTGAAAGGTCATCTTATAAGGAATCTTAGAGAAATCACAAACCTAAACTTTTATGTATGAAAAGGAATCAGTCAGCTTTAGGGTACACACCCACTCATCAATAGTTTCTTATATCAGGAGGTTGAGGGCAGAAATGGTTATATGGAGTCAATCATCACCTTTGGTCATCAGCCAAACCTAGCAAGGAGAATGCATCAGCCAGTGATAATTGGGCTGCTTTGTTCTTGTTCCTGACCTTGAAGACTTCTGCATTCAACTCTGCCCCTTTCTAAAACTTTAGATTGTCTTCACAGCTTTTTCACCTCAAAGTTATTTAACAAAAACATCTTAGTCTAACTTTGTTATTTTCAAAGCTTTGTTTCAGCTGTGATGTACTCCGAGACCTGTGAACACATCTCCCGACATTAAGGTTTAAAGAATTTAAGCTAGCTGGGCTCCTGGGACTCAATTGTTAGTCATTAACTTGAGTTACAATCCATGCAGCGCCTTAGGTGAGACTCACAGGCCCTGGCTATGAAACATATCCTTGTATTTATTTTTATTCATCAAAACTCAGTATAAACTATCATTATTATTATTATCAAACTAGACAGTACAACTTGGAAGGGGTCATCTTCTTGACTATCCACAGGTAAAAATGCCCAGGAGAACAGGATGTTTCCAAGAGATAAACACATTATTACAGGCAGTGGAGCTCTCCCCACATCCACTCATACCAGGCTAGATACCAGAGAAAGATTGGGGCAGCAAACATGTAAATGCACAACAGAAGCAAAAGACATTTCAGTGTCTGCAGTCCCGTGGCCTTGCCTAAACCAGAATGGCCTATCTGAGGATTCTCTTCTGGTGGGCTGACACCTGGAACTTCCATTGCAGCTTGCTGCTCCTCTGGCCTGGCCAACGGCAGGGAGGACTTTAGTCACCATGTTCCTGGAATGCCTTTACTGTCCCCAGACAAGGGAGCAATAAATGCTGGCCAAGATCGAAATGTTTGAATAAAGGTTTTTTGAGGACTCTCACCTTTCATAGTAGAAGCTGCATTACAGCAAGCCTCTTGAAGAGAACCACTATGAAAGAGAAATGCTACTGTCTTAGCCTTCAGAGCAAAACGAGGAGAAAGATTCTACCTGTGTTAACCTGGGACTTCCTGATTTAAGGCCATGTGAGACCATGGTAGACATGTGCTACCTGTCCAGTCCTGTCATCACTGGGCATTTGACTCTGAGTAACTTTATCTACCTAGTTAGCCTTCCAGTTAGTAAGTCTCAATGAATATTATGTTTTTCTAGAGAGGGCATTCCACAAAATACCTGACCTGCACTCTTCAAACATATCTAAGCATGAGAAACAAGACTTAAAACTAGCACAGACCACAGGAGACAAAGGAAACAATTTTTAAATGTATGTGGCAACCTGAATCCTGAAAGAAAAACAGAACATTTGGGAAACTAAAATCCAAATGAATGTTTTATGTCAGTGTTAATTTCTTAGTTTTGATAAATTTGCCATGGTTATACAAGGTAACACAAGGGGAAACAGAGGAATTCTACTGTCATAATTTTTCTGTATTTTAAAATTTCCCTTGTTGTTGTTGTGTGTGTGCACGCACGTGCATATGAAGGTTAGAGGGGAATCCACAGGGGTCAATTCTCTCCTTCTAAGGTTCAAACTTATTTGCAGCAGGTGCCTTTACCCACTGACTCTCTCTCCCCTTTTGTTCCTTCAACTTCTGCTTCATATCTCCCTTTTTATTTGACCCTAATATAATTGAATGTTATTAAACATTTTGCTCTTGTCTTATTTTTTCTTATCAGTAAAATTCCTGTATTATTAGTTATTACTGGGCTTTTGCTCAAGCAAACTAATCAAGACATCTTGATAATAACTAAAAATACTTACTGTAAATGTTACTTACAAGGTTGGGATTGTTTTACCTTCAATTTCACTCTGTACTTGTGAACAAATATTATGTATTGCTACATTTAGGTAAGTGGTCATCAATTCTATTGTCCTTTTCTCTTTCCTTAGTTTTAAAAATAGCTCTAATTCTTGAGAAAACCTGCCCACACATATAAAAGAGTAGATGTCATCAAAAATGTGAGTTTTGTGCTAACAACTCAATACTTTGAATTCCTTCTCAATTGCAAGCCAACAAACACTTGGTAATTTACTGTTTAAAATATTTTCAAACCGCTTATCAGCTAACAACTTGGTTAGGTTCTCTTTCGACTTCTATGAGGAAAAAAAAAAGACTAGAAAGTGTAGGCAGCCATCCAGCCTCACATCTGACTTCCGGATTGTTCTTTGGGGCCGCACTAGTGGAGCTTCTGCTTGTCAAAGGTCTAACCCCTGTGCCCTTCTCAGTTCCTACCTGGAGATAAAGTGAAGGTGCCTTTGAAACAAGTCTCAGATATCCTGGCTGCCTCAAAAGACATAGGAGGGGAAGTCCTCCTGATACGTGAGGTTAAAGAGCATCTGGGGTTTGGGGAGGGCTGGTACCAGTTGTCTACTAAGCGGTTGGGCTCACCCTACGTGAGGCGGGGATAAGCAGCCATGTGATGCTCTTTGAGAGTTGGGGTCACTCTAAGTGAAGTAGGGTGAGGACAAGCTGCCACATGAAGTGAGTCGGGCAGGGTAGGAGAAGCGGCTGCTCCTCGGGACCTTGTCTTCCACACAGATAGAAAGCTGCGGACGCCACCGTCCGCAGGAAGCCAGGAGAACAGCGTGAAGCCTGGAACCTGGGCAGCATTCGCGGGGACCCGAACCAGGCTACGTGCTCCTGGGGCGCAGGGGCGGGGCCGAGGGCGGGAGATCCTTGCTGATTGGACGTCGGGCGCCGCGGGGACGCCAGCCCCACCCCCTCAGGGTCAGCACGAGGGCCTTTTGAAAGACGCGCCCCGCCGCGTGCCCCGCAGAGGCCTGAGGCGAGAGGTCGACGGTGGCAGCTCAGCGATGGCGACCGCGGGCGGCAGCCGCCGAGCCCCGGTCCCGGGCCCTCGGCTCGGCCTGCCTCTGGCCGCTCACCTACCTGCGAGCCTGGGCGGGGAGGCGGCGAAGGACAGCCTTGGGGGTGCGCTGGCCGGGAGGCCTCCGGTTTGGTTCTGCCCTCTCCTGTTCTCACCTCTCTGGTCCTTGCTAAGAAGCCCCTCCATCCTGAGGGGATTGATGGTTTTCTTCCCGCGGTCCCGCCATTCCCTTTTGTAGTTGAGCTTCGGGAGGAATTCTGAAGACTTCATTGTCTGTTAAAACACAACACAGCTTTGCGGTTAATTAAAGAGGGATTTGGCAGTAGCATGGCTATGCTTATGTCAGGGGGGAAAAAAGCTTTAAAAGTTTTCGTGGGTTTCTCTTCCTCCATCTGGGAACTTGTTTACCTAGGATTTTCATTTTCTGCCAATTTCATCCTAAACAGGTGAGAAAACTTCTGGAAACAATGACTGGTTTCAGAGTTCCAGGGTTCCTAGCTTTGCTCAGATGCTGAAAAAGAACTTACCAGTTCAGTCATCAGCCCAGACGGTCACTTTGCCCACCGGTTATTCCTCCGAGAGTTGTAGCCTGTCGAATATGGCATCCAAGGTTACACAAGTGACAGGTACAACTTTTTTTTAAAATTTTTATTTTATTTTTATTTTTTTTTAGAAGTGCCTTGGTTCATTAAGACCCTGGGATGGCAGGTAATTGTGGTGTTTGGGGTGTATGTGTGGTGTGTGTGTGTGTGTGTGTGTGTGTGTGTGTGTGTGTGTGTGTGTGTGTGTGTGTGTGTATCTCTGTGATCCTGTCGAAATTGTAGTAACTGTTGACATACAATACAGTAGGTGGCCTATAGAACTCTTTAGCCTTGCAGATCAGTTATTAGTCCCCAACTTCACTGTTAAAGTATGATTTCCTCCCTCCCCACCCCCATGAGGTATCAGGGGGTGATAAGTTCTTTGTCTCCTACATTTCACTTATGTAATACAAATCAGAGGCAAACACACCGTAAAACAGATTCCAGTGACTCAGTGGGACAGGCATTATAACAGCAGACTAGAGCACAAAACTAGATTGTTGTCCCAACAAAGCCAGATGTCTATGGTCTCCATCTAGGCCTTAGTGAGCCAGCTGTAAAAACGGCTTATCTCTGAAAACAGCACTGAAATTCAGTTATCTTTTCTATCAATATTTTGGTACAGTGTGCCCTCAGTATGCCGAAAGTTGCTTTCCGATAGCAGGTTGTGCCTGTATGTGTGCCCAGACTGTCTAGTAGGGACTTGGGGGAAACATATGCTTATTTAAGAAAGATTTAGTAGTTTGTTCGTTTTCTTTAAACCAAATTGACCAGTATAAACATCTGTTCCATAGGTAATTTTCCAGAGCCATTGCTTTCCAAAGGTCTTTCGTCCATTTCAAATCCTGTCCTTCCTCCAAAAAAAATACCTAAAGAATTTATAATGAAATACAAACGTGGAGAGATAAATCCTGTGTCAGCCTTGCACCAATTTGCACAAATGCAGCGTGTTCAGCTTGACCTGAAGGAGACTGTAACAACAGGCAAGTCTGAAGTTGTGTCTAATCCTCCCAGTACTAGCATTTTCCCGCAGTAAAAGTAGGGCGTGTTAGTGGTTCTGCGGCCGCTTATGGTGTGTGCTATCAGGGTTAACGGGTATTTCGTGATGCACATGGTAGCAATGTTAGGTATTTGTCCTGGTCATGAGAAAGACTCTGTGTACTATGGTGCCTAAGGAAACAATATGCTCAAATTTGGCCCCGGAAACTGAATTTGATCTAAAAGAAGCGCTTTCATGTTGGTGCTGTATGCACAGACTTGTCTGAACATTTCTTCCACTCTCTTAACCTAAAAAAAGTCTCTTACCGTGTTGTACTTGTGGGTAACTACAGGAGTATAACCAGTCAGAACTAGAAAGAGGCTTCTAATCTCTATGCTGTGGACAATAAGTAAGAATTTTAGGAACTTGGGAAAAGAATAGGTGCTTTTAAGAAGCACTGTCCAGCTGGGCAGTGGTGGTGCCCATCCTTGATCTCAATACTTGGGAGGCAGAGGCAGGCAAATCTCTGACCTTCTAGGCTAGCCTGGTCTACAATGAGAATTCCAAGACAGCCAGGGCTATACAAAGAAATCCTGTCTCAAAAAAGAAAAAGCATTGACTAAAAATATGATACTAAAAACACAACTTTGAAACATTTGTGTGTATGCATAGAGTTTTGTTTATTTTCCCCACTTTTGCCTGTATGTTCCTATATGTTTATCAAAGATTTACAACATAATTTAAAGCTATGGAAATTTTGCTAAAGATTTTTTTAATAAGTTTCTTTGGGTGAAATTCCAGTAATTTAATATGACAAAAATGTACACTGTACTCTCAATCTTTGTTTAACGCTTAGCTTTCCTACATTATTCTCAAATAGAGCAGACTTGGAAAATGTAAGCTATATAGTAAAAAGATAAAAATGCCCAGTGAAAGTGCTTCACTGGTCTGAAGATTGCCAGTGAAGCTGTAGTATAAACAACTTGAGGTTCAAAGCTCAGTATTCTAACACAGAACACTTTCTAACACATGTAATATGAAACACACATAAAAATCATCAGAGCCACTTGTTAAGAATGTAAAATGTACTCTGGCTTAGCAGTTTAGGTTGAAATACAGGTAAACATGAAAAAATGGTAAATTGAGATGTTTAGGTAAGGAGAAAAAGCAAGGTTAGCCATGTATAGATTTAAGTTCCTAGTAAAATCTTGAGTGTGCCTTTTAAAAACAATTAATGTAGCATGGTTGTAAATATGTGAGAAAGTAAGACAGTGGTGTGTGTGTGTAGTGATCTATCCCTAGTCATCTCTAACCAAAAAGTAGCAGTTTAGAGATTTAGTAGAGATTTCTGACATTAAAATGTTCCACCTGTAAATTTAGAAGATGATTAAATTTCATTTTTCATGAGTCAAATACAAAATCCAAGTAAAGATAATAGTGTAAAGGTGATCCTACTGGGGAATTTGTGGAAGGATGGACATCATTTTAATTCAAGAAGATGCTTTTCTCGTTTGCTTTGGCTCTTGCTGTATGTTTTCTGACCTTCCCTTTCCTGGTGGTAATGGATTCATTATGTATTATGATGCTTTAATGGGTATACAAAGTTTCTGCAAAACTATCCCTTATAATTTGGAGCTCATAAAATTAATAGGACAATCTACAGATGAGAGAAATTAATTTTATTTATATTGAAATTTTGAATATTGATAGAAGATAGATATTTTACTACCTCTCAAGTAGTTCAGTAAATATTTGAGGGCTAACCATTACTATCCATTATACTGTAACCTGAAGCTTTCTTTATTGCTTGTATTATATCTGCAGCCAATACAGTTGCTTGAAACCACAGAATTAGTTTAGAGACTGATATAATTGTAATTTTAATCCCTAATTTGAGTTTACACGAAAAGAGAATAATTTAATACTAAGTAGATCTCCAGAAATTTATACTGGAATCTTTTTCTAACATTCGGGCATTAATTGCAAGACTATTTTGTGAATTATTGTAGCATTCATGTTGCGTTCTTTTTCAAGGTAATGTTATGGGACCATATTTTGCTTTTTGTGCTGTGGTGGATGGTGTTCAATACAAGACTGGACTGGGACAAAATAAAAAGGAATCTAGATCCAATGCAGCAAAATTAGCTCTTGATGAGCTTCTACAATTGGATGAGCCTGAGCCAAGAGTTATAGAACCAGCAGGTAATTTCCACTGACTATCATAAGTTTGAACGTGTCGTTTTCCAGAAGGGGTCAGCTGAAAGACTTAATGAAGGATTACTTAACAACTACAAAATTACAGAATTTGAATAATTTCTTTCAGTTGCTATTTGCTGCAATGTTTTATCATTGCACTGATCTTGTATTTTCATCGCCAAAACATATAACCATGTTTTGCCAGTCAGTAGTCACACTAAAGAATATAAAGTAGTATCATTTGTGGTTTGTGTGATTATGAAAACCTTTTCATGTGTTTATTGGATATTATCTTTTTAAGAAGGAGACAAATACTGTTCAAGTCGTTTCTTCCATTTTAAATTAATTTTATTGTTATTGACTTTTAAACTCTACCCTGGGCTCTTAAAAGGTACATGATGTACAAATAAACATTTCATCCTGTGCGTTACCTTTTAACTTTATTGTTAGTATCCTTTGGTTTATAAAACATTTTACTTTATATAAATCCAGTTTTCTTTTGCTGTCTTATGTAATCTTTGGTGTCATACCCAAGAAGTTATTGCCAAATCCAATGTCGTAAAGTTACCCCCTGTGGTTTCTTTTTTATAGCCTTATAGTTTTAGCTATTGTGTTTAAGATTCTTTGATAAATTTTTATTTTTGTCTACAATGCTAGTGTATAACTTCACTCTATTGCTTGTGAATGATTGTTTTCCCAGGAGAATTTGTCAAAAAAAAATTTCCCGTGA
Organism: Dicrostonyx torquatus; assembly: GCA_028555095.1. Lineage (NCBI taxonomy): Eukaryota > Metazoa > Chordata > Mammalia > Rodentia > Cricetidae > Dicrostonyx > Dicrostonyx torquatus. The sequence goes on along the minus strand of JAQHUG010000076.1, from coordinate 7,365,090 downwards.
CACCACTGTTAAAAACAACTAGATGTTATCTTTCTGGGCTTCTGGGCTCTCTCGTCTCTGTATCTATCCTTATGTCAATAATACACTGTTTTAATTACTGCCATTGTTTTGATTACACAGCTTTGGATCTGGGTATGTGAATTATCTAATTTTATTTTTTTTCAACTTTGTTTGGCTATTTGTACCTGGTATTTTACAATGAAGTTTTCCTTGTACAGTTTTGTTTTACTTATTGAGATTATTTGTTCACAGTAAGCAGAATTTAATATCTCTAGTTTTCCTTCTGCTTGAGCCATATTCTCTTGAGCAAATGAATTTTAAGTCCTTCTTCCTGAGTTTCGACTTGCTTTTCTCAAGTCCGGGGAGTATGTGTCAACTCTAGTTGGCGCTCTCTCTCGTATGAGAGGGCAGGTAACATCACTGCTCTTTCCCTGCTTATGTCTCTCTGTATCTTTAACTGGGTTCTCACCTGGAAATAAGCTTGGAGGAATTCTTTTTGTTTTCTTTTAACTAAGTTAAAAACCTTAACTCCAGAGCTTCTTCACACCTTCCTGATTTTTACTCATGTATCCCTCTGGTCCAGTTTTTTATGTGCTCTTTAGTTTTTAGGACTGAGCTGGAAAACATTTGCAAAGAATAGAACTAATATCATTAGAAAATTCGTAGCATTGGCCTGTTAAAAGCCTAATAAGAACATTTTAAATAATTTTACTCATTTTGATAAAATGTTAATTTTAAATGTTTTACATAGTATTATTGTAAACAGAAAATTGTTCCTAAGTTTATGAAGTAAGCTGAATTTCAGAATGTTGCAGCTTTTACAAAGGAAGCTAGGTTGTGCTGGTAAGATCAGGAAACTCAGAAATTCATTTGCACAGCTGGTGTCAAAATAGGAAGATCAGCTGAGCCAGTGAGCTTGATGATGAGAGAGTTGGCAGAAGTATAAAGAAAATAAAACCATTGTGTACTGTTATTCTTGGGTTATTATTTTTGGAGTGCAATTTTGGATTACTGTTACTGCAGAATAGAAAAGTTCTGGCTCCCTGTTCTATTAGGACATTGCCATTTCATTGTCTGCTTGTTTTTGTTTTATTTACAGGACCTCCTCCTATCCCTGCAGAGCCTGTTGTTACACCTGAAGCTGCATATGTTTCAAAAGTACAATATGGTAGGAAATGTTCTTTTTAAAAGATTAACCCAATGAAAAATAAAAATCCACAGATATGAAAATGTACCTTAACATTTTATTCAGACCTTTCATGCTTCTATTAAAAGGGAAATTTTCCTTAACAAATTGCTTGTAGTGAGAGAAATGAGATTGGACAGGAAAGATTTTAAAGGGGTTTTTATCCAGTTCTGATGGCACAGCATATATAAATCCTGACTGCTCTGGGGGCTGAGACAGGAGGATAGCAAGTTCAAGATTTGTCAATCCACCAAGTAGCCTGTCAATGTAATGGGGCTTGTCTGTTACAATGGGAAAGGTGTTTGGGCATAGCTTGGTGGTAGACTGTTTGCCTTGATGGTGTGGGAACTTTGAGTCATTTGTCAGAACCACATGAAATACTGGTGGACATGACCCTTTTAATAAGGAGATAGATTAATAAGGCATGTACATGGTACATATATATATATATATACACACACACATGTAGATAAAATACATAAAATCTTTAAAACTCTCATATGCATATATATACATATACATTACCATATGTGATATATAATTAAATAGATAAATATACATGTATGTGTGTATATATAAAACTTCAGTTGAAATTACTATTTATATGACCATGAGCTAATTCATTCTCATTACACTTTGATTTCTTCACTTTTTTTTTTCCGAGACAGGGTTTCTCTGTAGCTTTGGAGCCTGTCCTGGAACTAGCTCTTGTAGACCAGGCTGGTCTCGAACTCACAGAGATCTGCCTGCCTCTGCCGCCCAAGTGCTAGGATTAAAGGTGTGTGCCACCACTGCCCAGCTCGATCTCTTCACTTTTAAAATTGCCATTACAACAATTACCTCATTAATTATTGTGAGGACTGAGTTGATAGGCACACAATACATTAGTGTCTGGCATACAGAAAGTGTTTATTAAATCAGAACTTTCATTGTTTTATTATGACATTGTCACATTCAGTATTGTAAAGCAGCTGTGTCCTTGACTGTCGACTGTTGTCTCCTGGAAGGCAGGATATTCTGCATAATTTCTCTACTGATATATTTGAGAGATACTTCAGACTTTAAGGCATTTGTAAAATGAAAAGAGTTTCCTTTCACTTTTAGGCCTGGAGGTTAGGCTTTGGTTCCAGTCAGCCTGTTCTAGTTCTCTTTCTAAGACAAAGAAAAGGGGTCTCAATTATGTCTGTGCTTGCATGAACAGACCAGGGAAAATAAGCATATTCAAAAGACAAAATCCACCAAGAGATAGGCATGGAACTTGACCTCAGGGGTGTAATAGTTCATGAACATCCTTGATGATGGCTCTGACTATAAGAGTGATTAATCACTCTTAGAAAAAGGTTTTATCATTCCCTATCAACCTCTAGATTCTGTAATGAATAAAGGGGATAGATTTCAAAGAATTGGTAAATGATCTAGAACACATTACACTAATACAACGGGCCATAATATGTGAGTCAGAAAGGATAGTTTTAAAATAATATAAAAGTAGAGTCCAGTTTGGGGAATTGAGTATTGGAGTCAAATGTCAGAAAAAGGTGAGCAAAAAATATATGGGGCTAAAATAGGAATTGACTATTAAAACTTTTGAAGAGAAAATATGAGACCCAAAACAAATTTACTGAATATTTCATGTAAGGCCAGTTATCAAGGTTGATAGTTCCAAACTGTCTACTTTGCAGTACATTTCTAGTGGACTATACCTTTACGAAAACAGTAGTATACCAACTCTGAAAGTAGATTCAGATTATTCATGATAATGGGTATCACTTGAAGTTAGCAACTCATAGTCAAAGACTTGTAAGAAGGCTGGAGAGATGGTTCAGTAGTTAAGATCTCCTACTTACTACTCTGCTTACTGTAGAGGACACTAATTCAGTTCCCAGCACTCACAGCACGTCACTCACAACTGCCTGTAATTCCAGCTTCAGGAGGATTCAGCACCTCTGATTCCTACCAGTACCTGCACTCACATATACAACCCCCACCACACACACGATAAATACCTTTTAAAAAAATAGTGTGGACAGATTTAGTGTGTGTCACAGTTTCATCTCATTATTCCAAATCCCTTATGGTGCTGTTTTATTCCCTTGTAGCACACATGTACAGGGAAAACAGCATTGTTCTTGCTCATTTTTTATTCATATGTTAAGAGGTATATTTAATAACTATTTGATTTGGTTATATTTAAAATTCCATTTCTTTCAACATTAAGACAAGGGGGCTGAAGAGATGGCTCAACAGTTAAAGCATTTTCTGCTTTTGCAGAGGACTGGAATGGAGTTTGTTTCCCAATACCCACATTGTGTGGCTCCCATGTGCCTGTAATGCCAGCTCCAGGGGATCTAACATCCTCTTCTGGTCTCCATGAGTCCCCACACACACATGCACATTCACACACACACAAAAAATAGACATGCATACTCATAAATAAAAACAAATCTTTAAATTAAGAGAAGGGCTATTTTAGCATATTGTTTTGTTTTCTGTGGAGTTGAGGATTGAACCAGGGAGTACATTTCAAGTGCTTTACTCCTGAGCTATATCCTCATCTTACATTGGCACAGCGATGAGTCTCAAATGTTCTTTATGTTGTTTTTAATATGCAGCAAAACATTTTCTTGCCATATCCATGATTTGTATCCTGTTGGTACTGATTGCAGTATACTTTTCTGCATCATAAAATAAGGCATAAAGTAAATGCAAACCATATAGTAATTCATTCTTGGAATGATTAGAGAGAATGAAATTCATTAACAACCACCTTCATTGTTCATGACTAAGCAAATACAAAGAGTGGGTTTTAGCATGGTCTTGGTTTGATTTTTATAAATGAAGTATGTTTATACTTACTAATTGTGTCTCAAAATACCTGTAGAGAATTGGTGGTAGTGGTTCTGCATCTGGAGAGGGAAACTTATGAATCTATATTTCATTTTTATTCAAAAGGAATAATTTTTAAAAATTTTATGGAAACTTCTTTTTCTGTACTGTGAATTCTAGGTGATAAACAGAACCACTAGTTCACTTAGTTTTAACTCAAAGTTGAATTTTCTAATTTTGTGACTGTCCTTTTACTCATTATCTTTTTTGTTGCTTCAAGTATAGTGTTAATAATATAAACAAATGAAAATGCAAGTTCAGTGAAAACAAGAACAGATAAATGGACCTGAAATAAGATATTTCCACTTACCAGGGTACTGAGACTGAATGCATTTGTGTGCCTTTTAGAAAATTATGATCATTAAGAAAATTTATTGAAAATTTTAAATAGTCATACATTTCATTTGCATGCATCACAAAATATAACCATAACAAAATTAGAAATTTGTCTATGTGTCTCTATAAATTAATAACTAATGTAACTGTAAAATAAAGCATTTCTTGGAAAAATTATAGTGCTCTTCAAATTCATACTGCTTTTTATTTTTTTAGAAGGAAGACAAGTCCAATATGCCAAAATTTCACAGCTTGTTAAAGAAACATTTAGTCAACTAATTTCTGCTCACTTGCAATATCTGAAATGTAGCAGCTCCTTGGCTGCTTTTATAATTGAAAGAGGTAAGTCCATATATTTGGTATATGTTACTTTGCAGAAGAATTTATACCTCAGTGATTTGAACTACACTTCAGTGAAAGGGTAACTCTCTTTGCTTCTGTACACAGTAGTGTTGCATTGATTAGAAGCGATCTTTTCTGATAGGCAAAGCTTATCAATGGTAGAGAGTAAACAGACTGACCAGGAACCAGTAGAGAGCTGCAGAATGCAGAACAATGACCAGAAGCTCTGCCATCTCCAAATTTAGGTCTCAGTGTAGCAGACATTGAAAAGAGAGCTATAGGGAAGAGTATGTTCCTGTGGACATTCTGATGTTGCAGCTCTATTTTAACTTTATCCAGCTTTTTAACATTTAGAGTTTTACTTTCATGCCAATTTCTGAACTTTGTATTAGAGATATTGGTAAAAAAATTCTGATATTTGATCTATGCTTAAGGAATTCTTATGGCATACAACATATATATCTTCTCTTCCCACCTAGTTTATAAACATATATAAGACACAGCACATATACCTTATATATGCATATATCTTGTATATATGTAAACAGAACTTACACATAATATTTGTTTATATATATATATATAAGTTGAAAATCTAAGATGATGAAAAATGAAAAACTACTTTTAATCATGCAAACATGTATGAGAAGCTGGACATGTTAGGAGACCCCTGTAATCCCAGAACTCGGAAATCTGAGTGGAGGATCATGACTCTATACTTAGCCTGGAATTACATAGTGAGGCCTAATCTCAAAAAACAATTTATGAGAATTCATAGATAGAAGAGAATAACTGAGTGAAAATCTTCCACAACAGGTGAGAGTTAAGTTGGGACTTTAAATGCTAATGAGGCTTCCCTGAGGAGAGAGAAAGAAATATTTTTAGACAGAGGGAGGCATGAGGAAAAGGAAAAAAATATTTATTGGACCACAAGGACATGAATTTATTGATAATACAGAGTGTTATCAATATTATTATACATAAAGGAGTAAAATAAATTTAGATTGATAATATACAGTTGGTCTAGACTAAGAGATGGCTTAAAAGTCAGCTAAAACTTGATTAATAAGATTGACAATACAAAAGATATTTACATCAGGAATACTTGATATATATAATTATTGGGAACATTGGCATCAGACAGATCTACAATTAAAAATTACTTTGGGTAAGTTACATACTTAGCATCTCTGTGCTTTAATTTTCTTCTCATTTTTAAAAATAGAGATAATGGAAATAATAACCTGTGTACATTATTGAGTTGTTTGAATTAAATATTAAATGTAAATAATTTAGCTCAATATTTGAAATTTAGTAATTGACTAAATTTACTAATTTACACTATTAATTAAAACTTAAGGTAAATTTATGTTTAGTGGTTGAAAACATTTAACGATCATGGAAGTTAAACCTGAATTAGGTGATCACAGTTGAAACTGTTATACTGGAATTCCTGTGTAAGAACTAAGAACATGAACAGAAAGGGAAAATCCATATTTAAATTTTAATAATTAAATCCATATTAAACATTTAAATTGATAATATGAAGGTGATAATAATAAAATAGAATGGATAAAAACATCACTTCACATTCACATGGTAGAATAGTGTCTTTGTGATCCCAGAAATTCTGGAAGGTGACATGAAATTGTATGCAGAATATGAGAGAGAATAAGAACGTTCTAGGAAATACAAGTGTATATGTGGGCTAGTAAAATTCGAGGGGAATCAAGTGAACATTCCTGCAGTAACCTATGCCTTATTGTTTCAGCTGGGTTGTCAGAGGCTAATAGGAAAATAGATGGGTCTGGAAAGTAGTTAAATGATCTGACAAAGGCCCAGAAAGAAAATCACATTCTCTCTCAAGTGCGGATTTTAACTTTTATTGTTTGCATGTGCATAAATAAGTGGGAGTGGGGTATAGATTGTGAAACTAGATAGGAGACCAGAGGAAACTAGAGTAAGTATTAAGGAAGGGAGTAAGGACAAAAGGATACATGTAACATAGAAGCAGAAAGGAGCCTACTGAGGTGGAAAGCTATAAGGTAGAGAAGGGGACTGAAGGAGGAAAAATAAGAAACAAAAAAACAAATTTTATGATTCATGATAAAAAATGAGAAAGATAGCTCCAGCACCACATCTGCCTGCATGCTGCCATGCTCCCCGCCATGACGATAACTGACTGAACCTCTGAAACTGTAAGTGAGCCTCCTCAAATGTTTTCTTTATAAGAGTTGCTGTGCTCATGGTGTCTTGTCGCAGTAATAAAAACCCTAAGACAATACCTAATAATCCTGTGGCTCAATATTTAAAATAGTCATAATTTACAACAGACACTAGCTAGAGTCTACTGCCTTCCTTTTAAAAAGAACAAAAAATGCATACAGAAAAATAAAAACAAAAACTAAAGGACTGGGGTTGCCTTGGTGGCAGAACACTGAAGGAACTGGTTCTTTCCTTAATGTTACAAATTAAGAAGCTAGAGATGGGGAGGAGGGAAAATTCACTAATGTTAATAACTGCATGCCGTCTGCAGGCGGGCTCTTTTGTCTAAAAATCAAAGTCTCTCCATGACCTAAGAAGGAATGCATGGGGAAATAAACCAATTTCAGTTCCTTGTTTCTGGATTACAGAGGGAAGAAACAGAATGACAAAGTATTTCCTCAAAAGAAAACAAACTTTGAAAATGAGTTCATGCTTCATACTAATATTCTTTGGCTTTTACTTCAGTAAAAACAGTCTTGAAGGAATCCTCTTGGAAGTCTGAATGGGAGATACAACACACATCTTCATTTTTGATATTCTCAAAGAACTCCAGTTCAAAATACACTAAAACCTTTTCTTACCACTAATGGAAATGGAAATAGGGCTATTAGATAAGATAGGTCTTTTCCATAAGAAAATGCATCAAGCTGTTTAAAACAAAATGATTGTTTATCTTGCCTCAACACTGCACCTTGGGCAGGAACAGGCAAAGGAGGCTTGAAAATCTTGCAACTCAGATCAACTGCACAGGCCTGGGTGTCCTCTATGACAAAGTACTCTAATCTCCTATAATGATCCATAAGTGTGTGACATTTTGAGGTTAGGCATGCTCAATCTCCTATTTATTGGGGAAATGAACTAAACACATCTTACTTTATGAGCCACCATATAAAATAACATTTCCTTTTACCTGTTACAAATTACCTCGTCCATGTGTATCAAAAAGCAGATATCTCATTTTATATAAAATAAATGAGTAATAAATGTGAAAAAATGAGAAAGAGTATATTGTGGCTTTGGTATCTATTCATGTAGATAAACCCATGTCAGTCATGTACCACAGGGATTATTATCATTGATGTGAATTCTGTGCACATTTCATAATGAACATTTTTAAAAAGAAACAGGCTGGGGAGATGTCTCAGCAGCTAAGAGCACTTGGTCTGCAATTGTGAGGACTAGAGTTTTAACCCCAGAACCCATGTAATAGTCTGAGTGTTCCCTTTAAATGCCTGTAACCCCTGCTCCAAGCAGAGCGGGAAACAGGAGATTTGCTGGGGTCTGCTGGCTTCCAGCCTAATCAAGAAATGATCACCAGGTTCAGGAAGAGACCTTACCTCAGGATCAGGCAGAGAGTAATGGAGGGACAGACTTGACATCCTCTTCTGGCTTCTGAACATGAGCACATGCACAGGCATGCACATACCCCCCCACACACACGTGAGCATACACTCACACTTCCTAGGGCAGCTGTGTTGGCTGCCTCTGCTTCCTCAGGGTGATACCTTGCATGGTTCCATCTAAAGTGGATGCTCTATAAATTAGGTTGCACCTTTAATTCCAGCTTATTTGGAAAAGATTTAGCACCTGTCGTCTTGCACAATAACCTCTTATTCTCCATATCAGTTTGTATTTCCTTTAAAGCACATATTATAATTTGGAATTTGTTTATCTTTCCCCCTTTTCTCCTGCATGCTTAGTGAAAGTATGTCTTTTTCAACATTTCACCCTAGCATCTATTCAGGCCTGGTATATGTCAGAACATTTCTAATTCTGTCGCATTAGTAAGCCCCTCAGGTTGCAGGTATAAATTGAACTTTGTGTGAAGGGTGGAGATTAGTTTACCTGAAATCATCAACACAGAAGTAAAAGATGGAAAGAGGAAGACAGAGGTGAATTGTGTTGTTTTGAAGGAGAAGCAATGAACTACTCACTAGACTTTTGACAGGAACCATAACTAGGATATGGGAAAAGAAAAGACTGCCAATTGAGTTGTCCATTTTCAAAGCATGGAATTTCAAATATGAACACAGCAAAATGTGTATGGGAAAAAAGACTACTGAAATGCAGAGATCTTCTTTATTTAAAAACAAGTCAGCTTCAATCCAACAGGAAAAGAACTAATTCAGTTTAGAGAGAAATTGAGTGGACTGAAAAAAATTGGAAGCACTATATAGAGAGTGTTCAGAACAGAAGTATAATAGTAAATGGAGTCTTGTTAATTGTGGTACATATTGAAGGTTAAGGTTATTTGGTAATTCTGTTGTTTATATTAAAATTTTAGGTGATGTACTGTGGCATAAGATAGTTGCCACTTAAATTGAGGTAACTACTTGGAAATTTCATTTCTGAAAGTGTCCTAAGACTGTTGGAACTGTATTTGCTATTTGTTTTATCTGACTGAAAATTGAGGATAGGGACTGAAAGATGGCTCAGCAGTTAAGAGCCCTACTGCCCTTGTGGAGGACCTGAGTTTGGTTCCCAGGGCCCACTTTGGATGACTCTCTGCCTCCTGTAACTCCAGTTCCAAGGGTTCCAACACCTTCTGGCCTCTTGGGGCACTGGCATACGTGTAGCATAAACACACACACACAAATATATATGTATAAAATCTTTTAAAAATGATGATAAAGTAGAATTTGGGCAACTGAAGAGGGAGATTAAAATAACAGCTTGCTGCTGTTTTCAGCTGGACATCATGAAGTTGTGGCTATAGGCACAGGTGAATACAACTACAGCCAGTGCATCAAGCCGAATGGGAGAGTGCTGCATGATACTCATGCAGTTGTTACAGCAAGAAGGTCTCTCCTTAGGTAAGTTAAAGACTTCAAATATCAATGTTCTCAGACCAAAGTAACTACATAGAAATTTCTGTTACAAGTAGAGCAATACTTATAATAGAGCAAAGGATATGATGACCTCTCATCCAGGTCATCTGACATTGTTGTGTTGCTGTAGTAACCTCACCATGGTAATTACACTGTCTTGGGAAGATTTTGGTGACTTCCTTGTGAACTAAATTTTAAGAGTCCTACAAGATTTTTTAAAGTTAGAAATACCATCTTTAAATGATAACGGGAAGTGTAACTTAGGTTTGCACAAAGTAAACTTAATCTTACTGCACTTCTAAATTAGATATACATATCTGTCTTAGGGTTTCTGTTGCTGTGAAGAGACACCATGACCACAGCAACTCTTATAAAGAAAACATTTAATTGCGGTGGCTCACTTACAGTTTCAGAGGTTCAGTCCATTATCATCTTGACGGGGAGCATGGTGGCATGCAGGCAGATGTGCTGGACCTGAGAGTCCTATATCTTGCAGGCAACAGGAAGTCGACTGAGACACTGGGTGATATCCTGAGTGTAGGAAATCTCAAAGCCTGCCCGTACAGTGACACACTTCCTCCAGTAATCCCATACTCACTCCAACAAAGCCACACCTTCTAATAGTGCTACTGCCTCTGAGATTATAGGGGCCAATTACATTCAAACTACCATTACATTACCCAAAGGCGGCAGCAGAAAAGCACAGGTTTCCAGTTACAAATTCCAAGCATGATCTACTGATTAGCAGAGTATAAACAATATATCTTCTAGACAATAGGTTCTCGACATGTGGCTTATGGGGTCACATATCAGATATGTTAGAATTAATAACAGTAGCAAAATTACAGTTATGAAATAGCAGTGAAATAATTTTATGGTTGGGGACACCACAACCTTGAAGAGCTGTATTAAAGGTTTGTGAACCACTGTCTTAGACTGATAGATCAAAGGAGAAGGAAAGGGGCTGAAGTCAGATTTCCCTCTCCTTTTTTTTTTCCCAGACTGATCATTCTGCTCTTTAGAAGAAGTAGTAGTAGCAGGATGTGGTTGAAAATGGCCAGGAATGTTTGTTCTCTTTAGAAGTTACTTTTTATAAAAACGTTAACAGTGAAAACTGAGTGTTATATTCCATGATATACACCAACTTTTGATTCTCTTAAGCCGTTAAACTTTGTTGTCAGTTGTTTTACTTTTTTGATCTTTTCTCTTTTGACCTTTTGGGGGCCCACCATCCAGCTCCCAAATAAATCACACATGGAGTCTTATTCTTGCATACTAATGCCCAGCCTTAGCTTTTTTCTTGCCAGCTTTTCTTAAATTATCCTTACTACCTTTTTTTTTTTTTTTTTGGTAAACTCTCAGTCTTTATTGATACCTGGCACAAGTGACCTCAACCACAACAGGTGGGGACTGTGGACAGGTGTATGGGGGCCCTGAGCAAGGCTGAAGTGGGCTGTTATTGTGCACGATGGTGGCCATCTTAGTTGCGGTTTCAATGGTGGAAGGGTATCAGAAACCATTCACCAGCTCAGGATGCCCGGGCAGTACTTGTCGATCAGCCCCTGATAGTAGGGCCGCAGGCTGTCCACATCTGGTAGCTCAGGGCTCTTGGTGTAGAGGTCAAACTTGTTGAACTCTTGCACCCAGGGCAGCATATCCAGGTCCTGCTGACTGCACAGCTGTAGGTAGTCACCCCCCGTGTGCCATGGATAGAAGGAGTGGAATCGGATCATGTAGAAGGCCTCAGGGGGTAGGGAGAACTTGTTGAACTTCATCATCTGGTAGAGATACTCATCGTGGCCCCAGGACATAAGGACATTCTCAAGTCCACAGTGGGGCTGGTACATGCCAAGTTCTGTGCTGTATAGAGGGTCCCGGAGGTCAGGGTTGTCCTGGAAAGTAGAATCACGGAACACCACAGAGGCCTGGGGACGGCAGCCCACGGGAAAAGTGTCTCCAACAACGGCCCACTGAGGTTCCCCCCACAGAGCCAGGATCTTCCCCAGATCATGCAGAAGTCCGACCAGGTGGAACCAGTCTTTGTCTGGGTGGGCTTTCCGGATGCCCTCCGCTGTCTGGAAGGCATGAAAGGAGTTGGGGAAATCTACATCCGGATCCGATTCATCCACCAGATCATCCAGCAAGCTCACAGCCTCCATGACTGTCATTTTCTTATGTGAGAAGCCTCCAAACTGGATATGAGTGTAGTTTCGGAAGCTGTCCTTGTCTTTGGCCAACTCTGGGTCCACATCAGGTCGATAGACCAGGGAAGGATCTGGGCCCATATCCACCTTCATTCTGAGAGGAAGCGGCAATCAGATGGCAAAGCTTGCAAGTAGGCCTCCTTACTACCTTTTGCCTCTGGGCTTTTTCCTTTTCTTACTTCCATGGATGGCTGGGTGGCTGGACCCTGACATCCTCCTCCCTTTATTCTCTCCTTGCTCCTCCTTCTGTTCCTCATTTCTCCTTTAATTTATTCTCTCTGCCCTGAAGCCCTACCTATCCTTGCTTCTGCATCACTATTGGCTGTTTATCTCTTTATCAGATCATCATGTGTTTTAGACAGGCAAAGAATCACAGCTTCACAGAGTTAAATAAATACAGCAAAAACAAAAGTAACACACCTTAAAATAATATTTCCCAACAAAACTTCTTACAAACTTTCATTATAGCAAATATCTAATTCAAATCTAAGTTAGTGTCATCATCCAACTTTTTAGTTATTAGTATTCTGCTACTCTTGTTTAATTTCTGTATCCTCACTGTTGCTCCTTTCTTTGCTGGAATATTTAAAGACAAATTTAGACCTGTTTTACCTGATAAAATGCAATAGCTAACTCTAATAAAAGAAAAAATTGTATAATCTTAAAATTTGTTAGATAAAAGTGCTGGGGAGATAGATGTGTCAGTATGTTTGCTGTGCAAGCATGAGAACCTGCTTGCAAAACTCTGGAACTCAAATATAAAGCTTGTCATGGCTGCATGTTCCTGTGACCCCAGCTTTAGGGAGTGGAGACAGTCAAATTCTCAGAGCTCAATTCCCACCTCACCTAGCCTAAACTGTAAGCCAAACTGTCTTTCTCTAGGAAATAAGAGGAAGAGCAGTTGAGGAAGACACCCATCACTCTGTTCTAGACTTTGCATGTGCACTATCTTGCAAACATATGTACATAATCCACACAGAGACACACACAGCATTATTGCAGAAGCCCTTTGGACATTGCAGCTCATGCTTGTCCATTCTTCCTTGATGTTGATGGAACTATCTGACCACCTTAATTAATGCTGCTTCTTGAGTGTGGAGTGGTTTTCTGTGCTTGACATTGTTACACACTGGTGTTTTATTACGTATTTCTGGTAGTGGGAATAGAGTATAGCTTAAGGTCATGATGTCTTTGTAAAATAATATCAGTCCCTTACAGATTAGTTGCCATCTTTCAGGATATCTACTTCATTTCTAGTACAATGTAATGTTCCCTGTGTTATATCTGTGCTCTTGGATTTTTCTTCAACACTAAGAAACAGGAGCCATTGTTGATGATGGTAGTAGTAAAACAGTAGGAGTAACTTGTTTTGATAGGGAAAAAGCAACAAGTTGGCTTTTCAGAGCTATCTCAGGAAGAAAGGAGGAAACTGGTCTCAGGGATTCTTTACAAATATAAAGTGTAGGATAGTAATCAAGCAATGACACTTTAATATAAGTTACATGGCAGTCCAAGATGAGGACTTCTTGAAGTGCTTAATTTTTCAATAGATAAAGCTATAGTTATGATAAGACTTTTGTCAATATCAAAACTTTTGACATACAGAGACATTGCTCATGTTACATTTTGGTTATGATACTCATTAAGATAACATCTGAATTAAATTTTATTACTTAACAAAGTCTCAACATTTATTTTAGGTACTTTTATAGACAGCTCCTACTCTTCTATAGCAAAAATCCTGCTATGATGGAGAAGTCAATCTTTTGTACAGAACCAGCTTCTAATCTGCTTACTCTGAAACAGAACATCAACATTTACCTCTACATGAACCAATTGCCTAAAGGATCAGCCCAGATTAAGTCACAGTTGTAAGTATTATGAAAGTTGTTTTTAAGACAGTAGGATGATAACTGTATATATGTTCTGAATGCCTTATTCAAGCAGAATAAGCTCAATCTGTATTGGTACAAATTTGTATCCATATTATATCCATAGCCTTGAGTTATTTGTGGGTTTCAGAGTACCACAAACCTCCCCCTCTCTATTCACTCTGGCTGAGACCAGTTCTAAAGGTACTCTTGCTTCACCACTCCTTCCACTCTACTTCATGAGCTTTAGGCGACTGTGAGTCTGTGCAGTACTCATATTCACATACAGGAGATTAAAAAATGTCATCACTGTGATGAATATATAGTATCAGGTAAGGTGAATGCTGAACAGTACAGACAGGCACAGTGAGGAAAGAAAAACATACCCCAAGTCTGACCATCTAGAAATAACCACAGGCAATATTTTTATAAAGATTCTATAAATTACTTTGAAAATAAGAACTATGGATAGATACAATTCAAGAAAAATAACTTTAGATTTTATTAACATTTTATCATAGGTGAATCTTGAATAAAACTTTTTCTATTTCATCATCTTGTAGTTCTAAACCTTTTTATATATAGAAGAAATTAGCTCACAAATTACAAGAACAAAACTTTTCTTTGTTATTACTGGTTTTTTAAGATAGAGTCTCATGTGGCCCACACTAACCTTGAATAATATATCCTCATTATATAGGCAAAGCTGGTCTTAAGCTTCTTTGCAGGAGTCAGGGGGTTTAGATAGCAGCTCACTATATACCCTTGGCTGGCCTTGAACTTGTGAGGTAGACAAGACTGGCTTTGAACTCATGAAAATCTGCCTGCCTCTGCCACCCAAGTGCTGGAGTTAAAGGCGTACACCACCATACTAGGCCTTACAGTCCTATGTTAAAGGACGTAAACAATGCTGAAAATAGGAAAATTGTGCTGCGACTCTGTGTGTCGGTGATTTGCTGTTCATTATTATTTGCGGGGAGTTGATGAATCCATTCCTATTTTCTTTGTGTTTGCATCTGTTCATGTTATTGGAATGAAGTGTGTCCTGGTAAATTAACCTGTTAGAGACAAATCTTGAGAACATGCACATTTTGCTTTTTAACAAATTTGTGTTTTTTTTAAAAAAATAAATAAAACTTTTTTTCTTCTCTCTAGACGTCTTAATCCACACTCTATTTCTGCGTTTGAAGCCAATGAAGAACTGAGTCTCCATGTGGCTGTTGAAGGCAAAATTTATCTTACTGTTTACTGTTCTGCTGATGGAATTAATAGAGTAAACAGTATGTCCTCAAGTGACAAGTTAACAAGATGGGAGGTGCTGGGTGTACAGGGAGCATTGCTGAGTCACTTTATCCAGCCCGTTTATATCAGCAGCATACTTGTCGGTGAGTTGTAGCATAGTTTAGATATGGTCAATAAAAGATGCCCTTATTTGACTTACCAGTATATAGCCAGCTTTTGCATACATGAAACTAAAGTAAAAGCAGATATATTATCTGCTTTGTTGAGCTGTTGTTTTATAATGACTGGAAATTACACTTACTATATGACTTCTATAATCTTATTGAAGGCCAAGAATTAACATACTAGTCACTTAGATTTATTCCATCTGGAATTTACAGCTTCACTTACCTCATAATAAACCCAATTTCTTTATGGAAAAAAATGCTGTTTTGAACCTCCTATATTTAAAGGCTCATGCTACATTTTATCCTCTCTGATATAAGAAATTGAATGTCCATTTTGGCTCCTTCTTATCTTCATATCATCTTAAACATTTGATCATTATGAAGCTCCTTTTAATTGGTCAAATAAGGCTAATTAACTAGAATACAATTGACAAATTATTCATTTCCTAGCTAGAGGATATTCTAAACTTTGGGTTTATATTTGAATGGCTTTCCAGATACTATCTCATTTAAAAAAAAGAGTTTGGGGCTCTTCTTCTTTTAACTTGGTATACAAAGTAATGGGATTCAAAATGACATTTTTATTTTCATATATACATGTCATTATACTTATTTCTGTTGTTTTATGTGTTATATAGCACACACAATAATGGGAATCATAATATTTACATGCATGTGTATGTCATTATACTGTGCTTATATTCATGCTCTATTGTCCACTAACTACATCCTTTTTTCTCCCCTCCCTCCTTCTGCTGGTCCCCTTTGAATTGCATGGTGTGTGTGTGTACACATATATGCATGTACACACACTATATATATATATATATATAAATTCTTCATATGTGAGAAAACATGACTAAATACATATTGTGTTTATATACTAAATTCCCTTTTCCCATTCACCTGTTGAAGGGCACCTAGGCAGGTTTCTTGTGTACTGTGCTTTCTGGTGGCTGTGTGTGTGTGTGTGTGTATGTGTGCATGCGCGTGCGCGCGTGTGTGCATACATGCCAATACTGTGCTATTTTGGATCTATAGGTCAATCATCATGGATCTATAGGTCAGTTTGATATCAGGTATTGTGATGATTTTAGCATTGATCTTTGGTAGTGTTTCATCCCTTTCTATTTTATAGACCAGGTCAAAGATGTGAGACTTTTTAAAATATTAACAAATAGCCCCAGTCAGCTCTCCAGTACCTGTGGGTGAGGATACCTGTTTACTCACAGTGGCGGTCGTGCTCATTTCCTGTGCTCCGTGGGGGAACTATTATCTGATAATTTTTAAGATCATATTGTTGATTAATGTTCTTACTATGTTTACAGTTTTAGTCAATTCAAATACTTTCTCAAGGCATTTTAAATTTTTCTAAATCTTCTGTAGCAGTTCTTCTTTGTTTTTAATAAATATGAGTTTGAGATCTAAGAAATTTGTGTGCATTCTCTGGAATCACAGACTTGATGATCAGAGCTTTTGTTAAGTTTTATGATGATGTTTTAAAAATTTTTCATTTGTATGATGTAACTTTACCCTGTAGTTATAATGTTGTTTAAGAGAACAGACATTGATTCCTTTATGTAGTTGGTTAGTGGTTTGGAACAGGAGCATAAGAATTAGATTCAGTTGACTGCCATCTTGCACCTGGCAGTTTGGGGTGGTGGTATACAGACAATAAAAAGAATGGTGCTGGAAAACTGCTTCATTCAGGTTTTTCATTTTATAATCTCTGTGGGTCCCACATGAAAATAATTGGCGGTCTAGTCTAACCTAAAAAAGTCTTATGTGTATAAATAAGAAAATGAAGGTTTCCAGAACTCTTGGAATATGCCTTATAAACCCAGAAGCATATATTTTAGAGACTCTTCAGGGGTTCTTACACAGGTAATTGAATGGCTCACATTTTTAGCAATTCTCACTTAAAAGAGAGTGATTTGATACCTAGGACATCTTGGGAGTTAATTGAACTTTATTTGTTGTATCATACAGTTTCTTACCTAATACATATAGCACTTACTAAATGCCATTCTAAATAGGTATTCATCTAAGCCTGTTGTTAAAAAAATCAGTAAAGTGGAATGTAGGTGTGAACACAGCCAGTTATGTTAATCAAGCAGCTCCAGTTCTTTACAGACTTCTTCCTTTTATATAATTGAACTTTGCTTCCCTTTTAATTCTATAGAAGGGAGCATTACATATTAAATTTAATTCTTTGAAGATGACTTTATCTTTTCTCTTAAGTCCTTTTTATAATTACATTTCATTTGTGTTTGTGTGTTCACATGTCACAGAAGGGATCTTGTAAGAGTAGGTTATCTCCTTCCACTATATTGATTCTTCCAAGCCTATGTTAACTTAGCAGAATATGAATGCAAAGAACAGTGTGTTTAAATTTTCATTTTAGTTTTGGAGAGGTTTTCAGGGTCTTTAATAGGAGGCTTAGGCTTAAATAAAGGGCAAGAGACATGCAGTCCCTTGTTAGGATCTATCCCACCCATCAATGCCTCAATTCTAGTTTCTCTTCAAGATTGTCTGACAAGTTGCCAAATATTATGAAATTTCTTCTGAGAGACAACTCTCACCCTGGCTGCCACTAGGATCCAAGACTTTTCCAGTTTCTTGGGGTGCATCTAAATTTTAGTAATTTGATAGCCAAAGTGAGCTACGATAGAGACACATTTGGGTCTCTTGAGAATGCCTTCCCTCTTTTCAACAATATTGTGTGAATACAAAGAAAGTTTTTGTTACTGTTCATAATGTTGACCAAAAATGGTCATTCTATGAATTACTTTGTATCCTTAAATTGGAACATTACGGTTCTATAACAGCTATAATTTGTGCTCATTAGGTATAAAAAATTTATTTGACTTTCACCAACAATCAGATGCTGATTTCACGTGGAAACTTAAAAATCAAGACAGAGTGAACAGGTTCTTTCTGGCAGAACTCTGTAAAAAGTGCTGTTTCTTTGTGGCTCAGTACTGGTTCTTTGCATTTTTTAATTTGTTTTTTATTTTATGTATGTGAGTGTTTTGCCTGCATGTGTGTCTGTGTACCAGGGGCCTGCAGTGCCTGGAGGAGCCAGAAGAAGTCATCAGCTCTTCTAGTACAGAAGTTACAGAAGGTTGTGAGCTGCTGTGTGGATGCTGGGAATCAAACTCTAGTCCTCTGGAAGAACAGCCCTGGGCATGCTTCAGTCCCGGTTTTTTACTTTTGGTCACTATTGCTTTTTTCCTTTTTGATTATTCCTCGATGGAAATTTTGTCATTACCTTGTCCTGATTCTGGTCAGATATCTGGAAATAACTGCTAAGAGGATAGATGTGGGGTAGAGAAAATTAAAAGAGAAGTGAGCTTTAGGGTATTTGCAGTTAACTTGAAGCACGATTAATAAAAACTCAGAAGATTGAGGTTCAACCTGAAACCTGAAAAGCAAAACAGTCAGCCACTGGCTCTTACCTCAATCTCAGTCCAAATGACAGTCCTGCTCCAGGATCTCAGAATAAGACTGAGCCTGAGACCTGTTTCCCTCCATTTTATAATCCTTTCTTGGGCTGGGATTAAAGGCGTGCCTTGCCCAGTTTCTATGGAAAACTAGTGTGGCTACTGGGATTAAAGGTGTGTGTCACCACTGCCTGGTCTGTATGGCTGATCTTCAGACAAACTTAATGATTAAAAAAACAAATGAAGTGCGGGATAGAGAAAATTAAAAGAGAAGTGAACTTTGTAGTATATATATTTAACCTATTCCCATTATATACCTTTTTTTTTTTTAACACAATCTTTTCTTTTGACCTTAAATTTCTGAGTGTGTTTTGTTTTTGCTTTCTAGGTGATGGGAATTGCAGTGATACTAGAGGCTTAGAAATTGCAATAAATCAACGTGTTGATGATGCACTCACTTCAAAACTTCCCATGTTTTACTTGGTCAACAGACCTCACATAAGCTTAGTACCCACTGCATATCCTCTGCAAATAAACTTGGACCACAAATCACTCAGTCTGAACTGGGCACAAGGGGACAATTCTTTGGAGATTGTGGATGGCCTAAGTGGGAAGATCACTGAAAGGTTAGAATTGCTACTTTCTCTAAAATCATATATTAAGCAAAAGAAGGCTTTTTATTGAAATTTATTCTTAACAATTTTGTACATTATTTATTGGATTCTGAACAGTTGTATTGAGTGTGGCCAGGTTTCTGACATCATATTCATTATAACTTTCTTTTTTAATAATACAAGCTTACAAAGTTATATAGTAAATGGTGAAGCCAGCATTCATCCCCAAGGAATCTGGCTTTAGACCTTGTGTTTGTTAAAATATTAGAATCATAGAATCTAAATTTCTGGATCTGGGGTTAGGAAGCTGCATTTTTTACATTCTGCCCCAAATATTATGAACACACAAGTGTAAGAACTACTCAGTTATGATACCATGTGGTCACCCCTGTTGTAAAGATTTCAAACTGGAATCCTAATATAGACATTTTGTTTCCAAAGGCATTATTGTTAATCATAATATTCTGTGACTTTTGGATATTTCTGTGTGATATTTATGTAGTTCATCATTGAATAAAAGTAAAACCTTCTAGTAATGGCTATATACTTTTTAAATCAGCAGTGAGTAATGCTAAAAGCTTAACTGCCCAGGGAGGCATTTTTCCCTTTGGGACTATAGCCATGGAAAGTTATCTAGGGATCTAGTAAATAAACCCTTACCCATGCACACACAAGCAGACCTGAGTAAACCCAGTATTCTTTTAGGGTGGCTTTTTTTTTTTCAAATTTACACACTTTAAATATCTTACTCTTGAAAGGACATTTAATCAAGACCAGTGCAACTCTTTCTTGGCATTAACATCATCAAACATAATAGTCTTGAAGTAATATGCAGTATAAAGTCAAGAATAATACAGACTGCAGCACAACAAATATATTGTCTGGGCTTTGGATTATAAATAGATTCAGCCTTGCCTTACACATACAAACAAATTTAAGATGTTTTAAAGCTCAGAAAATAATGGCATGACAAAATGGAATAAATAATATGAAACTAGTTTAATTTCTTACTATGGTCCAGTATTTGCAAATAATTACAAATAAGGCAGTGGATGTGTCCAACTATAGACTGTGAGTTTTAGCCCCAAAGAATTAGTGAAGCAAAGAAAGTCTACTGGTGCTAACCCTGTAACTCTGGCCCCAGGAGAAAGAAGCAGGAAGGGTCCTTAGTTAGACGAGCCCAGGCTTCTAGCAAATTAGATGTTTGAACTGTATCTCAAAGACTCTATCAAAAAATAAAATAAAATAAAAAGATATTTAAAGTCATGGTCTCACTATCTAACCCTGGCCTGGAACTTAGCAATCCACTGGCCTCTGCCTCCATAGTGCTGAGGTTAAAGGGTGTGTGCCACCATACCCAGCTTCCCAGAAACGTCTTAAATTTGTTTTAGTTGAGTTATGTATATATCACATTTTTATTACCCATTCTTCTGTTGAGGGGAGTTTAGGTTTAGGTTATTTCCTGGCTGTTGCAAATAAAGCAGCAATGAACACGGCTGACCAAGTATCTGTGGAGTAGGAGGGTACCAAGTCCTTTAGGTATATACCCAGGAGTGATATAGTGGGTCATATGGTAGGGTGGTTGATTTTGATGATTTTCATACTGATGTCGAGTGATTCCATCAATTTACATTCCCAACCAAAGTTATTAAGGGTTCTGGTTTCGCCACAGCTTTCCCAGCCTTTGTTGGCAGTTGTTTTGTTTAAATTAGCCATTCTGCCTGAAGTGGGATGAAATCCCAGAGTTGATTCAGTTTGCATTTTCTTATCTGCTAAGGATAATGAACATTTTTTGAGGTATTTTTTAACCATTTTTTTTTCTTACTGAAAACTCCCTAGCCCATTTTTAAAAATTGGGTCATTAGTTTCCTTGATTCTTGTTTTGTTTTGTTCTTGCTTGTTTGAGTTTTGTATATTCTGGGTATTAATCTTTTGCCGATATATAGCTGGAAAAGACTCTCTCCCATTTTATGGGTTTCTTCTTTAGTCACTTGGTTGTTTCCTTATCTCTACAGGCACTTTTTAGTTTTATGAGGTCCCACTTGTCAGTTATTCATGTTGATAGCTCAGCAAATGGAGTCTTATCCAAAAGTTATTTTCTATACCTGTGTCTTATAGAGTATTGTCTACATATTCCCTTGGCAGTTTTAGTGTCTCAGGTTTCAAATTGAGATCTTTAACCCACCTGAATCTAATTTTTGTGCTGCATGATAGATAAAGGTCTAATTTCATTTTTCTGCCTGTGAACATTCAGTTTTCCCAGTACCATTGTTGAAGATGCTGTCTTCTCTTCAGTGTATGTGTTTTACCTCTTTGTCAAATAGCACATGGCTGTAGTTAGAGTATACAGACACACACACACAATAATAATAATAATAATAAATAAGCTATCAGCTTGAGATGTGACATGGGAGGACCTTCGGGAAGGAAAAGGGAGGCCATTTTATTTCAATTAAAAACATATTTTAAAAAATGGAAAACAACAAAGAACTGAGGTATTGAGCTCTGTAAGTTTGAGGCCAGCCTGGTCTACAGAGTGAGTTCCAGACAGCTTCTACACAGAGAAACCCTATCCCAGAAAAAAAAATGAGGTGAAGGAAGGAAGAGAGGAAGGAAAGAAAAGGAAGAAAGACTATCTGAGTGCTGAGAAGATGGCTTAATAACCAAGAGCAGTTGCTGATTTTGCGGAGGAGTGGCTCACTACCACCTGTAACTCCAACTCCAGATGATTTGACTCCCATGTCTGGATTCCAAGGCTACTACTTAACATGCACATGTACATATATTAATATACACATGCAGGCATACACATACAAATAAAAATTTTTAAGAGTATCCAACTGTGTGTATGCGTGTGTGTGCATGTGTGTGTGTGTGTGTGTGTGTGTGTGTGTGTGTGTGTGTGTGTTTTAAGACAGAGTCTCTATGTAGGTTAGCCTTTTCAGTTATCTTGTCTCAGCCTGCTAAGTGTTAGGGATACAGGCATGGATCACCATATCTGTTAGGAATCCACCAATCCTTCCATGAAGCAGATGTAGCTTGCATCATGAAACATGTTGAAAGATTATTTCTTTTCCAACATACACACAAAACTTATACAAAGAACACTTGCTGATAATAAAAACTGCAACAACAAAAAAATTGGCAGCATATTAAAACATGTAGATATTGTATACAACAGTACTAATTGAGGTTTTTCCCACAAGCGTAAATGTCATTTGCTTTTTTTCCCCTCTTTTGAGTCTTGCAGGGGCTGCCACCCAGCTACTAGATAAAACACACATGGAGGCTTATTATTACTTATGAATGTCTGGCCTTAGCTTGGCTTATTTCTAACCAGCTTTTTTTAAATTATCCCAACTATCTTCTGCCTCTGGGCCTTTCCCTTTCTCTATTTCTGCATATCTTTCTTTACTTCTTACTCCACGGCTACCTATGTAACTGTTGTCTGGCCCCTTGAGTCCTCTTCTCCTTTTCTCATTTCTTGATATCTCTACTCTCCTTTTCTCCTTCTATTTATTATCTCTGTCTGCCAGCCCAACCTTTCCCTTCTCCTGCCTCACTATTAGCTGTTCATCTCTTTATTAGACCATCAGGTGTTTTAGACATGCAAAGAATTACAACTTCACAGAGTTAAACAAATGCAACATAAAAGAATGCAACACATCTTTGTATCACTAAACAGGTATTCAACAGCATAAACAAATGTAACACATCTTAAAATAATATTCTAAAACATGTAAATGTGGTAGTAGAGATTACACCACATTAGAAATTTATATTTATCACCATTATTCCTATTGTCGCTCTACTAGAGCACATAACAAAGACCTACTAAGGAGTAACAGTAAAAAGGAGAGTAGTAGGTGGTTTGTTGAAGAGTATACAATACAGTTTTATTGACTCAGAACACTATCATGATTGGTGAGGAAATGTCAGGGTGATGTTTGCTGTTACTGCTGTACATAACATCAATATATTGAATAAAAAAAGTAGACATAAAATATGGGGGAATGGAGGTAAAACGACTGTTAAGGGAATTTTATAAATTGAAGCCAATACCTCACCAGCACTAGCCACATGTTCTTCTGTGTTCCCCAGTTCTGCTGAAAAGCCTAAGGAATTTACAGAAAATCTACCAACACTATCATGGTAGGAAATTAATATGCAGAGATTAGTAGATTTTGTATACATGAGTGGATGCGAACATTTGCTAAATATAAACTACCTCAAATTCAGTGATTTGAAGCAATACTATGTTACTGTTTTTCAATAAATGTTTGGGTCAGCTGAGTGGTTATTCTGAATCTAGTTAGAACTCCTGTAAGCATCTGGAGTCAGGTGTGGGTCAAATAAAATGTCACTTTGGTTGATCTCTTAGAGGAATAACTGTCTTTATTCTACTACCCTTTATTTATACTACCCTTTAGTATGCTAGTCACAGCACACTTACCTGAACATGAAGGGGGGTCTCAAGAGAAGAACACAGGGTTCCCCTGAAGCCTAGACTCTGAACTTGCACATTTTCTCTTTGTGCACCGTAACAAATCACAAGGCTAGCACACGTTCAAAAGGGGGGGGGGGCCCTGAAAGCTACATGGAAACCAGAAGAATCAAGGATTTTTTTTTTTTATTTTTATTGTTAAAAGAAAAATTTACATTTACTCCCCTTGTTCCCGGCCCTCCCGCTCCCCCACTACCCCACTGCCCTCCCCCTGCTTCCTTATGATGGTGCAGGATACCCTGTCCTAT
>JAQHUG010000076.1:7313069-7333562 GCA_028555095.1 Dicrostonyx torquatus | reverse complement strand
TCTTTGAAAGATATGAAGAATGCCTATCTGAAATATATCTATGCATATCTAGAAAATCTAACTAACATGACTACAAGCTTGACTATTATTGATGATTATCCATTAACAACCTATATTTCCTAATAATACATTACATTTTTTAATGAACTACACAATCATAATACCCTAATCAAGATCAGAAATATACATATAACAAGACTAACATTAAATTTGTATCAATAAATCAAAATTTATATCAATGTAAATTATTTATATCCATATCATCTCCCCATTTAAATGTTAAAACATTTATAAACAATATTTGGGAATATGGACATAGTTATTTCTCTCCAAACTGCTTCCTGTTGTATGGAGGCGCTGTTAATTAGGTCTTTCATGCTGTATCCTGTTTGCTAGGTTCATCTTAGTTACCAGTTGGGTGAAGTAATTTTTGAGGGTGTTTATAGCAACCTATCAGGAGGGTGTGGTCTGTCATACCATATTGGTGTAGAAGGAATCCACAGGTTCTCATCCTCTGTGAAAACAAAAGAAGAACCTCCTTTCCAAAGCATCATGTCCTGAGACCCAAATTCTGAAGTCAAGATAGCTTTATAATATACATACATGTTGGATTAGCTTAGGAGACCACACAATGAAATGTCTCTCTGTATTTAGCTCTTTTACAGTTAAAAAATTTAAAGAAAACACAATAAAAATACATAATCCAGACATTCTGTGAATTTTCAATTTTTACATGGCTTATTTTTATTTCTTTTAATCTATAATTATCTTTAGTCTGCCTCTTTAAAAGACTTTATCCTTTTTTAAGCATTAACTTTATGGCTTTTTAATATTCTTTTTATTCTCTCTCCCAAGCCTATGTATGTCTATCTAACATTATGACCCATTTAGATGTCTTTTATGTCTGAATCTGTCCTATTGTGAATCTGTAATTCTTTATTATCCAAGAGCACTTTTGTAGATGCAGTTATCCACATTGGGAGCCATTCTGTAACATGAGGGTCTGCTTGTTAGTTGGGGTTTCTGTCCCGCCTAGTATCCCATAGCCAGCAAGCCCCAAAGAAAATCACACAGAGAGTCTACATTAGATTATAAATTGATTGGCCATTAGCTCAGGCTTCTCATTAGCTCTTGTAACTTATATTAATCCATTGCTCTTATCTATGTTAGCCACATGGCTCAATACCTTTCTCAGTGGGGCAGCTCACATCCTGCCTCTTCGGTGGTGCTTCCCAGAATTCTCCTGTTCTCACCTCTACTTCCTGTCTGGTTGACCCACCTATACTTCCTGTCTGGCCAATCAGCATTTATTTAAAACATGATTGACAGAATACAGAATTGTCCCCCACCACATCATAACCCTCTAAGCAATCTTATTAATCACATTAGAGACATTGGGTTAATTTTAGTTATAACATGATTCTGCCAGACACCAACTCCTGAGAACTTCAACAGATTTTTCTTTGAAAAAACGTCAATTTAATTCCTCTCCTAAGTCTTCTAATAACAGCCCTGGGCAAACTGGAACAACTTGGCCTCCTCCCCTGACTCCCATTAGCCATAGATGGCCCTACCCTGGTCTCAACACTCCTTCACTCAAGTACTAAGTACTATAGCTGTTGCAGGGATCTCTTAATAATCTGATTTTACCCAATTATTTCAAATAATAATACTATTCTGACACCTACATTATTCTTTAGCTCATTACTGCCATCTGTGCATTTACTAAAAATGGCATTAAAAATGTAGCTTTTTCTACATCCAGCTGAGTAGGCCTTATTATGGTAACTTTAGGTGTAAATCAACCCTATCTAACTTTCCTTCACATCTTCACATGACATTCTTCAAAGCTATGCTCACATTACTCACATTCTAAATGATGAACAAGACATCCTAAAAATAGTCAGTCTACAAAAAAAAGAAAAAAAACCCTTCCATTTACATCATCTCATCTAACTACTGGTAGCCTTTCTTTAACTGGCATACCTTTCCTTATAGAACTGTAGTGAGAAGACCTAAGCATTAAAGCCATTAACACATCTAATACCAGCATCTGAGCCCTTCTTTTCCTTTGTCATATACATCCATAAAACTAACTGAATATTTAAGTATAATTTCATTAATTTTATAGACTTAGGGAGAATTAACATCTTAAGAAAAAAAAAAAAAGATACCAGGCCTTATAATTCAGTAATCTATTAGCTCACTCAATTTATTTAGCTCTTAATGTTGCTTATATCTTCTTATTTTAACAGGCATATATTTATTACAATTATTCCCAGATATCTGGTGTTTGGGGTTCTAGTGTACATGGTATTATTTACAAATACATTTCTTTTGATGCTGACATATAAAAATACAATTGTCTGCATATGTATATTGGCTATATTATTAGTAATCCTATTAAATTCACTCATTAATCCTAGTATTTTTCACTTCATATCTTTCCTTTACCATCTGTGAGTGAAAAAAAAATTTGGGTTTTTTTTTTTTTTTTTGAGACAGGGTTTCTCTGTGTAACAGCCCTGGCTGTCCACGCTGGCCTCAAACTCACAGAGGTCTGCCTGTCTCTGCCTCCTGGAGTGCTAGGATTAAAGCGGTGCGCCACCCACCTGGCCTCTATAGTAATATTTTAACATATTCCTTTCAACCCTTCCCCTTCCCCTTTCCCCACACTTGTTTAAACCTGTAGTAGACAACTGAACAAAATTGGTGCTAAAACCAGCATGGTGACATTATATATGTAACCCAGCACTCGCGAGCAAGAGGCAAGAGGAACATGAGTGTAAAGCCAGGCTGAGCTACATAGTGACACACAGTGCTGTGTATGGTACCCTTATGGAGATTATAGGACAACGTGAAGAAGGCAGCTCTCTCCTCTAATTGAGTCACCAGACTTTGCCGCAAGTGCCTTACCTGTGGAACTATCCTGCTGCTCTATGCTCAGAAGTTAGACTACTCCTGCTCTAGGTTAGGGAGGCTGCATGGCTCTCGACTTCTAAGGCCCAGCCTTCTTGGTTTGTGGCACATTCCCAGAGTGGTCCAAGGCTTTCTCCATTCTGATTTATTGAACCTAGATGCTTTCCAGTTTTAGCATCATTAACTTATGTGGTTATGGTGTTCCGGTGTACATTATTCCCTGATTATTATTCTTGGTTTGGAGTTGTAGATTCTGGTGCTTCTTAGTTTGTTGCCCAGAAAACAAAAATTAGATATTTTATTTATATTTCTGTAGCCACTGTTATAGTTGCCTCTTTTCTGTTACTATAGTTCACACATTCTTCAAGATTGCGTTAGTGAACCTGAACTCTAAACTGTTTCAAGTCAGTTTTGTGTGTGTGTGTGTGTGTGTGTGTGAGAGAGAGAGAGAGAGAGAGAGAGACAGAGACAGAGACAGAGACAGAGACAGAGGAGAGAGAATTCAGCTGTGCCTACTTCATTCGTGTCACATGTCCTGTCTGTGGTTCAGAGTCCCCTTTTCATGGATAGTCACAAGAGGCTGCTCTGGTAACATGCTCTATCAAGGGTGGATGCAGAAGCTTTGGTCTGTGTACTTGGAAGCTGTGCTATAATTAGATAGATCACATTTAGAACTGGTGTATGCTTTGTTGAATGAACTCACTGATCATGATAAAATCATGCCCTTATCTCTGCTGTTCTTGCTTTAAAGTATGATCTGGCTACCTATAGTTTTTGTTCTGCTTTTCTGTTGTTGTTGTTGTTGTTCAGGATTAGTATTTGTGTAGCATATTCTATTCCCTATTCAAGTGTTCATTCTACTATTTAAAGTATTTTAAGTAAACAAGAGATTATACAGATAGTTATATAAATGGTATTGGCACACCATGAAATCAGAACATTCTATGTAGTGCTTGTCTTTTAGCTTCAGTTCATCACATGCTACCATTGGCGTAGCATGAATTCAGGACATACCATGTGACACTATTGCTATGTTCCTTCCATATAGAGCAGTACAACTCCAGAATCCAATTTGGGGATGTATTTCTCGGTGCTATTTTTGATACAATTAGTACATGTGAGCCTCAGCCAGAAGCAGGTGGCATTCCCCAGAAAGGAGATTGCAGATTGGAAAGGGGTGATTTATGAAGTGTTGGTCTGTAAAGGACAGCACAGGTACCCTATACCTGGCAACAACTAACGAGCACTTGCAGCTTTACAGGAGACATGGAAGGAAAGATAAGATCCAGGAAGAAAATATACCCTTAAAATCACCTCAAGAGAAGGTGGACTCTGGCCAAGATGCACAGCCAAAGGTAGGAAGATCTTCCTTTGAATCTTACACCTCCCACGATATTAGCATTGTCAGAACCCAGAGAAAAACCAGAGAAGCCTTTTGATTTAGCCAGGTGAGGCTCGTAAAGGCCGAGAGCAGTGTTAAACTGTAGAGGGCAGGCACATTCTGTGAGATGTCTGATTTGTCCTTCAAAGGTTCATGTGGTGGAAAGTATGGTGGTGTGAACGTGGTAGGAAATGGTAGGGTTGGTACAGGGTAATTATGCTTTGGCCCAGGGCTGACCTTATGAATAATGTTGTTTAAGTTTGTATGGGAGGGGACTGTTTCCTGCAAGAATGGGTTCTTATAAGTCACATACACATGCACACGTACACACACCATTTGTCTTCTTTACATACTCCCACTATGGTGATGCCATGTTGTCTGAGATCCTCACATGCTCATGAAAAAAGTATCAAGACTTTGTTTTGTTAAAACACAAAGCAGTTTATGACAAAAGGTTTCAAGAATTTTTGTTTAGTGTCCTGTTAAAATTTAAAGGAAAGGAAAATACTATAGTATTATGAACTTTTCTCTTGCCTGAACTAAAAAGCCAATCAATGCTTAAAGAAGAGCATAAGTTCCTGTCGCATTTTACAGCCTTCTCCGGGGTAGAGTGATTCTTGTAAGCATACTGACCATCAGTTCAGGGAGCTGTGAAGCGTTCTAGAGCTTACACCACGTTGTCCTCTAAATGACAGACGCCTGAGCTTATTTATATTCACCAACTCTTCTAAATGCTTTTATTAATGAATCTACACAGACATGCTATTTAACAATTCAATATAATAAATAATTTCAGATAAATAATTTAAAACATTTTAGAGCCCTTGGGGCTTACAAACAGAATCTTTAAAGATCCATATTTATCATCTGAAGACTAATAGTTACAAAGATAGTAAACAATACATCCAAAATAAATATAACCTTAAATATTTAAATAAATAGAAAGCCTTGTGTTGTAGGTAAGAGGCACATAATTATTTAGTCATTGTTGCGATGATGCTTTGACAGAAGGTGATCCATCTGCTCAGAAATTCCACCACAGTTACCGTCTCATCATCAAATTCACACGAGGATGTGTTTTCAGAGCCCTGAAAAAAGAACAGTAAGCTTTAGGCTAAGGAGTTTACTTTACACGCAGCTGTTCTTCACCAACGTTCTATAGGCATCTATTTAACACTTGTATTAGTCATTCACACTTCTTGAGCGATCACAATTGTCAGATTGTGTTTTATTGTGATGCCAACTGATAAACCATCTGAGATAAAATTTCCCTGAGTTGACTATAACTGAACGTTTGGATGAAAACATGGAACACTCTGCAGAATGCAGTGGTTTGACCTCTTTTTCTCTGTTAAGTGTACACAGCTATGTACTGATTTAGGTTACATGTATGTATATGTTCTTCTCTAAACCTTAAGATTCTATTATTCTCTTATTTTTCCAAATCAGGATAGGAGCAACCCAGAGTATGTTAGGACAGAAGTCTAGTGGGGAAAATTTGGAGAAGAACATTTCATAAATATAGATATATGCATTGATATCAATGCAGATAATTCTCCCAGTTTGTACAAGTAGAAATATTCTAAATTTGTTGTGTAGATGAACTTTTTGGAAGCTAACCTCCTTTGCTAAAAGGAGATATTTCAACTCTGTTTCTAGATAAAAAGCTGAGAAGAAAATATTTTGACAAGTTTCTGGGACAGTTATTCCAAATCTGAGCAATCCCTTGTAAGTCAGTGAGACAGAACATTTCTTTTGAGTAGATGTTCCTTTTAAAGCAAGTTACCATGATCTTATTTTGCATAGTTACGTGAATGCTCTAATATCTTGGATTTTTTTAAATATGTGACTCTTGAAACATGCTTTCCTAGTTTTTACGCACCTCGAAAATTTATACCACTCATTTAGGGTGACTTCTGGTGTGAGCCAGAGCTCTTAGAGCAGACTTCTTTGCATAGATAAGGGCCGAGCCTTTCAACACCTAGATGTAGATCTAAGCCTATTTTACAAGTCTCAGATGAAAGCAGTGCAAAGGAAAAGTAAGTTTGGTTTGAAAGGGACTAACCTGACACTCTCTTGGAGGCTTGTGCTACTGCAGAAATCAAAATGATGCTGCTTGCTCAGGATACCTGTCAACTCAGCAATTTTGTTTGGCAGATGGATTGAGAAAAGAGAACTGCAATTCTCCCTTGCCTTACCAAAGCCCGTGTTTCTTGTGCATTTAAAAAGAAATCCCTGAGTTGGGCTCTCATTGTCCTCCTCTGTCCATTTTAATAGCTACTATTTTTGGAAAGAAATCTCTATGTTCTTCCACCAGTGACAGCACACCTCTCTAAAAAAGCCTTTCAGATCGTTGGTCCTGGTCTGATAAACATGTGAAGGCAACGCAAGCTGCCTGTTCCTTGTGGAATTCTACTCAGTACTTTCTCTGGCTTCCAATTATATGCTAGTGTGAGAGTAAGCAGGGTGCTCCCAGAATTTCCTTGCAGATGATGGTAGGTGGGGACTCTAGCATCATCCTGCAGTGGAAGGAGTTACGCTCTCAGCAGACTTTAAGTTTAGTCTGATCAAATGCGTGGAATCTGACAAAGACCAGAAATGTCATGCCACTTCAGAATGCAATTCTTCTCTCCTTTATTTTATTTCCAGCTCAGCAAATCAAGCAATATCTTACCTTCAGTTTCCCAACTGTTACTCTGATGTTGCTGATGAAATTCTCAGCATCTTTCAAGTGAAAGCTTTTGCTCTGAGCCAAATCCAGCACACTCTGCAGAGCCCCGAGCTCTTCTTCTAGGCAGTGAAGATGTTTTAGTTCTGTGGCCTGGAGGGTAGTAAGCATAACTCTTAGCTCAGCTCACCATATAAGAGGAGCCAGAAGGCAATCTGCAGCTTATCTAACCAAGAGTAGACAGCACATAGCTTTTACCCACTCCCTGTCCTCAGTGTAAAGAGAAACTGAAATAGTGGATATCCTAAATTGGAGCAAGAGCACAAAGCCCTGTGGTTAACATTAGCTATTAGGTCACTCTAGTGAGCACTTTGGTCTAGCTTCATTAGACTTTGTAAAAAGTCTGTATTTCCCTGTCACAATGCACATCACAGGTATAGACTACATTTCCTATCAGCAGAGAAATCAAAGAATGTGGAAGTGCAAGATCCCCAGTCTACACACTAATGTCTAATAATCCCAGAGTTAAGAACACAGAATGGTGAGGAGCAGGAGTCCTTGGATGCCTGTGTCACAGACCCAAATCTTACAGACCTTATCATGACCCAGAATGATGACTGTCAAGATATCCAGGAAGACATGTTTAATATTTCTTAAATTTTTATTTCTCTGCAATTGCTAAAGATAAATTTTTAAAAAACTTATTTATCAGGACTAGAAAGATGGCTCTGCAGGTAAAGACACTTGCCACCAGACTTGATGACCTGATTTCAATCTCAGTGGCCGACATCAGGGAAGGAGTGACCCAGCTCTCACATTTTGTCCTCTGGCTTCCACAGGTACACTGTGGTACACATCCACACATACAAGCACAAATACGTAATTTAAAAACTCTGACTTGTAACAAGTCATGGTATTTGGACAGACTATTTGGAGAAGTTTCTTGTATATTTATGAAAGAATATGAAAAAAAGAATATGTAGATGCATATATGTCATGCATATTTATGCATATGAGCAATGAGAAAGAATACTGTCAAGTACTATAGTGTACTATTATTTCCATAAAAGCCACTTTAAGTCTTCAGGTCCTCTAGAAGCAAACTGTGACCTGATGTCATCTCCATTTTACTAAATCTCAATACCACAGTCCAAGAATAGGTTGATCAAGGATGGCATGACCATTCCTTTTCATTAACTGCACCCTTTGAATTAAATGCTTCTATCATTTTTAAAGTCTTACACTTATACAAAATGGAGGTTAAATAAAAAAAAAACAACAGACTTTATCACATTACTCTTGTTTCCAATAGTTGTTTAAAAACTTAGCTTTCTAGGAATTTCAGCACTTTCTGACATGATCTCATGTCTCTCTAGGGATCCCTAGAGGGGGAGGTCTGATCAGACAGTATATATTTCCGGATTTGTCCACCTGTTTTCCTCGAACTTGTTAGGAGGAGTTCTGCATGCTCAGTGTGGAGCTCTTTCCCTCACAGAAATATCTAGTTTTTATTGTTAGACTTGAAAGTTATGTGACTTTAGTTAAGCAGATTAGCTCTTAGGGGCCATTTCCTTTCCATCTCCAGTAGAACAGCCAGAGAGAGTTCCCGACTTCAGAGAAGTGGGTCAATAGCATTGCCCCTTTGGCCCCTTGGATGCCCATTTTGCTCTAGGCTTGGGTTTATCCTGGGACAAGCTTTTTCCAACACCAGAGTTGTTAGTTCCCTTTTGGCTGTCAGGACTGTAGCAAACTTCTACCCTTGAAGGAGCTCTAGGAGCCTGGGGAAGCTGTTGCTTATCATATAAACTTGGGAAATAGTGTTGTATAGAAATATTACAGCTCTCTGTTTCCCCTGGTTAGGAAAAGACTACATAAATCCAAAACTGTTTCTGTCTCAGACCTTTCCTTCACTAGTACTCACAGCATGTTTATGTGGTGCTGGCCAGACAGCTATAAGCATACAATTATCATTTATATAAGTAGGTGAATGAACATAGGCAACTTCCTGAGACCATGAGAGTTAGGGCCTAGCAGATCTGGGCCTTCATTTCAGATCATCTGCCCTACCGTCTGTGAATACTGGATACACTGTTCCTGAAACATAGAGTCTTTGGAATCTTCCTTAAAACAGTAAAGTGTTTATAAAATGAGTACCTCTGAAGTCAATTTTGATATTCCACAACATAAAATAATGCATTTTATTAAAATATCTCTAGAATGAGCATAAAACAGAAATCAGCAGTCTTTAAATTATTCCAGCATCAAAATGAAATTATCCTGTCCTTTCTTCTCCTTTCCTCTTCCCCAACACACAAATAACAAATACATAAGAAAAATTTAGACATAATCATTTAAAATCAATGCAATTATTAAATAAGAATTTTTACACACAGATATTGAAGTAACTCTTGTCTTTAGATGAGGGTATATTCATCTGATCAGTGTGCAAACAAGCATATTACTTCATTAAAGCACCAATTGAACACAGAAACTTGCTTACCTTCTTGGGCATGTAAAATTTAAATGTGAGCATCATGGGGAGTTTCGGATTCCTGTCATTCTGAGAAAGCATAACACATTGTTATTAAAACACAACCTTTGGCGAGAAAACTAAAGGTAATGCCTACAGATAGGAAAGACAGGCACTTACATTGATCCCTCTCAGAAGCATCTGTAAGTCCAGCAATAACTGCGTGAGGTGCTGCCGTGTTTCCTTTGTAGGGCTTGAAGTGGGCGCGCTGTTGACGAGGAGTGCGAGCGTCAGTACAACACAGGATGCAAGCTGCATGTTGTACATGCCTGCAGTACTTGAGGTAACTGCGAGTAGTGATTAGCAAGGGTGATAGGCAGCACTTCAGCATGGGAGGCAATTTATACTGTTAATGCTGGAAAAATAATACGGGGGTGTCAGAATGTTTTACATATTACACATATTTTCAAAGACTACCTGAGTGGCAGAAAGCATCACCTTTGTTTTTCCTCCTCTGATGACTCTCTGGAATTTCTTTAAACCCCCATAAACTGACTGAATGGATGTAGGTAAAATCCCTCTTGGTTGAGTTAGCCCACACTTAGGTGGCAGTTTTCATTCATACAATGAACGCCTTCTGTATGAAACAAATTTTCCTCTTTTCTTTAAGAGGGGGTGGAGATACAAAAGTAACTCGTGAAAATGCTTTTGTCAAAACCATCCTGAGCCTGTAAGCAGCCTGTTGTGGTGGACAAGAGCAAGAGAAGATAGATGAAAAGAATAAATCTTGTAGATTTGTTGATTAGACAGGAAGAATATTGGTTTCCTGTTTCAGGATGGCTTTACCTTCTTATCTACACAATAAGCTAATTGCACACAAGGTGATAGATAGATGGCTTCCTACAGTTAGCCAAAGTAATAGTAAGATCAGGACCCTTAAAACACTTTTGAGTTTGAGATACTATTTTGTTTTAAATTTAACATGCATGTGTGTCTGTTCAAAAGGCTTAATGTTTATTATGCCTTTTAAAACGAGTGTGCTGTCTAACAAATTCTCACTAGGGTTAGCATCTAAGGATGTTGATGCTATTTTTATGTTTCTAGTTGCACTTTCATTCTTTTAGAATATTTGTGTGTGTGTGTGTGTATATGCGCCATGAGTGCAGGCCACACTTCACTTGTGGAAGTCAGAGAACTCTTGCTAGCCAAGTCTCTTCTGTCACCCTGTGTGACCCAGGAACCTGAATTCGAGTCATCTGATCTGTGTGCAAATGCCTCTGTCCCCTGAGCCATCTCAACAACCTTGTTTTCTCTTCTTTAATAATCTTGGATTTCTTCTCAAAAGTACCTGGGGCACTGTGAGAGTAATAGCAAGGAAATATTACCGTGTGTTCTCAGTGGGTAGATTGAGAAGGATACATCAGATTCCTCATCCTTAGTGGCTGCATGATGGGAGAGGATCACAGTTCCAATTAACTGATAAAGATGAGATCCTTCTCAAGAGGTTGCCTGTGATATCTCCATCTTTAGTGCCTTGTACTGGTCTAGTCTTTATGCAGACATTTATCTAGTATCTAAACCACCCCTGGGTACATAGAAAGAGAAAAAAATATGTGCCTTACCACATACCTGTGACGTGGTCCCATTTTGTAGATCAAAAACTGAGTATCAAGGCTGATGAGATGGCTCAGAGGGGCAAGGTTTTTGCTGTGAGAACCTTGCATCCTGATCCAGAACTCACATAAGGGTGGAAAGTGAGAGCAGACTCCACAAAGTTGCCTTCTGACTGCTACACGCACACTATGCATATGTGTATCCACATACACTTCATGTTTACAACAATGGATACAATTCATTTTTAGAAAAGAAAAAAAAACAGAGAATCAGAGAAGTTATTGTTTGAGGTTACTCAGTCATTACTGCCAGTAAAAGGGGTAGGATGAAGATTTGAAACTAGAATGTTCTGACTCCAAAACCCACTCTCTTGTCATGTGTGTTCATGTTGACCTAATGTTTGGACATAGACATGTGAGGTTCTGAGGAAATGGTGGATACTGAGTGTTGTAAAGAATTGTGAAAATCAAATAATTACTTTCAACTGAATTTTGACACTGGGGATAGTGGAGGCCAGAAGGTTAAGCACTGTACGGAATACTGGCTTGTAATCTCTCGCAAAGAACAAAGAGAATGGTTCTGGGACACTTCTCCATGCATTGGGCAATATTCTGAAAAACAAAACAAAACTCTGCATGTATCTTGCAGTAAGCACGACAGCTCCTTAGGTGGCATGATTGAAGGAAGACAGGTCAGAGGCAGGTCTCCTGATCTTGATTTGTCACCTAAGAATTCAGAAGTTTTTTTCTGTGCCTTTCAGACTACAGCATGCCATTGTGAGAGCGGGCTGCCTGCCGACATGCCGGCTTCAGTGTTCTTGTCTCGCTTCTCTGATCTTCAGTATCTCATCCAAGCCCAAGAAACTCAGGTCTCCCCCTTCCAGAATGGAAGAAATCAGGCCCACATATTTTCCTGTGTGGGTGCTTTCCCCCACAATGAGGGCTTTGATGTCCTCATGGGCCTGATATCTATATTTCTCCAGCTGTTCCATTAGAGAAATTTACATGGCTACATATCTAAAAAGCCTGTAGAAAATTGAGTTCCTGGGGCCATAGTTTACCCCCATCTACCATTGCATAATATGCACCATTACAAAAGTTGGCCTCACAGTTTCTTGAAGTACTTGGGGAGAAAGCTACCAGCAAGTGTGGTGCACTTTCCATTTTTATCATACTTGACACAGCAGCTGGGCTTTCTGGCTGAAGTGGTGATATAATCAGTAGCAGCCTGACTACCACGTGTGTCATAACCCACAGAGCTCTGCTGCTCCACATTGGCTATTTTAGCTGCTCCTAGAGACCTCTGTTAAGGCAGCCTCAGTCCCTAGAGTTGCCGACCAGGAAGCCAATTAGCCATTGCACACATTGTCCATCGGTGCAAACTACTTCTGAGGACATTCACAGGTCCACATGAATTTCTTTTCCCTGATTTTTCATGGGCTTAAAGTTTCAGTTTGGTCTGTGAGAGCAGGCTACCTGACAACCTGCCAGCTTCAGTGTGTGAGGCCAGTGTTAAGTCATCTCATTGGTTTCTCTAAAGTCCCTTTGGCTTTCAGTTCAGATCCTGTCCTTTACTTTTAAAAGTAGGACGTTCTGTTTGTGAAATCTGCATTTCTTTAGGGTAGTACTCAGACTTGGTCTTCCAGGCAATTTTTAATGATGTTTATGACCTAAAAAAATGGAAACTTTTTAAAATTTCTTTTGTACTTTCAATTTTTAGAAGTTTTCCAATTCCTTCTTTCTGAGTCACATTTTAATGGATAAGAAACCTGATGTTTGAGGAGGTTGATTGGTTCCATGATTCTTTTCTTAGTTGGTGGTAGGGTTGTAGTTAAAACCCAAATCTTCTTGACCCCACACCATTCCATCTATTGTTAGGTCCCTTTGAGACAGGCCAAATTCAACTGTACCTGCTCATTCCAGCCTGTGAGAGACAGCCAGGGAATTCAGGCAAGGCTCTGTTCACCTACAGCACCTCATCTGAGCAGCTTTCGGGGTCCTCCGAGCTTAGAGTAGCTAGAGTCACTCAGTAGCTACAAATCCTAGTGTAGAGAGCTAACGAAGTCCTGAGTGAATGGATATTGCAGCACTATGTCAATGACCCCAATGCCCCAGACCCACAAGTGCTGTCAAAACTTTCCTGGGCCCAGCTCCATGAATTGGGAAAGTTTTCCTCTGGTCCAGATACCAATGCTTGTAGATGATGAACCAGTGTGTTCAAAAGCTAGCAACCATAGCTTCCTCCTCCCAGATGATTGCTTTCCTTCAGACACGAGCACTGAGTCTAGCTAACCTGCCTCCTGGTGCTGTCCCTGGGTTGTGGCAGTGTAGGTGTCCTCTACCAGAGCAGGTACAACCACCCCATCCCAGCTTTTCCATGCATGTATCTGTGTGCTGGCCCTTCTTCATTCCCTTATTGCCCATTTAGATCAAATCCAAAGTGCTAGAGCCCTTGGTGATCCTTACATTTCCTCCTGTACCTAAAGTAAGGTAATGATTATATTCCCGGTGCATCCAAGTCTCACGGTGCTCTTAAGAGTGTGAAGCTGTAAAGCTGACATGAAGATATACTGATGATTGCTTTAACATAGCCAGGAGAACCCTGCTACTACCCTGAGGAATCTCCAGCAAATAGAGATCTGTGCATTAGGTACCAGGCCGTGCCTGGAGGCTGTGATAGGTTTGCAAAACACAGCAAGTACGTAAAGCACTTCACGTCCAGTAGCTCACCCTTTATCTTCTCTCTCGTTTCACTACACATGGTTGAGGACACAGTTTCATACAGTCAGGAACTTTCTTTAATGTTAAGAAACACAGATAAATATTAGCATTTCCCTCCTTCAAGGTAAGTGAATCGTCAAAATCTTGTGAAAATAAAGTTATTAGAGATTGTGCAGCTCTTCCATACTTAATGCTTTCTGTCGGAACTTGCTCCACGCTCCCTTGACAGTTCTTTCTTTTTTTCTTCAGTGGTTTGGGTAGACTAATGACAGAGTCCATTGAAGTGTCCCTCTAAAGAATACATTCTTACAGGAATCTAGCCCGTTTATTTAATATTTCATGACACTTTTTTCTAAATAAAATAGTACACATTTATTATAGAAAATTTCAGAAATGCAAAGCCTTCTAATACATTTAAATCAAAAAATCTCTTGTAATCTCTTGCCCACTCGAGCTAGCAATTGTTAGCATATTTTGCTTCATAATTTTGAAGATTGGGGAAATTATTATTATGATATAATTACTACTCTGGGCCTGAGTGAGGTAACCCAGACCCAGAAAGATAAATAGAGCAGCTACTCACTCATAAGTGGATACCAGACATAACACAAAGGATAACCAGCCTACAGTCCACAACCCCAGAGAAGCTAGAACCCTCTTCCGGAAACAGAGGGAAGCAAATACAGAGATCCATAACTAACCACTGGGTCATGCCCCAGTCAAAGAGACGGAGGAGAAATACTATGGACAAAGGAGTCAAGACCATGATGGGGAAACCCACAGAATCAGCTGACCTGAACAAGTGGGAGATCACTGACTCAATAGGACAACTGGGGAACCTGTATAGGACCTAACTAGGCCCCCTGAATGCAGGTGACAATGTTGTCGCTTGGGCCATGTATGGGGCCACTGGCAGTAGTACCAGGATCTAATTCTAATGCATGAGGAGACTGAGGAGTCCATTTTCTATGGAGCAAGACCTTGCTCAGCCTAGGCACGGGGTGTGGTGGGGGGCGGTGCTTGTTCCTTTCTCAACAATGTGATGGAAAGACCTTAACTTTTCTGAGGAGCAGATGAGGGGGGTGAAGGAAAGGGGGAAGTGAGAGGAAAGGAGGGATGGGGAACTGGGATTATTAGTATGTAAAAAAATAAATAAATAAATAATAAAGAAAAGTAAAAAGAAAAATAGTATGCTGGAGAAGAGGAGGAAGTGAAGGAAGCTGGACCTGTCTGCCAAGACCCACGGAGGTGTTAGGAGATGTCAGACTGTGCAAGTGAGAAACAGAGATAGCTCCTGCTCTTGAGAGAGCAGAGTGCCTATCACTTCAGGGTCACTCGTAGAATATGCCTAGGGCTTCCAACTAAAGCTACATGGGTCACTAATTTTAAAGTTAAGGCATATTAACCAAACGAGGGTAGGTCTAGGTCCCACACCTACTAGATGTGGGGCCAACACAAAATGAACTCAATGGTATTTTGTAGACCTTTTGTTTCATATAGCTTTAAGGATTTTTTTTGTCTTATTGAATATTTTGGTTTCCTGTTATGTGTGTTTTTGTGGACTGTGTGTGTGTGTGTGTGTGTGTGTGTGTGTGTGTGTGTGTGTGTGAGAGAGAGAGAGAGAGAGAGAGAGAGAGAGAGAGAGAGAGAGAGATTCTTTTTGTATACTTTTTTGGAGTGTTTTGTGGCTATAGAAAAACGGTATAGAGTTCTATGAGTAGGGAGATAGGGAGGATCTGGGGGGAGATAAGAGATGGGGAAAAAGCATGATCAGAATGTATTGTTTTAAAACATGTTTTTCAGCTCAACCCATTTGCCTTTTATATAATCGTGAAGATTATTAGTCTACACCTCATTCTTAATTCTTATCTCTGTCCTCGACCACCACCAACATAGTCCCACAACACTGGACAAGCACGCCTGTACTCCTTGGCTGATGATGTTAGAGTTCTTGTAGAGCTTGTTTTGCGTCGGGCTTTTGTTTACAGATTCCCTGTGCAGAGCTCCTCTCCATCAGAGTCAGGACCTCTACTTCCTCCAGCTTGGACCACTTGGACAGAGTCGACTTAGATTATCTGATATCAGTTCTCATGAGGAAAACTTGTATGTCTCATTGGTAAGTACCTAAGTGAGGACAGCAGAATAGCCTAAATCACTGACATAGTGAATTGGGTTCCTTTGCCAAACTGGTGGTCAGAGAGAACAAAAAGGGTTTCATGATTTAAGATTGCCAGAGGAAAGAACACAATGGATGGGACCAGAATCTTTTCAAGAACCACAGTCTGATTTCCATGCCAGTTCCACTCTGTCCAGGTAATGACTTTCTATTCTGAGAGTTGGCTCCTGCTGTTATATGCTTCTGCTGCAGCAATCTGTTAGTTAATGTCATCAGCAAAATGTGAGGAAACTGTGTTTCTGTTCTGAAAGAGCCCTGGAAACTCCAAGTCTTGGTCTGCCCCATCTCTGCCCTTTGAGGTTTTAGGCTGCCTGTGCATTCCTTCCAAGAGACACAAACCCTCAATTTATGGTACAACCATTTCTGCAAACACCATAAGAAAATAATACAATGAATTTCTTGGGTTAGTTTATTAGCAACTGAAAGCACCCAAAAGTAAAAACATGTGTGTGTATGTGTTTGTGTCTTTGTAACCAATGGACTCAGAAGTTGGCAAATCCATAGATTGTGATCAATACCTTTCACTACAAGTATTTATCCTAGGAATAAAATGTCATTTTGATGCCATGGTATCAACCATCACACAAAGGTGACTTCTTGTATTAAAAGTATGCAATCCCTGAAAATATTCGTATCAATAATACTTTGTGTAGCATTAGCCTGGAAAAATTAAGATTCTCCTCTCTTCTCTCTGCCCACCTCACTTTCTCCTTATATACTTTTCATATTGTTAGCCCAAAAAAGAATAGGGTGGTTCTTACAAAACCATTGAGATAGTTTAATTCCAGAGTATAGCCAA
Organism: Dicrostonyx torquatus; assembly: GCA_028555095.1. Taxonomy (NCBI): domain Eukaryota; kingdom Metazoa; phylum Chordata; class Mammalia; order Rodentia; family Cricetidae; genus Dicrostonyx; species Dicrostonyx torquatus. Next base: position 7,316,815 of record JAQHUG010000076.1, on the reverse strand, counting down.
AACACATATTATTTATAATATCTTTCCTTCAGGTGACTGGGGAGATGGTTCAGCAGGTGAAAGAACTTGCTACACATGCATGAAGACAATTCAAATCCCCAGAGCCCACATTAAAAACTGGGTGTGATTGCATGGGCCTGTAACTCCAACACTGTGGGGCATTTCAGGAGGCTCATTAAGGCCTGAGGGTCACCACTCTAGCGATAAGTAAGACCCTGTCTCAAGAAAAAAAGGCCCAGTGTAAGGCAGCAGGATACTCACACACTCATATCTCACACACACATTAAAAATTTAAGTTACAAGGGCTGAAGAGATGGTTCAGTAGTTAAGAGAACTGGGTGCTCTTTCAGAGGACCCAGGTTTGATTCCCAGTTCCGACATGGCAGCTCACAGCTGCCTGTAACTCTAGTTCCAGGGATCTGATGCCTTCCTCCAGCTTCTAAAAGCACAGCACACAAATGATACATAGATAGATACACATGTAGACAAAACAGCCATACACATAAAAATAAAATTTAAAAGATAAGTTGCAAAGTAAGGGTTGGTTATATGAAATTTTAGAAAGAAAGAAACAAAAGGATAAAAGAATAACCCCTTGGTGTGGTAGGAGTGCATTGGGAGGCATGTTAGACGTTTTGTTATTCTAAGTCTGAGCATGACTTTCAGGAGACAGTGTTCAGCACAAAGCCTAGGCAAAGAGGCTGTAGCATGGTTGCTTCCTGAGCCTCAGAACTGTTTGAAAGAACCTTGGAAATTCTGAGTCTCGGTCTTAGTTTCTGTGCTTTGATGCTCTAATTTATCCCCTTATTTCTGTGGTATTATGAACATTAGCAGGAGGTAAGATAATAATTCTCAAGAATTGTATTTTCTTTTCAAGTAAGGAATTATTGTTCTTTGATTTAGTAAACCTTAGCTGGGCCTGTAACCCCAACTACTTAGGAGGCTGAGACAGGGTGAGTGTGGGTTCAAAGCCAGCCTGAACAGCATAGCAACATCTTGTCTTTAAACAAAACCAAGCCCTGTGGGGAGGTTAGTGTTAGTAACAAAATGTAAGACTTTCTTGAGAACTGCATTTATAGGTAAGGGGGGGGGAATATGTTTTCTGTGCTGAATATACAGAAGAGAAAGATTTGTTACTCTATACTGAGAGGAGGCTCTGTAATCCAACATAACATTGTTTGCTCCTAAAGTCATCTTTCATGGGTATCTATGTTGACTGTTGTAGCTAAATTTTTAATTACTAGAAACATTTTGAAGGCTGAACATCACTGCAAGTTCTGTTGACATAATTATATACTACCTCTAATAATATAATAAACTTTTAGAATCTTGTATGTTTCAAGAGCTTTTAATGTTTTCTATCCTAGAGTAATTTTTGGGAGAATGGAACATCAAGAACCTATTTCAAAAGTTTATTTTTAGCTATGTGTGTGTGTTGGGGCATATATGCATGTGAATGCTGGTATTCATGAATGTGGGGGGTCTTCAATGTCAGATACCTCTGGAGCTGAAGTTACAGGTGGTCCTGAGCTGCCTGATGTCAGTACTGGGAAGTCACCCAGGTCCTCTGTGAAAGTAGTCCTCACTCTTAGCTGTGAGCCATCTCTCCAGCCCCAGCAACCTATTTCGTGGAGTAGGCATTTAAGGAAGATTTAGATTGACATAAAATGATGCAGCTTCTTAAGGAATATAAATTCAGGTGTCAGACCCCACCAGGAGGGCACACAGGCTCCTCTAGTGCCCCCAGAACCTGGAGAAAGAAAGAACAAGCTCCACACCCATCAGGGCTCACTCACATCAAACTTCACGTCTGTTGCTCTTGGGCGGCTAGAAATCCCTAAATTCCCCTCTTTCATTAGTTCATGTTAAAAGTGAACTTCTCATTTCTGTTGTGGAGAATGCCAATTTCCCCTAGTAGCATTCAATTTCCTTCCTAGTTGGAAACAGAATCTTGGTGTTTAACTGGATGGATTTGCTGCTCCCTATTAAATACCATGATCTCCAATGATCTTTGCAATGAGTTATGGACAGGGCTAATAACTGGAGCGCTAATGATTCTTCTGGAGCATGAGGACAGGGTAGCTACCACTCTCTAGGGACAACACAGACAACTGCATGGAGCTGCCAGTAAACTCTGGTTCTGGCTCCTCAGAGGCAAACGTCTATTTAAGCCACTTTTATTTTAGGTTCCTCATTGAACTGGTCTTTCTTCCACTGTAGCCACAAACCTTAGATAGTTTAATTATTAAAAAAAAAAAAAAGGTCTATTTGGACTCATTGTTTTAGCAGTTACAATCCATTTTGGGGGCCCCTAGGTAGGATGGCACATCTTGATGCAAGCACGTGATAGAGAAACCATTTGCTTTAGGAGCCTGGAAATGGAAGGAAAAGAAAGAAATGGAGGTCATGCAGTCATCTTTGGAAACACGACTCCTGATGACTCAAGGACCTCCCACAAGATTTCAGCTCTCAAGATTCCACTTTTTCTAAACACTGCTACCCTGGACAAGCCTTCTGGGTGTCTCTCTTTGGAAAACAAGCAGGCTGTTCACAGTTTTATACACGATGGCAGTGCTGTGGGTACATAAGGTCATGTTCTTTTTAGAAATACACATTTGGTGACTTCAAAATGTTTAAGGAATATTCTTAAATGTCACCATTGGCTATGCAACATAAAAATGAATAGTTCTCTCTGGCCTAAGAGTGTTATATTTTAGTAAAAAACAGACACCTGGGGTCGCTCCCATACAAGTCAGTGGCTGTAATAGGATAGGGAAGTACTTAATTCCGAAGTGTAAAATGTTCTAGTGTCTACTGGCTTGCATTTGGACATTTAGGTGGGTGAGATATGATTGACAGGTCAAGCATAAACTCTTACCTTTGTGACTGAGTTTGACAAGAGAGTCAAGATTATATGGGAGAATGGCATTTGTAACATGTAGCCCTGGAGAAAGAGATAGTGCATGTGAAAGAACCTTCAGATCAAAGAGGCTCATGAGCATAAATGTAAGAGATAAAATGATAGTAAATGAAAATTGTACCCTTTTAATTAGCATATCTGAATGCTTATAAGTTCATTGATAGAGAAATAAAAGTTTTAACAAATACTATAGAAAGGTGGCTGTGGTCAATGAAAAGATGGTAGCCATCGGTATGATATAAGCTACCTCACACCATTATACTTAATATTAGGTAACAGTTACTTCAAATAGAAGATATGATGAATGTCTGACTCTTCTACCCTCTGACTGGTATAGGAGTAGCAGAACATTGAGAAAAATGAAGCCTAGGTCTGTGGTTTCAGAGTTTATCTGTATGTGTTTAGCCTTATGATGTTTATTTTATAATTCAATTAAGACAATATTTTTGTTTAATTTTTTATTGATATTTATTGAGCTCTACATTTTTCTCTGCTCCCCTCCCTGCCTCTCCCCTCTCCCCTTCAACCCTCCCCCAATGTCCCTATGCTCCCAATTTACTCAGGAGATCTTGTCTTTTTATACTTTCCCATGTAGATTAGGTCTATATAAATCTCTCAGTGTCCATATTGTTGTCTAAATTCTCTACGATTATAGTTTGTAGGCTGGCTTTCTTTGATTTATGTTTAAAAACCACCTATGAGTGAGTACATGTGATAATTGTCTTTCTGTGTCTGGGTTACCTCACTCAAAAGAATGTTTTCTAGTTCCATCCATTTTCCTGCAAAATTCAAGCTGTTGTTATTTTTTTCTGCTGTGTAGTACTCC
>JAQHUG010000076.1:7277758-7301818 GCA_028555095.1 Dicrostonyx torquatus | reverse complement strand
AGGGTTTCTCTGTAGCTTTGGAGCCTGTCCTGGAACTAGCTCTTGTAGACCAGGCTGGTCTCGAACTCACAGAGATCCACCTGCCTCTGCCTCCCAAGTGCTGGGATTAAAGGCGTTCGCCACCACCGCCCGGCCATATACTGTTTTTATGATCTCTAGGACAGACAACTTTCCTGGGGGGCATTTTCTTGCCCACTGATTGATAGGCCTATTTGGATCAATTCTTATGGGAGACTTTACCAGAAAAACTCTGGCTAGACAGCATTCTTAAGTCCTGGCAGCTCAGGATTTAAGTACTCTTAAATGCTAGCAGCTCAGCTTATCGTATCTCAGCAGAAGAACAGGGCTATACTCTGACCCCACTCTTTAAGTCAGGGATGAGAGTCTGCAGTTTCAGGTCAGGTGACAAGGGGGAAGGTACATTCCCTGACACTTTCGGTACAGCTAATTTTTACTTGGCTACCTAATCATCTTAAAACACTTGTAATGAAACGAGACTGTTGGGAAGGTTGGCTTAGTCCAAGTGTTGAGGTCTTCCTGCGGGGGTGGGGTGGGGGCTTCTAGTAGAAGAGAAATATGAGTACCAGCATCATCTTGATGTCCTGCTACAAGGCACACCAGGCATTGATATTCCGAGTTCACAAAAAATGACAGAAGTTAAATACCAAGGAAATAAAACTTAAAGTAAACAAATGAACTAAGTGGTTTTCAAAAGAGAGAAGAAGAAAGACAAATGAACAATAACTAATTTTAAAAGTGTTTGCTATCTCCAGCAATCAGAGAAGTACAAATCAAAACAACTTTCTCTTCACTGTCAGAATGGCTGTCATCAATTAATCTGAAAACACAGGATGAAGAGAGGGATCCTTACTCATTGTTGGTGGTATATTAATACAGTCATTGTGGAAATAAGTTTGAAGAAGTCCCAAAACATGTAAACTAGAACTGCACTGAACTCCACTATTTTACTACTAGGCTTATTTATACCCAGGGGACTCCACACCCTACCTAGAGATATTTGCACCCCACATGTTTGCTACTGCAAAGAATCGACCTAGTTGTCCGCAAAATGAATAATTAAAATTATATGTGTGTATGTATGAATACTAGTCAGCTCTAAAGAAATATGAAATCACAAAATTTGCAAGAAAATGGATGGACTTAGAAATGTCACAAAATCTCAGAAAGAAAAAAAACCCATGTTCTCCTAAATGCATAGATTCTAGCCAATGATAAATGTAAATAATAGGCAGATGCACACATGGGCACAGCATAGCATATAGAAAAGAGAACAGGAAAGGCTGAACATGAAGGGATGAGGAAGGACTGAATGAACAGGAATGAATTACAAGAGAGGACATAAAGCTGATCGCTTCTTTAGTTTACCTCTGCTGTGGATTTTGTTTGGTTTCAGTGGTGGATAAACACATAACAAATATTCAGTAGCAAAAGTTAAAATCCAGAGAAGCTCACAACTCCCATCTCAACGGTGACTCAATTGAGTAGAAGTTTGTTGGGTTGTATGGTCTTTGGGTCTGGTTAATTTAATTGTGATTTTTTTAAAGACTTTTTAAAAAATAAAGTTTAAAATAAATTTAAATTTTTTTTTTGAAAAGTAAGGTCAACCTATACAACTCCTGGTGGGTGTCGCTGTTCTCCAAGGAGAGCTAATGTGGGACAATGGTCTCCTGATTTGGGGACTGACCACAGAAGAACATGTCTGCTGAGTAGGTTGGAGACAAATCACACTCTTAGAAAAGCATAAAAACCCCTTTGTACTTTTTTAGCTATTTCTGTCTGTAGTGAAGTAGAAAATCCATGTTTCCCTTTTTCTTTTGATGGCTATCTATAACCTGAAATGGAAGTTTATGCTTTCCTGAAAACCTTCCACCTTGAAGGCCCTTTTCTCAACTAAAAGACATGTTGTTACGGCTTTCTCTATATGATTATGCTAAGCATTTTCAGGAAAAACTGTGGTGTATATTGATACTGGGACAGATGGTTTATATTTCAGTATTGCAGTTAAATAACTTCATACTTTATATTAATCTGTTACTAATTTTCTGGCAAAAAAACAATACCCACTCTGAAAGAGTGTTGCCTTACATTAAATGGCATCCTTCTAGTGGGAGGGAGAGAGCGCTAAGTTGACAAAGAGCCTGCTGCAGAAGAGAAAACGAGTTCAAATCCGCTCACACAAAAGGGCAGCATGGCGGCACCCCTCTGCAATCCCAGCACCGGGCAGGCACAGCCCTAGAGTTCACTGGCCAGCCACTCTGGATAACCCCCAGTTCTAAATGAATGGCAGATCCTGTCTCAAAACGTAAGGTGGTAAGTGACTGAGGAAGATACCTCAGCGTCTGGCCTCCACCGCTTGCACACACGGGCACCTGGACACCTGCACACACATGTGAAAACACACACACACACACACACACACACACACACACACACTTGCTTCTGCCCAGCTAACCAGTCTACAGTCAGGGGAAATTGTGTAAAGAGTCACATATGTGAGCGGCGCAAAGCGGCCTTTGACACTCACTTTGGCCTGAGAGTGCTTGTGGTCAGCCTACTAACAAGAGGGGGTCTTCTCCAGATGCCTTCCTTCACTATTTATGCTAGTGGATTTTTATGTTGGTTGACCAAACAAATTGAGTTTAAAATTTCTATCTGAGTCAGCAGTTCTCAACATGTGGGATCAAATGACCCTTTCATGGGAGTCAACTGAGACCATCAGAAAACACAGATATTTATACTCTGATTTATGAAGTAGCAATAAAATTATTTTATGGTTGGGGGCCACCACAACATGAGGAACTGTATTAAAGGGATGTAGCACTAGCAAGGTAGAGAACCACTGCTTTTAATCTTTTATGATTTAAAGTCAGTAACTAGAAGCAAAAGAGGTAAAACACTAAATTTATCAAATCAGTAGTTACATGGAAAATAGTTAATATACCACCATCTTAAAATTCACTTTCTATTCAGTCTGATTTATTTTTTCATCGTGATTTTTGTTACATTTTTCAGGTAAACAATAAGAGCCTTTGAGGATGTGAAGAAATTGACACAAAGAGCTTGTGAAAACCTGAATCTCTTTTCTAGGTGCTTTTCCTCAGAGAGATTCACTCTCTGAGAAACAGTAACCTTCTTCCCAACTTTAAGTCAGGCTGAGATCAAGAAAAAAAAAATAGATGACATCACAAATTAGATGACATCACAAACCCACAGCAAAATGGAGGGATTTAGGAATTCCATGGGGAGACATTCTTTTTAAGTTCTGTCCACAGGATTGTGTGAGTCAGTCTTCAGATAACTTGTTGGATCAGGTTTGTGTAGCTCTCTGACCCTCAAGTATGCTGGAGATAGGAACTGGCAGAGAAAGCAAGTTTATCCAAAGCTAGCACTGTCCACCTCATCTCAGGGGACCTTGGGGTCCAAAGAGCTTTAGTGAGAGAGGGAAAAGATGATTTCTAGAAAGACATGGGGTCCAGAAAGACCCTACACTGGTGAGGTTTCCTTCCTTCAACGGTGAGTCTCTTTCTCTGGCCAGAAGTTCACAGTTGACCTTCCTGTCTTGTAGCTGGACTCCAGACAGCAGAAAGAGCTTCTCTTCCACACAAAGGCCAGAGATTTCAGGAGGCAGGGAAGAAAGGCAGGCAGGAGACCGCTCAAAATGAACCCCTGCCAGCATGATCAAAGGCATTGTTTCATGGGACAATGACAAGCACTTTGCTTTTTAATTAAAAAATGTCGTTTTCATTTGATGGTTAGATACCTTACAGAGCCCATTTGATTGTGTCAGGACCTAATTTCTAAGATACAGGGACTTCCAGGAAATGCTGGCTGACGACACAGGTGAGACCCACTGGGGACAGGTGATAGAGGTGGCTGTGCCCTATGCTGTCATCCGCTGTCTTGGCATGCTGCTTCTGTAGAGATGAAAGCAAACTGACAAGAACCAGCGAGCAGAAACCATTTTCTGCCTTCCTCCCTTCCTAGCTTTGTAGACATCCAGATGCCAGGAATGGCAGATATTATTCTTTAGAGACAATTTTAGGCCTTTTTCACCCCATAGCTAGACACGTACACAGAAACTTGCAAGGAAAACAATGATTACTGTCCATTCTGCCCAATATTTTCACCTTGCCACACTCTGCTATCCCTAGAAGTTCAGCTTCCCTATAAACTTCGCATTCTCTGTCAGGTTCTATCCCACGTCCTCTGACCCTGCGCAGAGCTACTGAGTGCATCTGTGAGCAATGCAATTGGTAATTAGCTTGTTTCTTTTCTTTTTTCCTGCTAGTTTAATATACAGATTTGAGCCAGCTGATGTAATAGTGTGGTAGACAAAGGAGAGCTTTGTTCCTCCCCTGGAAAGACAAGAAGCATACTTTTCATACTTAAGAGATTGTGTCTTTTGCTTCAAGAGAAATCAAAATGGGTGAGGCAGTGAAGATGTCCGCCACCACCCCAGAAACATCCAGAGATGGCTGCATGTCCGTCTCCTGCTTCTCGTGCTCCTTTTGTCTTTATTTTTCAACAAGCAGTCCTGACAACACTGGCTTCTCAGCCATGTGGATTACAGGCAACCTACCAGAGAGAGAGAAACTCCCCGCCTTTTCTGCTGTCAGCTGGGCCAGCCTGGCCCCAGTGCTCTGCCCGTCAAGGGACTTACTATGTTCGCAGGAAACTATAGAGCAGCTCTCACACCCATTTCAAATCATTTCCCCTGCGTCCCCACTTCAGTGGGCACTTGCTCACCCACTAGGGTCCATATTTCTACCAACTATTACGCTGCTGAGTTTCAAGCTCTCAGCTGAGGACGCTCACAGCTATCCCACTCAATAAACTGCATCTCATATTTAGCTCTGATACTTAACATTACTTCAGTTTCATGTCCAAATTTAGTGTCAAGTTCAATGCTGCTTGGTGGTAACAGAAGCCTTGCTTTGAATTGTTTACGCCTAATTTTCCATTAGATACTCTCAGTGCAGAGAGTAACAGTGGGTAACTGAAACAACAGAAAGTGAAACCTCCGTACCTAACTACCACACCCAGTTAGCTGCACTCCCCAAACCAGTTAGGGGGTGTTGAAGACTGAAAGTAATAAAACCTCAATACAGTGGCTTAAACAAACCTTATCTGTCACATAAGGAATCTGACCGTGTGGATTTGCTGTGTTGGCCCTGTGACTCCACACCACAACTAGTATCTGTGGTTCTCGGCCTTTTGTACATATACACACATAAAGTATGACCTCGTGATCACAAAATGAATGCTGCCACTCAAGATGTCAAGTTTAGATTCTAGGTACAAAACAGAAGGGCTAGTGATTCTATTTACATATTGTGAGCCAGAGAGTAATGTCCCATGACTATCTCTTGTTGGCAGGCAGCTATGAGATAAGGTCTGGGCAAACCAAACATGGTATCTGCTATACGAATCACACTGGTGAAGTCCGTGAATATTTAGTTTAGTGTAAAGTAATTTCAGAACCTGGAAATGAACTTGGGAGTGGCAGTAAACACGAGAATATAAACACAGCCTGGTTGGAATTCACTGTGTTGCCTGCTGGTCGTATCCCCCATGACCATAGGCTTGGGTCTCTGCTGCCCTGGGATTTGCTTTCAAACTTCTTAGGTTCCTGTCCAGAAAAAGTCCAATTGGTTTGAAGTAAGTTGCAATAGAGGTGCAGGAAGCCGTGGTTAGTTTGGTTTCCTGTTACCCCACAAACAGCCTACAGGTCTGCTACCGTAGCTTCTTCACGCTGTCCAGTGTGGGGATGAGTGTTTCCCTCCTCGGTCCCATGAGTCAGTCATTCTGCTGTGTTAGCTTTGGTAGCTCGGGCAGTGGCCTATGGAAAGGGCTTTGCCTACCTGTAAAGAGCTGTCCCCTTCTTGCTCTGGCTCCTTTCTCTGCCTCCCTCCCTCTGGGTCCCCCCCTCCCCACCTCTACATCTCTGTTCTCACTGGCAGAGATGCTGAAGCAACTGCGGCTTAGGGAGGAAGGATCAGACAGCTTAGCCTTCTGTCCTGATTGGTTCTCACAGCACCTAGGATATGATTATGGGATGGGGCAAGCAAAAAGACTAGCTTGCCATGCTGCCCCGATTCCTAGGCTAGCCTCATCTAAGCAGAGTAAAGATTAAGACTCTTACAATGTCAAAATGGCCCAGGATCTCTGGAATTCCAGAGGCAGCCAAGAGGAAGCTGCTCTTTTTTTAACCTTTTATCTTCATCCTCCTTTGTCCTGTTGGAACAGAACGCCAGCCCGCATAGGAACAAACTTTCCAAGCTGGCTTCTAGCATGCTGCCATGAAACCCATTTCAGCCTCCAGAGGATCCGAGAACAGAAATGGGAATTTACTGGATATCTCCAAATCTAGAGAACTAGCTAGTTGTGTTCCAGAATGGATCTTGAAAGGGAAAATGACCTGTGTTCTTGAGTTTTTGTTTTGTTTTAAGTGAAATGTGATTTGTAAGTAGAAATCAACAACCCAGGCCTCAGGTAATCCACATGCACCCTCGGGAGCTCACCACTTACTGTAGCAAGGACCAGGCTGCAAGAAGCACCCAGGTCTGGGGGAGATGTGGGGAACAGAATCCAGACATCCCAGAAGCTAGGAAACATTAGGGAGGACTGATTCTTTTCAAAGGAGGAGGAGAGGAAGGAGGAAAGAGGAGGAGAAAGAAGAAGAAGAGGAAGGAGGAGGAGAAGGAACGAAATCTATTCATTCTGAGGATCTCATGCATTGTATTTTGGTCATATTCAGCGCCCCCATTCCTTTCTCTAACTTCTCCCAGACCTTCCCCATCTTCCAGCTTCCCTTACTGTGTCTCCTCCTCCTTCTATAACCAGGTCCAATCGAGCTGCCCATATGCTCCTGGATGCAGAGCCATCCACTGGCGTTTGATTGACCTCCCAGATGTCACATCATTAAGGAAACCTAACTTTCAACCCCACAGATCAACCTGTCAACTGTCCATAGCTCCTCAGTTAGGGGTAGGGTCCTGTGATCGTCTTTCCACTCCATGCTAGAATGTTGACTGGCTTGATCTTGTGACATCCCAGAAGGACTGAATTCGTACAAGGCATTTTTCTCTGGTGCTGGGCTTATCAGCCCCATATTTTCCAGGCTCTTCAATAGTTGTAGGCCCAGCCTTCTCGAGGTACTGTCTATTATTGGGAAGATGCGGTATGTCCTTGCTTCTAAGACAGTTCTGATGCTCCTGAATAGGTGATCTGCTGCCCAGGAGTGAATCTTAAGGCACCACAGCAGGCAGAGAGGGGAACTTTGGAGGTATTTGGCTTATCCCCATCTCTAATAGCAGAGCTTTATCATTAGAGAGAGCTGCATATTCATTGTAACAAGGGAGAGTGCCAAGAAGATGACGTCACCTGTAGTAGCTCCTGACTGGCTCCTTCCAGTTAGCACCCACCTCCCACATGTGTGTTCACAGCCTTTGCAAAACTAGGAGGGTAACAATCTAGCATTTTAGCCCAACATAACCTTTTCATATCATATTGTGAGAGAACATGATTTTACCACGGCCTTTCCCACCCATTATTATCAAAGGGGTTCATTTTCTTACAATATTGTGCTGCTGCCTGATCCTCTTCATCCATGTTCAATGCTACCCAGCAGCTGTCTCATGTTATCTGAGGCCACATCAGTGAAGCCCTGGGCTTCACCCTACTTTAATTGCTGCCTACATTTACAAGGCCTGAGGTTAGTGATGAGCGTTGGCGAGCTCCAACATGGCTCTGATACATTCCATCCAGCCGGAGTCTTAGGTTGTCCGGAGGAGGCTCTGCTGGTCGACTGACTTCTCCTCTGGTCTCTGCAGCGAAGCTTAGTTGGCCGTGGGGGGGGGGGTAGGTGCATGTAACTCTGTGGCTCCCCTCTCTATGTTAACTTCTTATCTCCTCGAATCACAGTGAACAGGGTTGACTATGGCTTTAGGACTATGTCCTCTGCTTGTCGATTCCATAGCTTTGAGTAGTGCTGGCATCACAAGGGCCACCTCTTTCAGGTGTGCCAGTGAAGTGGAATGATTCTGTCTTCGAAGAGGAAAGCAGACAGCATTAGTATGTGCTTAGTCACCCTCTTTGCCCCAGTGCAACAGAACCAAAGTAGTCATGGGCCCAAATAAATCTCCCTTCCTCAAAGCTGTTTGTTTCAGGCACTTTGTCATGAAGATGGGAAACTGATCAACACAGCAAGTAGCTTTTTTCTTTTTCTTTTTTGTGACAGGGTTTCTCCTTAGCTTTGGAGTCTGTCCTGGAACTAGCTCTATAGACCAGGCTGGCCTTGAACTCACAGAGATCCACCAGCCTCTGCCTCCCAAGTGCTGGGATTAAAGGTGTGCACCACCACCGGCTGACAGTTCCTTTCTTTTTTTTTTTTTAATCCCCCATACATATGCATGGGAGGCCATACACACCCACACATGCACACACACAAAGAAATGGCATTCCTATAGAAAACATATGGGGAGCCAAGGGCTTTCAGGCATAGTGTCTCATGAAGACTAACTATTACAGTTATCCATCAGAGCCCCATTCCTGCCCCTCTCTGAATGCTAGCACTGTTCCATTCAAATTCGCCAGGAGAGTCAGGTCATCTTTGTCCTGTTGAAGACAAAGGGAGCTCAGAACAGAAATCTTGAGCAGGGCCAATCTACCTATGGCAGTCTTTGAGTTTGGTGGCTCTCCCTGTTATGATTAACCTTACCAAAGGTGGTAGATGTGGCCTAGTGGACATGGTAGGCCAGATCTCTGAGACAGTCACAAAACTCTGAGGTTTCCCCAAAGGACTCAACATCACTGACAGGCCCCAGCCTTGTCTGGCTTCCTCTACAAGATACTTCCTGTTAGCAACCATTCACAGTCTTGAAGGACAGGGTTTACTGAGGAGGAAGGAGGGACAGGCAGAGGTCATAGCCTGAGTAGCATATAGATGCACAAAACCACAATAGCTCAGAGTCAGAGTTCCAGGGTTGGGGCTTGCAGCATCCTACCTGGTTGGGACTATATCAAAAGAGCCTCATAGACAGTGAGGGAGGAGGGAACAGAAATGGAGATCAAAGAGAAAACTGGTTTTAAACATAATAATAACTACCACTGTTACAGTGAGTTTAAAATGGCCGGGGCCTCACAAGGGCAGTCAATGGGTAGCAAGTGCCCCAGTAACTGAGGGTTAAGAACACGGAGCAAAGGTCAGCAAGGGCCTGGTATGTACACCTATAAATCCACCACTCAGAGGCCGATGCAGGAGGGTTGGTGGTTCAAGGCCAGCCTGGGCAAGACTGTACGTCAAAAATCAAACAAAACAAGGGTTGAGGGGACAGTTTAGAGGAGAGAGGGTACTGACATTAGGTACGTCAAGGACACACATTTGGATATACACATTAAAGTTCTAGTGTCGCTTCTTCAAAGAAAGATTTTTGTTCTTATTTATTGAAGTAGAGTTGACAAATGAAAATTGTATTTATGCTGCATAGTGTCTTGCTGGATGCAAGCATACATGGTAGAATGGCCACCAGCATGAAGCTGTCTGTGTAGAAGGGCATCACAGAGGCTCTTGCTAACACAGTTAAGAGAGAGGACCTGTTTGACAGTCATCTTTGGGGAACGGCTGCTGTTTACTGAGTGACCACAGACATCTTCCTAATGAATGCCGACTGCTCCTCGGTAACCACACAGCTGGTTGTTTGTTGGATCAGACAGGTTGGGAGCTAAAGATTCTAGAAATCTGTGCAGCATCCATGAGTGGGGGGAGGGGTTGCCAAACCCAATAACCAGAAGCATAGGACATACCTGAACCTCTGCTTGGGCACACTGCCAACCTGAGCCTCAGCCCCGGTTAATAAACAGTTTTATTTTGTATGTCTATGTTAACATACAAACAGATTTTCCCAAAAGCTGGTGTTTTCTTGCTCTGGAACAGGTGGATAGAGAGAGCAGTGGTTAGAACCTTGAGTACGCTGTGACTCTGGCACCCAAGGTGGAGACGAGAGGATGGTAGGTTCAAGGCAGCCTGTGCTACATAGTGAAACCCTTTGATCAAACACAGAACAACAACAAAAGGCAGAAAAAATGAGCATGGCCTCGAGCCAGCTGCTGCCAGATTCCCAAAGTTCTGCTTGGGGTCTCCTGGGACACCTCCCTCCCCGAGTAAAGGGGAAGCAAAGCTGTTGAAGCAGGGCTTTCTCCGCAACCCATGCAGGGAGATGCTGCAAAGATTCTCCCCCACCCACTGCGGTGGCATTTGGGGCCACTCGGAGGGAGCCGGGCTCCATCAGATGATTGTGTACTACGTCAGCCGGCTTCACAGCTCACCAGTTTCCTTAGAGGGGCTCTGAATTGTTCTGGAAACAAGATAACAGTGTGGTTCTAGCAATTTTCCTGAGTGATCTTTAGGGCTGTCCTGTGGTTAATTTGATCTGTAGAACTACTACGCTGTGGGTAATTTTGAAACACGGGGTGTACTTATCTATCTACCCTAGGTGACAGCATTTAAGCGCCAAATAGAGGGACAGTACCAGGTTTGGCTTGGGGACTTAGAGAAAGACAGGATCTCTCCCTTTCTCTCCTCAACCAAATTAATGTCCATATAAAGAGACACAATTTGATGTATCTTTAACATTAATGATGATTATTCTAAATGTTATAATCTGGGAGTGTTTTTTTATTTTCCTTGATATCACTATATTTATTTTAATTTAAATCCTGGCATAAGTCGTACTTTTAAACAAGTATTACCTTTTTAAAAGCAACAGCAAGACTATTCTCTTTTGGAAGAACAGTTCTGACCTTCTCTTTCATGACTGTGGCCTGTCTTCATACGTGAGCCACTGAGGCTGCTTTCTGTTCTTCCCTTACAAGAGAAAGATTGAAAGAAGACGGAACAGAGTGTTGAAAGAAATCGGTCAGTAAAAATGCAAATAATCCGAACAGAAAGCCATCAAGAGTGGCATGGCAGCTGCTGCGCTGACAACTGATGCTCCCTAGGAAGCCCTGAAGAGTCAAGGCCACCTGTAGCCCCAGAACTTGAGGGGTGATGGCATATGAACTTGGAGGCTGAGACAGCCTGAGCTGTTGCTCAGTGGTATAGCGCTTGCCTAGCTTACATCAGGCTGTGGGTTCAAGGTTCAACACTATTTTTAAAATGGATAGGCAAGTGTTTGGATTAAATCACAAGCTATAAACACAAGCAATAAGACTATGTAAGCTTGGGGCTTATGAAAACTCTTTTCAAGATTAACAGTGTATGCAGACATCCTCAGAAGTTTATGTTCCAGAAGTTTATGTTTCAGTTGGCAAGAACCTCAAGGCTGAGTCTTAGGCTGAGGACATTTTCACCCAATAATGTGCACCTAGTTTGCTGGTTAATTTTTCTGCCTGCAACCCCAAGGAGCTTCTGTAAGATGTAAGGATCCCTGTGAAATAGTTCTGAAAGATTTGTATCTGTAGGAAACAGATGGAATACAGGAGGTGGGGGAGGGTTTGGGCACCTGGTGGAGGAGGTGGGGGGAGGGGAGTGGACACCTGGATGGAGAAGGTGGGGGAGGGAGGTGGGGGAGTAAGTACCTGGTGGAGGAGGTGAAGTGTGGTGGGGAGGGGGGTTGGGCACCTGGTGGAGGAGGTGAGGTGGGGTGGGGAGGGGGGCGGGCACCTGGTGGAGGAGGTAGAGAGAGGGGGCGGGAACTAGACCCACGTGGTCCCTGGGCTCCTTAGGGAACTGGACTTGGAGTCAGGGTGTCGGAGTTGAGCCCTGTCGCTGTCTGGCTTTGCTCACCTGCTCTTGCTGGGGTCTTCCGGTACTTTGGTCTGAGGCCATCTTCAACTCTGCTGTCTCCCAGCTGGTCTAGATTCTCACCTACCTGTTCTAAATCATCTCATCACAGAAATAGTTTTCCAGCCAGGCCATTAGGCCACACCCACTTTTCCTGCCCTATAGTCTCCACAGGTGAAGTGAGTCTGAGGGTGTCCCCTGGAGCCTGGACTGCTGGGCCCCCGTGCTCTGCAGGGCTCGTAGTAATGTACCTGGAGCTAGTCTGAGCTGTTTGCAAGCCAGCTCCTCACCTGTGCGATACGAGGATCCAACTGCGTAGTCCCACAGTGCGTTATGTATTAAGAAACAAAATTGTTGGTATGGGTGCTGTTTGTAACAATTTTGAGATACACGTGCTAATTTATTTCTTTCCAGATGAATTTAGCCTTAGAGTATTTGTAGCTCATAGTTGTGTTTTAAAAAGTTGAAAAAAATGGAAAACTTGAGTTGTACAACTTGTGTCAAATGGTGCTGTGTGTTCCTCCTTCAAAGTGGGGAAGCCAAAGGTGGACAAGGGCCTTGATACAATGGAAAGATGCGGATGGCCTGACGTACGCTTTGCCTTTCAAGACTGGAGTTTTTATCCGGAGCAGCTCAGTATGGTGGAGAGATGAGCTTGAGATTTGGCCTTCCCACCTTCATTTAAATTAGCATCTGCGATTTTCCACGTCTTCAAGAGGGGAAAACTGAAAGTAAAGGAGGGGAGGGCTCGCTGTGTCTGTGATCATACCTTCCGCCGCTGGAATGAGAATGATCGAGCAGTTTGGTTTTTCCACATTCAGAAGTCATTTGTGAAAAAGTTCAGTTTTCAATGGCATTAAGATCGAAAGCGATCAACAAAGGCAGGAAACTCAGCGCAGGGGGACTGAGATTCCCTCCCAACTCAAAACCCTGAGACCAGCCTAGTGGTTTGCTCATATAGGGATCCCCTGCCCATACTCAAAAACCATCTTTTCCCCCATGACATATCTATTTTAGTCATGCAGAAAATTGCCTCGTGTGCATGCTTGTGGCGAGGTTTTATAATAATATTCTCAAAGGGCTTGCTAAGTCAGGACAGCTTGTGTCTTGCTTACAGGACAAAGCTGCCAAACTGAGAAAAGAAAAAGAAAAAAGAAAAGTTTTCTGAGATTTCAAACCTGAAGGTTTGTTTTTGCTGTTCATCTTTGTGGGGGACAGTTAGCCTGTGAAGAGAGATCTAGCAGAGATGGCCTCTTTAGAACATGTCTGCTGACTACCAACACAGGTGATCAACATATGAGGCCCCCTAACTCAGACAAGATTGGATATTGTTCATGATGAAGGAAAATGGTTTCCTGTTATTCTGATTTTAATTCCTTTCACCCATCAGTGAGTTGAAACCTCTCTTGTGTGTCTATTTGCACTGTTGCTTTTTTTTTTTAATCTATGAATTCCTAATTCTATCAGGAGAGTGTGTGCCTTGTGTACAAAGAGCTACATCCTAGCCCTGGGCAGTCTCAGTAGTCAGTGATAGCATTGGGATAAAGCAGGCTAGGGTCTTGCTCAGGAAGAAAGGAATGGCATTAAAGGGGTTGCCGCAGTGACGTCATTAGGTTAGAGCAGAGCTGTTGTGATTGGCCATATTTCTTATGTTATGGATCATATTTCAGGGCAAAGAGGACAGGCTCTCCCTTTTGGACATGCTTAGAGCATGGTTTAACAGGCAATAGCGGGATCTCTCATCGAGTGATGGTTCTAATGGCCTCTTAAAGGACTAAAAGCTGACAGAGCAGCAAAACTTCCAAAGCAGAAGCAGTTTCTTTGGGTGGAGAATTATTCACTCGGTTCCCTCTGCTTATTGAGTCACGATTGCTCAATGCTTCCAGGGTTTCGCTAATTCCCATTCTTTTTTGGCTACTAGGTACTTTCTCTCTTTTCATTTTCATTTTCAGGGGTTTTTCAGATATTAATTTGCCACCAAGCAATAGGGAGGGAAAGTTAGCCACTCCTTTCTCATAGTTCTTTAACAGTAAATCAAGTCACGAGATAAGACTCCTGTCTGGGAACAAAGTGAATGTCTGCTAGCAGGTAGGGTTAGCATGTCTTGGCATTATAATAAATAAATATTAAGTATTAAAATGATAAAATATTAAAATAATAAATATTTAAAAATAATAAAATCTTTGTATATTTATTATAAGAAATAAATCAACTTTTAGGATTACCTGCTACTTTTCTTCTTGGGAGCAGATAGAGGCAGCTTTTAATTTTCTTTATATTTCCTCCCTCCCTCTCTCCTTCTCTCCTTTTCCCTCTTTCTCTTTTTTATTTTGAAACTGAGTCTCACTGTGCAGCCTAGGCTGACCTCAAACTGACATTGTATCCTCCTGCCTCTGCCTCCTGAATACTAGAATTCCAGAACACCACCAGGCCCAGCTTAGAACTTCCCCCCCCCCCCCCCGACAGGGTTTCTCTGTAGCTTTGGAGTCTGTCTTGGAGCTAGCTCTTGTAGCCCAAGCTGGTCTCAAACTCACAGAGATCCGCCTGCCTCTGCCTCCCGAGTGCTGGGATTAAAGGCGTGCGCCACCACTGCCCGGCTAGAACTTCCTTTAAAAGGGAGTATCATGAGTTGATCTTCAAAGTATGAAGAAGAGATGCAGCATTTAGAGACCAGCCATGAAGTTGAAGATATAAAAGCACAGCACGGTATGAGACTCTAGGGCTCTAAGTGTCCAGAGTGGTGTGAGCCCTGGGAGCAGGGACTGCTGAAGCAGCAGGCAGCCCCAATTACAGTAAGGAGTTTGAGCGAATCTGGAAGTACTGGAAAACATTAACCGAGGTGGGGAAGGGGCATGCCCAGACTGCCTGTGAGGACCCATCTCCCATCAGGGTGCCCACTCCTCACAATCTCACGCTAGAGCACTTCCTGATCATAAAACTGACTTGAGGATTTTGAGAGAGAGTTAATTTTGCTTGTAAAGGATGCCATAAATTTATATCAAATAAATATAACAAATGTGACTTTGGGAAAACGACATCAGCTCTCTTCAGGAGGCCTGCCTGCACCCTTGGGGGCACTCTGGCCGGCTATCTACAGATCAGGAAGAGTAAGAAAAGGCAGAGAAGCTACTAAAGAAGTACAAGTTGGGGGCCCAGAGAGAAAGGCGTGTTGCCCTGGAAGTGGGATAACGTGCAGCCTGGAGCACGGAGATAAAGGTAACACCGCGCATGTGTGGAGAGAGGGGCGTGACCTGTGGTAAAGCAAGAAGAAGCAACTGAAGAATGTAGTGGCAGGTGGAGCAGTAAAGGAGAGGAAGAAAGGGCCCTGGTGTCCTGGGAAGCCTAGAGCAGCCGCTGGGGCTAAGGATGGAGGAGGCCTTGTCACAGGAGCCTGAGGGAGGGAAACAAGCAGGAAAGACATGGACACCCACACAGAATGCTCTGAGCACCCACACTGTCTGCTTGCTGTTGGAACTCAGGTACTTACACAAGCTCCTCTCCGTCAGCAGTTCTAAACCCAAGCTCGAATGCTTTTTTAATAGAACCTGCCCTGCCTACTAAGAATAGAGCCAGTGAAAGATCTCAACTTTTTATGTTGTTTTCAAACTATTTTTATTTTTGAGATTTTTAGTTCTATTACTGCATCTCGCTGCCCTTCCTCTGGTAATCATTCCTTTCCAAAAGGAGAAATTAAATTTACTAAAAATTATATTGAGACTAAAGGAGAGACCTTGAATATCTGCCCGGTGGGCATTTAGAAAAAAAATGTGTGGTAGAACCCTTAAAGGGAGGAAATGTTTGCCTTGAGAGCCAGGTGAGTGGCCTTGGACAAGACCCTCCTTCTCTGGACTTCAACTTCAGGAACATCTGATATAAAGCAGCATTTATGTCACTGTTGATCTCCTAGTGACGTTTTTCTCTTGTGGTTTTGAATTTGAGCAATGACCGCATCTTACATGGGGTTTGGTGACACTCCTGTGTGGACCAGACCACGCTTGGGACTCTGGACAAGTTCGTATTTACACTACCACTGTTCCAAATATGTTGCAGCTGAGATCTATATTAACTTCCTACTTTATAGCTCTTGAACAAAAAGTAAGTGTACCCCAAATTAGTGTGAAGGTGGTCTTGCAGCAATCCTCAGGAACGGGGTACTCCTTGGCCTCAGCTTCTACATACCTAACTTAGCGGAGTTAGTTGCTTAGTCCGACATATGCAGCTCAGAGCTTTTGAAAGATTACACTAACTGAACAGTTCGCCAGATTAGATAGCTTCTTCTATTTAAATTGTATTGTATTTAATTAAGTTCTTGTTAATTTCACCAGGTAAATGGCAAATGTCATATTGATCAGCATCCTACAATCTTCAGAGAAGTAGAAACAATAGGATGGTATCTATGCACACATGTATATATTTATATTACTATATATTAATAAAGATCAACTCATGCATTTCCCTAAGTTCCACAGTTGTACTCACTCAGAAGTCAGAGAATCAAGAAAGCTAATTATATGTTTCCACCGGAAACCCACAAGTCTTGAGACCCAGGATATACCAACATCTCAGTTTGAGTCCCAAGTCCAGAAAAGATCAATGTTCCATCCTAATACCAGGCAGGGTTTCTTCCTATGCAGAAATATGCTCGTAAATTTGAATGTTTAGGGAGTGGTGTAGGAGAAATGTCCTTGAAGGAGTAAGTGTGGCCTAGTTGGAGTACGCTTGTTCATCTTAGTTTACTTGGTGGCTGGCATGAATCTTGGCACATCGCAGGTCCTAAGGAAGTATTTGCTGAGCTAACAAACCATTTATGGATTAGAAGGTAATAAGTAAGACCATGTAATATTTCATGATGTTTTGTTGTATTGGATTTTGTTTTTATATAAGTATTCAAATATCATTCTATTTTAGAATTATTTTCAGAGGTTCAAGGTAGGCCAGACATATTGTCTGTAATACAAGCACAACAGGCTTTGGCAGGAAAATCATAGATTCAAGGTCAGTTTAGGTTATGGTGAGTCACTATTTCAAATATTAAAATACATGCATATATAAAAAGATAGACTCAAGATGGCAACTATTCTTAATTTGAATAGAAAAATAGTAGATAAGTGTAATTGTTCCAAATAGTTATTTGAAAAATAGTCTACTACTTGTGGGCAAGTCTCCCTCTTGAAACCAGCACTTTGGTACTATTGGGATTTTGGGGTGACTTTCTGACTTCAGAAAACTGCTAAAAATACAACCTACTGAACTCATGGGAAAAGTGAGCCACTGTAATCAGGGTGTTCAATCCATGAATGTACCGGAAACATGTCTGAATGTGACAGGAAACAGAAGGGATTACAGCAGATGAACTCTCTGAACTCACCCCCCCCCCACACACACACACACACAACACACACACACACTGGGCCAGCAGGCTCGAATGGCCAGCAAGGACTTGAGATCAGTTCACCCAATCTCTACTGTTGAACCACCCTCAGCCTGTAAGAATCTGCCCTCTATTAAAGGCCTATGAAACGGTGGAGATTTTAGAACCAGAACTGTGTGTGTGTCTTTGTATGTCCCTGCCAAGATCTCATGAAGGTGTGAAAATTCAGAATTATTCTACAGACATGTGTATGTATATCACTCCACCATTTGTGGTGGGTCGGGAAACCACAACGTTTCTTGGGTAGAGCTTAGTGCGCACCATCATACAGAACACGATGGGTGGCTTGTCTGTGGTTTCTCACAGCGTTTTCTCAGCCAAGTACTTTCTGGCATTTTGAGTGACTGTTCTCTGTTGCATAATGTCCCTTGCTGCATCTCAATGCTAACTCACTGATAACTCCTCTTGGGACAACCCAAGTGGTGCCACCACCCATCCCAAATACCCCTGGGCAGCAGTGTTACCCCAGTGCCAGAAACCGCTTCCTTAGCCTAGTGAACCTGGTATGAGTGGCCAGTACAATGTATGTACACGAAAGCTTATAAAGTTCAGCATATGGGATTGCCTTCATGGAGAATGCAAAGACTTAATCACAGTTTTTATTTTTCGGAGATTTACTCAGTTGTATGGTCGTATCTGTTGAGGTAGAATGTGACTCAGTTGGGAGCATGATTCTGGTCTGTTGTTCTGGACTGGACCACCGCCAGCCTTCCCAGGTTTTCTCTGCTTAATCCATCACTATTTCCAGGGAAGAAAGCAAAGAGACGTTTCTGAGATCCTGTAGCCACTGTTACCAGAGGACAGCCAGAGAAGGAAGGAAGGCAAGTAACCCAACCTGACCATTGCTAACAGGAAGAGAGCTCATCTGTTGGGCAGCTTCAGCGGCATCTCTGGCTTGGTTTGTGAAAGGGGAATCTATGCCTGTACAGAGCCTGGCCTAACTTGAAGCCCAAGTCACAAGAGGGAGCCAATGTCCAGCTGGATGGCTCAGAGACCTAGGGTAGAACCAAACACAACTGATAAAAATAACCAAATAAATAAATAAAATAAAAAGAAAAGTCAATGAAACGATTCCTAGCATTAGTCTGCTATGCTCATAGATGGGTGCCTCGGGCAGCTGATGGGAGCAGAGGCAGAGATCCACACCCAAACATTAGGTAAAGCTTGGGGAACCCCATAGAAGAGGGGGAAGGAAGATTGTAGGAGGCAGAGGGGTCAACGACACCCAGGATAACAATTAAGCAGGGCTCACAGAGACTAAAGCAACAATCACGGAGCCTGTGTAGGTCTCCACTAGGTCCTCTTTATATACGCTGTGATTCTTTAGGTTGGGGTGTTTGTGGGACTCCTAACAGTGGGAGTTCAGATGTCTCTTGACTCTTTTGCCTGCCGTTGAGACCCTTTCCTCCTACTGGCAAGCCCTGATATGAGGGTTTGTGCCTAGTCTTACTGCATCTCGTTATGCCGTGTTCAGCAAATATCACTGGGAGGCCTGCTCTTTTCTGAAGGTTAGTGGAGGAGCAGTGAGTCTGGGGGGCGGGGATGAATGGGTAGAAGTGGAGATAGGGGAGGTCGTAGTTGGAGAAAAATGAGAGAGAATCTATGCACATAGAGAGCCTGGGTCCCTGGGAATGTGATTTGAGGCATTAAATGAAGATACTTTATGACTTGATGTGCCTCCTCCCATGTGAAAGAAGCCTTTCAAATCTCCTTTAGAGAGCTTAGATCTTATTCTGTACTGAAGATGCCTTCTGGCAGGGAAAATGGGATCTAGAGAGGCATCTTCAGTGTCTCAGATCTCCTTTTGTTTTGGGTAAGCGCATGAAAGCCTGCCTCCCTGAAACTACTGGGAAAGGTTAGTATCAGATAAGGACTCAAATTTAGACGACTCCAATATGGCCGGCTGATTGGCAGACCTCTTCTGTTCCTGGTGTGAGACTTCAGAGGAATATTCCCGCAGTAGGCGCAAGATTGTGTCTGCCATGCTGTGCCATGAAGCCTGTGGCCACTACCCAATCACCACCCAAGACTTTGATCATTCAGAATAAATCCGAAGGTCTTATTTCCATGTCCATGTCCTAGATTTATCTGAATTACTTAAAAAACTTGGGTCATTGATGGGGGAAAAAGTACTGGGTGGGTGTAGTTTAGATTTGTAAGGGATGCTTTTTTTTTCAACAATATGAGTTACAATATATTCAATGAACTGAAATCTACCAATATAGTAGTATATTTTATTATCACTTATATTAGTCATCATATTAGTGTCTATATTAGTATTCATATTAGTGAAATATACTAATACATTATGCTATATGACAAAATGAGCTAAAGTACACTAAGAATTATTCTAAATCATCCCTGGGCATAAGACAGTGTCATCTTTACCAGTATTCTCTTTTGAAAATGAGATGCGCTAAGGATGTTTTAAGTTGGCTTCTCCAAAACCAGGAGAGTGCATTTCATTCTGATCTGGGCATAAATAACATAATGACTATTCAAACAGGTGAACCAGCTCCATCTCTCCTCCAGCCGCTTTATCCGAGGATGTGAGCACACCGATGTGGAGCGGACGTCACTGTACATACAGCAGTGCCGTTAATTCATCCATAGTAACCAACACCACCTCGCTTGCTTGTTGACACTGCAGGGCAGCAAGTGACAACAGATGCTCACGTGCTTCCCTGTGGAGCAACACAGCAGCCTGAGATGAAGCTTTCCAATTTAAAGACCGCTTAGGTTCAAATTGGAGCCGAGAGGGGGCAGGTTGTTTGGCTTCTCTAAGCCTTATTTATTTTTTTTCATCTGCAAATTGGGAATGATGGTAGAATCTAATGCAGAGTTTGTTTGGAAACTAAACTTAAATGGATTAATATAAGTAAATATCATACAATAATCCCCAAGGGCAGAGGACTTTTTTTTTTTTACCATACCCATGGTCTTTGGTTTGATCTCCAATATCACAAAATAATAAAATACAAGAAAAGAGTTTGTGGCATTGGAACCCGTAAATAACCTGCACTGGCTAATTTCTAATTTGCTACCATTGGACAAGTTGGTGCACAGTTATAATCCCAGCTTTTGAGAGACTGGGGTGCAAGAATTGTGAATTCAAGGTCAGCCTGATATAGACATTTGGGCATTCCCACCCGTGTGTGTGTGTGTGTGTGTGTGTGTGTGTGTGCGCGCGCGCACGCGCGCGTGGATCTTCCATTAGACTGAACTCTCTAAACTTAGGGTGTCAGCAGAACAAAGTATCTTGGAGGTTTTTTTTTCTTTAACTAGCTTTTCTTAATGAGTAACAGAGCCAGTCACTTAGCTGTTACACACAGCGCCCCGAGAAGATGTGGGTCTAACTCACACTGCTGGCCACCTGAGATGTCTTGTGAGGCTGTTGTTGTAAAAACAGCCTATTGTAAACTATCTTCTACATCGTCAGACAGATCATGGGGACACTTGCCAGCTGTTCATATGAGAAGGACTGGCTCTCTACACAGACAGTCACAGGGGCTTGTAGGGTAAATAACCCATGTAAAGTAGGGCCAGCTCTGAGTCCACAGAGAGACTTTGCCCCCCACACTCTACACCAGCCAGATGCTCATAAACCCAGAATGTTCCAGCAGACATTCCTCCCTCTGAAGGTGAGCAGGCCAGTGGGTCACACACCGAGCTTGTCTGAATCACCAGGGAACCTTCTAAAAATACAGTCTGGAGTCCAGTCAAACCCAGAAATGTCTCTGGGGGTGGGGAAAGGAGAAAGGGAATCGTGTGTTTAAAAAAAAAAAAAGAAATGAGAACCAGCCTTGGTGACTCCCATGTTAAGTCATGGATGTGACCTCTCTGTTCCCTTCAAGACTGAAATTCTGTGATTCTAATCGCTCCCTCTGCGTGAGTCAGAGCCCAGAATTACTGTGCAAAATGAGGTAATTTGTGGTTTCCTGTCTTAAGATTATGGTAGAAGGAGAATCACACAGCTAGCATTGCCTAAGATACGAAGATTGACTATACTGGGGTGACGGGGTGGCAGGGGAGCCTGCATAAGTCCTTAGGCCAAAATCCTGACTGTAAAAATGAACCCAAAAAAGAACCTACTAATGTCATAGACACAGCCTGTGCTCAGAGAACTCTGATTAGAGCAGGAATGCTCAGAGAACCAAGCCAAGATAGCAACAACCGAGGCCACTTTTTTTTTTACCTATCACAGCTGAACAGCGCAGTCTAAGGTGTGACGAAATAGAATCGGCCACCAGGAGCCTAGAGCCACGCTTTCCATAGGATTATGGGCATGATTACTGCCTGAGACCCATATAGTCAAGAGAAATATAACTAAATTAGAGTTCATAAGCACACTTGATTTGACCAAAGCAAAAACTCCAGCTACGATTTCGCAATTGTCTGATACCAGACGGAAGTCCTCTGATCTAAGAGTAGATGTATGTTTCCAACACTGGGATTACCTCCCACGACTTCCAGGTTCTCAAAAGCACGTGGGTCTGAGAAGGAAACAAGGAGAGTCACCATGCCTGTCACTCCTGACTGCTGCACACTGCGCTAAGTAACAGATAACTGCTAACTCCACCCCTCAGAGTTAACTGCCCTCTGCATCTATATACATGGAGTCAGTCAGCTTCTCATACCTGGGTTGCATTGGTTAGACTGTGAACTCATACTGGGAATGAACAGTTACCTTGAAGATTTCATGTTTTGGCAAGACGCATGGACAATACAGGCTTCCCACTACGTATATTAAACCCCTATGATTTGTGGTATAGCTCAAGAAATGAGACTGCGGAAGTAGATCAGTGTTAATAGCAAGAGATTGAGCTGGATGCTCAGTGCCACCCCAAGTCTGCTGATTGACACAGTCCTGGGCTGTCAGCAACAGTGGGGAGATCTGCAGGAGACTAAACCGTCATGTAGTGTTGTCTCCAGGACTTTGGTTAGAAAAAAGCCAAGCAGCCGGTGGACAGAAGTTGGAGCTGTGTCCTCCTCAGCTAAGGGTCCCTTGCCTTTGCAGCCGACACTGTCTCCCCGTTGTGAACTCGCTGGCCTGCATTGTGGTAGAGCCCATAGAGCTGAGAGTGGAGACTGCTAACTTCACGAGAAGTTAGCAAGGGTTCCATGCCCCATCCTGTTTTCAACACTGAAGTGTAAGTATTCCGTCGACTCTTGAGAATGTAGCACGGAGAAGGAAATGAGCAGTTTTACAACTACAGTATTTATAACCTCGTGATTCATTCTTGGCCTCAGATAGCCGTGGGAGATTACTATAACTTATTGACTTTCTTTGGTAAGGAATGCCCAAAAATCCCCTTCTGGACTTCAGCCAGATGCCAGTGGTCTCACAGTTTCTATTTGGCTTTATGAATCTGATTGCTTTCCAAGACTGTAAGGACCAGACAAAGGGTTTCCTTCCAGGTGCTAACCACCACTAAACATGGCTACTCACTGCTAGACACTCTCTCCAGAGAGCAATCCAAGGCTGTATTGGAACCCCACTTAATGGGAGATGTTTAAGACTCGTTGCAATGTGATTTGAGGAGAAGTGAGCAGAGCAGATTGATTCTGCCAAGAGTGGTATCTGTGACAACTAACGGAGAGAGAAGCCCTTGCTTCCTTGAGTCGCATCATTGCAATGGCTCCTAAACCGTCCTGGGTATTTGAACCAGCACCACAGGGACAGTTGTCCTCTAGACTGTCTCACGTTCTCTTCCTCACACTGCGCCTTACTCTGCCTTGTGTCTTCAGACTCTATCCTCATGGCCCCATGAGGAAGTCAGACAGGTTCCAGTAGTCCCTTCTCTTAAGGCCTCCCCTCCACCCAGGCTCCTATCTAGCTTCCTGGCCTCTATAGGTACTTCTAAACACGTGAATCTGAAAAGCCAAAGCCTGGGCTCATGTTTGAGAGAGAGCATTTATCGTTTGTTTTTACTTTCAGGATGACTACACTCGGGATAACATCTTCAAGTTCCAGACACTTTCCTGCAGATTTCATAATTATACCTTCCTTTACAGATGAACCGAATCCCTCTGTGAATTAGTACCACCTTTTCATCACATCTTGGTTGAGTCCATTTCTAGCTATTGCCAATACATCAGGAATGGCTATGGCTCCGCTAGGATACAGAGTCCTCCGAGTATGTGGCCGAGAGTAGCACATCTGAGCTATGAAGGAGGGGAGATAAGGGATATATGCAATATGACCGGTCAGGGAGGAGACACTGGTAGCAGATTGAGGACGGGGTGAGAGGAAGAGAGGAATAGCCACATTAAGGATTATGAAAAAGCCAGATGGAAACCAACTATTTTTCAATCTAATTTTAAAATATAATTTTTGTGAAAGGAGTTTGAACAGAGGTTTGAAGCACAATTAATAAAAACTCAGAGAGAGAGAAATCGGGGTTCAACCTGAAGACCTGAAAAGCAAAGCAACCAATCACTGGCTCTTACCTCGACTTCAATCTGAAATGGCGATCCTACCTCCAAGAATCATAGAATGAGACTGTGCTGAGAGCTGTCTCCTCCCATTTTATATTCCTCTCTAGGGCTGGGATTAAAGGTGTGCACCACTGGGATTAAAGGTGTGTGTCACCACTACCTGGTCTGTAAGGCTGACCAGTGGGGCTGTTTTACTCTCAGATATTCAGGCAGGCTTTATTTACTAAAATACAACTGAAATGCCTCTACAGAGATACTCTTCACGGGTAAATAACGCTGCTCCCAGAAGCCATGGGTCATTTTGTTTGTTCACAACTTTTAAAATTAAAATGTAATCATTTCCCTCTCTTGTTGTAATTTTAAAAATTCCACTAAGAGAAGTCACACC
>JAQHUG010000076.1:7236787-7268405 GCA_028555095.1 Dicrostonyx torquatus | reverse complement strand
TGAGGATAACAGGTTTGGGCTATCACAGCCTTGTTCCCTGAGTGCTAGGATGACAGGTTTGGGCTATCACAGGCTCGTTCCCTGAGTGCTAGGATGACAGGTTTGGGCTATCACAGGCTCGTTCCCCGAGTGCTAGGATGACAGGTTTGGGCTATCACAGGCTCAGTCCCTGAATATGAGGATGACAGGTTTGGGCTATCACAGCCTTGTTCCCTGAGTGCTAGGATGACAGGTTTGGGCTGTCACAGGCTCATTCCCTGAGGCTAGGATGGCAGATTTGGGCTATCACAGTCTCGATCCCCGAGTGCTGAAATGACAGGCCATCACAGGCCCCTCTAATGCTTTTGCCATGCTGGAGATTGAGGCTTGGGGCCTGGTGCATGTTAAGTTAGCAGTCTACCAACTGTGCTAGAAAACCAGAAAACCATGGCTTCCCCACGGTGAGAAGCTTTCAGCCTCCTCTTCTTTTGGAAAATGAACTCTAGAGGCATGCTACAGCCAGCACCTTTGACAGTGTTCTCCTTGCCACCACCGCCTCTCCACAGCAATGGCCTGCTGGGTGAGCGCCATCATAGACATGGTTATAAAGTCAGACCTATCCGGATGTGATTTTTAAGGTAAGATCGTGTTTAAAGGTAAAATCATTTTTATTTTGTTTTTTTTTTGTTTGTTTGTTTGTTTGCTTGTTTTGTTTTTGAGATAGGTTTTCCCTACAGCTTTGGACTGTACTCTGTAGACCAGGCTGACCTCGAACTCACAGCAATCCTCCTGCTTCTGCCTCCCTAGTGTTGGGATTAAAGGTGTGTGCCACCACCACCCAGTGGTAAGATCATTTTTTAAGTGACCGTGTAGGTGGCATTTAAAGAAAAGGGGGCTGTGATGGTTTATTTTGATTGTCCTCTTGACAGACTCTAGAGTCCCCCAAGAAACGAGCCCTTGAGCACACTTTTGAAGGAGTCTCTACATTGAGGGCATTGATGTGGGAATGTTACCAGGAAAACTTGGAATTACCTTTTGGAGTTCTTAAACTCATTAATAAAATACAGTGGAAGGAAGCAGGGAGACAGTTTCATTAGACCTTGAGAGACAAGCAACAGAGCAGGCAGGCTGGAAATCTTGACAGCTGTCAGGAGGAGGGAGATGGAGAAGGCCAAGAGAGAGCTGTGTCTTCAGGAAAATGGGCAGGGTCAGAAATGACTGAGTCATTACAGCCTCGTGGAAGCACTGAAGGGCTCCATTGGCGGGGGCGTGGGGGGAGGATTCTGGGAAGACAATTGTCTCCTTAGGGGATAATTCTTCAGGGGAATTAGATTTCCTGTGGAGTGGTCTCCTGACCGAGTCGGATAACTCTGTAACGGGAAGCCCCACCTTGACTATGGGTGCCACCATTCCACGAGTTAGGATTCAGAACTGAATACCCTTCCTTCTTTCCTTCCTTCCTTCCTTCCTTCCTTCCTCCCTCCCTCCCTCCCTCCCTCCCTCCCTTCCTTCCTTCCTTCCTTCCTTCGTTTCTAATCAGCTCTGTTGTCTCACCAGTAAGAAAGTTAGCTGATACAGGGTTAGAGGGTGGAACAGTTCATTTAAGATACTCAGGAGATCAGGACCGAAATAAAGAACTGACCAGATGTAGGTAGCTACTTCCTCACTCATAGGGGACTCTGGGTTCCAGGTGCATGGGAAGCCCCAGTCCATCAATTGTACATTCCCTTGGGAGGGACACCAGACAGAAAGCATTAAGAAGCCAGCTTTGGAATCCTTAGTTGTTTTCCGGCTCCAGCCCCTGTTGGTCTGAGAGTAGTGGCCATCTTGATGCCAGGTGAAAGGGACTATGGCTGTGGTAGACACTCGTCTAGGAAGCGTAGAGGCCCAGGGCTCAGAGTAAGGACAGCTGGGGACACCACACTAAAGCTGTTTCCAGCCAGCTCCAGGACAGGTGTTTAACGGTAATGCCAGGAGCTTCCAGGGTGTCAGGAGCCCTTTCTTAGCATGTCTGCTCCTGGGAACCTAATCGGGAGCATTAGAAACAAGCCTGGTGGCCAGGCCATCCCAGGCAAGCTTTCATGAGTCACCTTTGACATAGAACTTGGAATTGATCTCCCTGACTGGCCACTCTCTCCCATGATGCCTCAGTTGCTTGCTTCTGATGAGGCCAGGATGCTGGAGACATTCTTCATCCTGACATGTTTCAGAGTGAACCTCACTCTGTCACCCATGAGAGTCATTTGATTTGTGTTCAGTTTTCACAAAACCCTCTACTTTCATTTAGAGGGAGGGTATAGTGGTTAAGATCACAGGCTCTTAAGAGCTTCCCCCACCCACTGCCCAACCCCAATCCAACTCCAATCCTGAGACTCGCAATCTTAGAAAAATCAGCTAACCTCATGGTGCTTATGTGACTACAAAATCAGATAATAATAGTATCAGAAAAGGAGGGAGGGAAGGAGGGAGGGAAGGAGGGAGGGAAAGGAAGAAGACAGGGCAGCCAGAGAAATAGGCCACTTGGAATAATGTAAACACAATAAATGTTATCCTTTGCAAAAATTATTGCTCACTTCTCTGCCAGACTCCCTGACTAGAAGGAGAGTCCCATCTGTTGCCAACCCCGTGTTCCTAAGGACACTCTCTATGAGGTTAGCGTTGTGACTTATATCCGCTAGTTCAGTTTGTCCTCAGTCACGCATGGCACACCATTTATCTTACACAGATCTGTTTTTACAACCAAAGTCCATATGTAACCAATATAATTTCAGTTTATCTAATTTAATTCCTAAGATGGTTTCCAAGGCAATTGAAATAGGGCAAGATGCCTTGGCACAAGGGAATGTCCAGGTTGAGGAGATTCACGGTGGATCAGTGCAAGGTTTTGGATGGCCTACAGCTTAGTGGTGTAGAGTCTATCGTACCCCCATGCCTCCCAAAACGCACACTAGAGACCTAACCTCAGACGGTGATCTTGCCTGGAAACAGGGTTTCCACACCATAATTACTTGAGATCACACTGGAGAACCAGCACACTGACCCAGAACGACTGGCATCTTTACAAGAAGGGCTATGGAAAGCAGAGATGGCAAATGCCGTGTGAGAATGGATGGGACTGTGGGCGTGGAAGATACAGCCAATGGGCACTGAAGAGCCACAGAAACCCACAGAATTCCTCTGCAGACTTCAGGGTGGGCATAACCCTTGACCTAGACTCTAGAAGTGAAAGATGACATATTTGCTTTACTTCGTCTGCTTCATAGTGGCTTATCATGAAAGCCCTAAGGAAAATACATGAAGGAAGCAGACACTAACCAGGTAATGTGAATGACGCAGGAGAGGGGGAGGGTGTGGACAGCATCTGGGCAGATGCTACCCCCCCCCGGCGAATACCAGGTATGTGAGCTGGTGAGGAATAACAGTGAAACTAGCTGTCATGACCCCCTCACGCTGGCTTTCGATGGAGGAATGGCTATCTGAAAGTTGCTAGATGTCTGGACCACTTTCATTAGTGGATCCTAAATGCAGACTTCAATATCCCCATTTTGTAGACAAGAAGACTGAGGTACCATGTGGTTAAGTCAAGCTTCAGTTTCTGTTCTTTAGTAGTGCTGAATCAGCATTAACTCGAAGCAGCTTGGACAGGGTAGGCATTGAGCTGAGCAGGGGCCTCAGTGGGAACTGAGGAAACCACTCTCAGGGAAGACAATATCTGTACACATTCAGTCTCCACCAGCTGAGGCTAAGCCAGAAAATGGTCTAAGTAAAAGCAGTTCTAAGATCAACCACTGTGGGGCCTCCAACATTTCACTCCACAGAGGAAATGAGAGATATCAGATTCTGTTTGTTATAACAGACTGACTTTGGTTTCTTTATTAATGGTAGTTAAGTACACACCCTGGAACTCTTGGTGTTCTTGCAGTCATCTTATTGGTTTGAATACTGCCGTAGGTGGGATTACACACACACACACACACACACACACACACACACACACACACACAGAGAGAGAGAGAGAGAGAGAGAGAGAGACACACACACTCCTGGGGCAGAGTGTTTCAACAGATACAGAATTGTGATGCAGCCTCCAGCTCTGTCTCTCTTGGTCATAATAGGTTCTATTATGTGACTTTAAATGTCCCTCCCAGGTCCATATGTTAAAAATTTGGTCCCCAGTATTGCGCTGTTGAGAGGTGGGGAGTCTCTAAGAGATGAAGCCTAGTGGGAAGTCTTGGGTCATTGCGGGCATGTCCTAAAGGAGACTGCGCAATCTCAGTTCTTCCCCGGGACTGGACTCTCTAAAGTCATGAACCGATATGTGTCTCTCATCACGGGTTGCTTACCCTGGTGTTTGTCATGGAGAAGGAAGCAAACAGACTGAGCAAACAGCCAGCAAACAGGGTGCCAGGAGCATTTCTGGAGAGCTCAATAATATAATTTAGGCAAAGACGGCCAACAGCACTGGTATGGGCTACTCCTGAACTAAGTATATTTCCAGCTTAATTTCCCCCGAGTCTCCGCCCATTCCGATTGTCAACCTTCTCCAAAGAACCCCCTTCACCTTTCCCTTCTCACCCTACCATGAAGTGTTGGCAGCACCGCAGATTGTTCAATGTGTGTATCCGTGCTTTATGTGTAGGAAGAATGCTTTTGGCAATTGCAATATCACCCCCTGTGAGAAAGCATGTCCTCCTAAATGCTCTGACCACTCCAATGTCACTCTCTCCATGGAGAAACCTGACAGGGTGAGCCGGGGAGAAAGAACAGGAAACGGACACCAGGTCAAAGCCCTCAGTACCTCACAAGGGCTGGTGCCACCTTGACAGGAAAGGAGAAGATCGCAGAGAAGGGTCCACACAGATTCTCTGCAGCACACAGGGCAAACGTGATATGACGACATTCTTCTCCATCACGGCAGGTCCAAAGAAGAGACTGATGAAAGACCCTAGAAGAGGCTGAGAAACCTATAGACACACTCATCTCTCCTGGCACTTCAAGAGTGTGGGCTTCTCATGCATGATAGTTTATTTTTTAAATAAATTATATTTTTAGAGATAGAGTCTTTTGTGAAGTGTTGATTGCATTGCAATAGTGTCAGAAAACATTTCAAGGAAGTGAAAATAACCTCAGTAAGTCATCAATTTATAATCCTAACTCTTTATTATAAAAACCTTTATAAAACTTATTTTATAAACATCTTGACCAAAAATAAAAGTATGTTTAAGCTGTTCCCAGTGTGCAGAAATAGTGACCATTTGATAGTGACACTATACATAGAATTGATGGGTTTTCATTTATCTCTATGCCTTAAAGGAAAATTGAATTCAGTGATTATGTTAGATAATGGTACTATAATTACAAAATGTGTTTTGAGAATCAATAGGCCCTCATGAAATTGTGTTGGTCTCCCGGCAAAGAAGCCCGGCTGATATGGCTGTATTGCCACTCACGAGCCTGGGACTGTTTCCTACAATATAAAAGATCAGTGAACATGTGTTTTTCAGACTTAAAATAGAAAGGCAGGTTTTATTTTTTCCCATGTAGGAGAGAGTGGAACATTTTAAAATTGGAAACTTAAAAAGAATTCCAAGATAAAAGAAAGTGAGACCTGAAATTTCTATGTAGCCCCGCCTGGCGCTTACTCAGTGCCCAAGTCATTTCTCATAAGATACTTCTGTCTTTGGTAAGTTGTGTTCCTGTTTATATAAGAATTCTTATTTACAATATTTGTGAACACAAGAACTAATTCAGAAAATGACAGTGATTAGGAAGTCATAGGATGCGCTGTGCCCCCAGTGAGCATGGTGTGTGTGTTGCCTGTCATTTCCACCAAGTAACACAGCTTCCCCCAGCCATGTCCCCTTCTGAAAGGCTTGCAGATGTGCTGACCGGGAGGGTCATTATCTAGAACAAATTATTTGATGCCTGTTCCAATAGATTTGAACTTTTTCTGTGATCCTTCTGGCATTATGATGGTTGTGTGGACAAAAGTCCAGAGTTCGTATCCAGCTCTCCCAATACTGTGTGGCAGTCTGCTTATGTGTCTCCTCCTCGCCCTCTAAAGTTCAAGGATTCTCAGACTACCTTTTAACATGCTATAGACATAGCATTTTATTAATTTTATTATAATTACACTTTTATTAATTTTCATAATCACACTTAGCCATGTTTCTGTCTGTATCCACTGTAAGCTGAAAAGACAGCTGTCCATCTTACTCTTCCTGTCCCAGTGTCCAGTGCATGTGATCTGACACCCAGTAGGTGCTTAGTTATGAGTTCAGTAGCTGGACAGTGATGTCATTATGGATAGTTCTTGGTAAAGTGTTTTCCCATGTGGTTTTGGAACCTGCTTCAGTTGTGACCTGAGGTCCCCATGACTCATTCAGCCTCCCAACCAAAAACACCAGGAGTGTTAATTACTGTAAAAGGCAATGTCTTCAAAAGAGAAGCTGTCTACCTACAGTAACTAAACAGAAACCACCTACCATAGAATGGCTTGTTGGCCCAAAAACTGCAAAAGAACAGGAATTTTCCATTTCCATCTAAAGATTACCATTTAACAAGTGGCATCAATCACCTTGGAAGATCCTCAAACCAGAACAAAACAATGATGATCCATAGACCCACTCAGTAAGGTCTTGCTTAGCTCCTAGATGTGACCTGCTTTGGTACTAGAATCCTTGTGAGTAACAAATGACTGGAATTTCCTTGCCTGGGCCCTCAAAGAATTGCTCCTATATGATGAGGGAAAGCCCATACCAGGAACAGGAGAATTAGTTCCAAGGTGGCCCGTGGAGATTCAGGCAAGTTTTGTCTCTTAGTTTGTGACATATGGGGCTTCTCCTTAGAGGAAAATCAACTGTTGGTTTTAAAAAAACAATCCTCAAACTTAATAATTTAATTATTTATTTTATTGCATGGACTGAATATAAAAGGCAGGGTCATTTCAAATGAACAAACCTAGTAAATTCCTTATGCCTGGCTATGCAAAGACTTTTGCTTCTGAATATCGTATAGCTCTGACTTCTGGGGTTTTTCAGACTCCACTGTGGGTAGGATGTGGTGTCATTAACACATACTGTCTCTTGGAAATCCAAGAAAGGTCGATTTTGATCAGAATTTGAGAAGGGATGCTGGACTGAGGTTCTCATCTCTCTGGGACTCTCCTTTCCCATTTTCTATTGTCACCGCCATGCAGACAGGGTGACCCATGGGGACAGGGTGACCAGGCTAGGGCAGACAGAGCAGCTTAGTGGGAAATCCATCAGACAGTAGATTCAGGAACAGTGAACTGGTAAGCAGCACAATTGGAGAGAATATAGTGAAAGATTCAGGCCCAAGACTAGATACATAAGGTGTTTCTGATTGTTGGCTCTGTGGCAAGGGGATAGAGTTTGGTATCTCGGGCATCTTCTCTGAGTTAGCCACTGTTTCATAGCAGGAGTGATCCAGCATGACCAGGCAGCCTTGGACTGAGAAGATAGAGAGCTTTTGGCTCCCAATTAGCACAGATGCTGCAATCCTGAATTCTGTGGAATAATACTCTTGTACTCTGTAAAGATTTGTCACTTGTATTGGTTTAATAAAATGCTGATTGGCCAGTAGCCAGGCAGGAGATATAGGAGGGACGACCAGACTGAGGAGAATTCTGGGAAGAGGAAGGGCTCAGTCTGCAGTCACAAGCCAGATGCAGAGGAAGCAAGATGAGAATGCCTCACTGAAAAAAGGTATCAAGCCATGTGGCTAACAAAGACAAGAATTATGGGTTAATTTAAGTTGTAAGAGCTAGTTAATAATAAGTCTGAGCTAATATGTCAAACAGTTTATAATTAATATAAGCTTCTGTGTGCTTGGGACTGAACAGCTGTGGGACTGGGTGGGACAGAAACCTCCACCCACACCTGAACATCGCCTGCACTGTTATCCACACAATAGGAGAGGGAAGGGCGGCAAAACTGATTTTCTCTCATTTTTGTCAGCAGAATGACAGCATCCAGAAGAGCCTAATAAGGAACACCTTCCTGCATGCTAAGCAAGATTTCACCAGTGGAGTCATATTCCCAGTCCCTGTGATGTACTTGTAATCCAACTCAAAGAACACATCAGCCTTGAGGGACAACTTTCCAGAAGTGCGAGAATATCCATGCTCCTGGAGATGGCTCTCCTCAGGGACATGTAGAAGTCAGTAGACCATGCCCAAACAGTCTTCAGTTCCGTGGAGACCCTAGAGGGTGTTCTGCAGGCTTCCACAGGCACCATGGAGAGGTGGAACCAGCTGATGAACCCATTTCCTGGTTTTCCCTTCTGTAATTCACTTTCTCTCACACTCCTACTTCCTGGGATCCATGCACAAATGTGTAGAACTCACTGGGGGTTCTGCCTTACGAGAAAGAAAAGTAGTCTTCACTAGAATTCTTTGGCAAGCCTTACACTGTGGCCATTGCACGGAACCTTTCTCTTTGCACTCTCTTTGAAGAGCAAAGTAGGTTTGACTTCTTCACACAAACTGAAATCTGTCCAGGTGAGCTCTAACTCACAGTGCAGGTATCTTCCTGTTAGATCAAGCAGGTAGAGCAGAGACCTGGAGTTCACTCTGTAATTCATCCAGGTATTTGCTGATCATTGAGATGTATGCATGCGCAGGAGACCAACACAGTGCAGAAAGTGGCTGCCATGCATGGTTCATGGGGATTGAAGGAGCAAAGGAGTCAACATTTTCCTTCTCTTTCTTCATTCCCTGCCCCGAACACACTGAGGGACCTCTCTCCCTCCTGTGGAAACCTGGGCTAGATTATAGATTTCAATGTCATTAATGTCTAAAGTCACAACTTTAGGCAGGGATGGGAATTGGGGATATCACGTTTAATCAGCTAATAGAGAGGGCAGAAAACCACGTGGAAAATAAACTCCAGAAAACAGACTAAAAGATGGGGAAGAAACAAGAACAAGCCATGGCTCTGATGGCAGGGAGGTAGAAGACTCTGATGGGAGCATCTTACTTAGTTCTCAGAAATCCAGAGTGAGATTTATAGACTTGATGCCACCAAGAGGGCAGGAGGGGTAGGGAAGTCTCAGCCTTCAGCACAGATAACATGACAGTTGGAAACTTTGCTAGAAGGGCAGACAGTATATGCAGACATTACATGACCCCTACCTATTAGTATATTTCTTCTTTTTCCTTTTTTTCTTCATTCTCTGCCCTGAACACACTGAGAGACCTCTCTCCCTGCTGTGGAAATCGCCTGCTCTCATCTCCACGTCTCTGCCATCCACGGCTTCCCTGCCTTCTAAGCATCACTGTGGTAAAAGGAATGGCTCTCCCCTGAACATGTGTTGGCACTTGTGTAAACAGCTTTGCGAAGGGCACACCCATCAAGTCCTTGGCCCACCCACAAGGCCACGAAGCAGGTGACAATTCTCAAAGAAATTGTAGACAAAGACAAATCAATAAAACCTGGGAACAGTCACAAAGCTGTATGTCCAGTCACTTGATCCTTCTGGACGGAGACTTCCAAAGGTGAACCAAATCCTACCTGTTGGGAAATGTAGAAGAATTATCATGAAAAAAGGAAAAAAAATCTTTTTAGAAAATGTTGTAGGAATCCCAACTGAGAAATCTGTTTAAATAGGAAGCCTGGTTCAGGTTCTGGCCTCTGCTGGTCAGGCTGAGAGCAGGAAACACTGGCAGGGCTTGGGAGGCCCAGGAGATGCTGCAGGCTCAAGTGTCAGAGGACTCTGTGGGGCGTGGCTTGGGGTTTAGTCACAATTGTGAAGGTGAGATTCTGACTTGCAGTGGGAACCGTACAGGAATGTGTGACTGAGGAAGCTCCGTTCTTATGGGTACACACTTCCCGTGGCTGAAGGGATACTGCACTGGAGATCTGGGGACGGAGCGACAATTCTTGATCCTTCTATGTGAGGTTGGTCAAGGTGACCACTGCACAATCTGTGGTGACAGAAGGGTCTGCAGAGACTGCTGTCTGTCTACGAACACCCAATCTCCTACCTCCTCAGTAGTTGACTGTGAACTTTTTAGCCAGGCGCGAGCTGAAGTGAATGACTGTTCTTCTCAGTCTGCTGTTTGGTTGACATCCATTGGACAAAGTCTGGCCAGTTAACTATCTTATAAATGCTGTACGGGACAGTTGGGAAAGTAGGAGGCCTTCTCCATTGCCCTGCCTCCTGCTTGCACTGGACACGTAACGGACAACTCAGACTGTCTTTTGGCTGTGAGGAAGTCATACTAGGTGAACTGGACAGAGGATGTGAAGTCCATTGACTTTGTGAAGTGGGATGTTCAGGTTTCTGTTACTAGAGAATACTACCTTATACTCTTGGGTGTATAAGGTAGTGCAGCTGGATTTTACTTTCAGCTGAACGTAATCTAAATAATACAAACTCAATGTTGGTAAAAGAGGCACCAACAACAAAAGCCAAACACACAAACGAAGAAGGCAGAACCACAGAGGTAAAAGGAGGGATAAGTCAACATCAGGGAACCCACAGAGAGGGAACCAGAAGGGGGACCACAGCATTAACATCTCTACCAAAGCACAGAAGTTTCACAACATGGAAAACAAACCTGTTCATTGGTCCTCATGGATTTTGCTCATTTAATTAATGGTTTGGAAAACCTGGGACTTACATTTTTCTAGTTCTCTTTGCTCTGAGACTAGTCCAAACCACAGAACTTCATGAATTGTTTCATGCTGAGTTTTGACAAGGTGATAGCACAAAAATATTCTGTGTGAAAAACATTGAATTCCTACGGCTCTACTGAAGCTGATCATCACGGTTTTGATGGATTCCAAGCAATACGATCGCACTACCTTCGTTTATACTCAGGTTTTTGTTCAGACACTTAGATCGTTGGTTAAAACGGGCATACTGCCTAGAGCGGCTCAATTGCCAGAGTGTTTCTCATCACTGAAGCTCCTCCTGCACAAACAGACACAGAGCAAAACATCACTGTCCACAAAAGCGTAATTCCTCTTATTCTTTGTATCTGTGTCCATGCGTGTGTGTGAACACACGTGTGTGCCTGTGGAGACCAGAAGTCAGTCTTTAGTGTTGTTCTTTAGGCATTGCCCACTGTTGGGAAGGGGAGAGACAGAGAGAGAGGAACAAGAGAAGAGGGAGAGAGCCAGATTCATTGTCCTGAAGTTTGCCAACTAGGCCAGACTCTCTGGTCAGTGAACCCTGGAGATCCTCCTGCCTTTGCTTCCCCAGTAGTAGGCTCACAAGGTTGTGCCACCAGGCTTTGTAAATGGGCTCTAGGGTAGGAACCCAGGGCCCCAGGCTTGGAGAGCAAGAGCATCCCTGAAGGAGCCATCTCCCCAGCATCCCCTTTCTCTCCGTACTAATATGGAGTTACTATGTTAAAAATTCATTCCACTAATATTACCATCTTCTAAACTGGAGAGCATTTGAGCTATAACTGAATTTCCTACACAATGCAAGATTAAATAGCAACCTTGGTTTTACTCATTACCGCTGAAAGGCTGGTAAACTTGCATGTTCCCAAGCTTTGAAGTTATAGGGGACACACCATATCTGTGCCTGCATCTTGTCTCATTTTCTTTTGAGACAGGATCTTAATTCGTAGCTCATGCTGGCCTGGGAGTCACAAGACCCTCTGTCATGGCCTCTGTAACTGCATCTCTTGATCCTTAATTTGTGGTGATGTAAAGAATAATTTATATGGAGCTACAAAATTAAAAACAAAGGTGGGCCAGGCAGTGGTGGCACACACATTTAATCCCAGCACTCAGGAGACAGAGACAGGCAGATCTCTGTGAGTTTTAGGTCAGCCTGGTCTACAAGAGATAGTGAATGCAATATTTTGTATTGCAGGTGAGACAACGTCCTGGGAATCAAGAGAGATACTTACATGCAGACAGTACTTATATATAAAATATATTTGCCCAAATATAAAATACCTACTACCAACTTTTACAATGCAAGGCCTCAATAAGGGAGTTTAGAATAAAATACCAAGGGGCTGGAGAGATGGCTCAGAGGTTAAAAGCACTGATTGCTCTTCCAGAGGTCCTGAGTTCAAGTCCCAGCAACCACCTGGCAGCTCACAACCATCTATAATATGAGCTGATGCCCTCTTCCACCATGCAGCAGACATGCAGACAGAACACTGTATACATAATAAATAAATAAGTCTAAAGAAATTTTAAAAGAATAAAATACCAAACACAGAAATTGGATTTTAAGCAGCAATTGTGGCCTTTCTCGTCCTGGCCCATATAAACAAGAGTAAAGACCTGGGGGTGTGGCTCAGAGGTAAGCTCTTGCCCAGCAGGTATGAGGTCCAGGTTCATCCCTGGTACAACAACAACAACAACAAAACTAAAGATTCACATTTATTCTACTTTACATAATTTAGCCAATATTTACTCATAGGCCACAAGTCTAGAATCTAACACTGTAATTTACAACACTTCAAAGTCTCAAAGAACCTTCTCAATAGACAGTAAAGAGGCTGGAGAGCCAAAGT
This sequence comes from Dicrostonyx torquatus, assembly GCA_028555095.1. Taxonomy (NCBI): domain Eukaryota; kingdom Metazoa; phylum Chordata; class Mammalia; order Rodentia; family Cricetidae; genus Dicrostonyx; species Dicrostonyx torquatus. The sequence continues at coordinate 7,255,918 of JAQHUG010000076.1, read as the reverse complement.
CAGACCTGTGTTTGATATTATTACTAAGTTTTATAATATGCATCTAACTACTTTTTATTTGTACTATCTTTTGAAATTGTAATGACATCATTTCCTCCCTCCCACTCCTCCCATGCACTCATCCACGGCCTCTTTTTCCTTGATTGTTGTGACATATACAGATACATTTGTAAATACATAAATGCAGCCTGCAGAGTCCATACAGTGTTACAGGTATTTATATGATCTCAGGGCTGACCACTTGCTATTAGGTAACCCATCGAGGGTCTCTTCCCAGGGAGGCCCGTTCCACCCACCCTCAGAATTCTCCAGCTGTCCATCACTCTCTGCCTAAGGTTAAGGCCCGTCCTGTGAGGAGCATGGTGTCCCCACTGTCCAGGTCTGGTTTAGGCAGTCATGTTGAAGAGACTTCAAGGGTGTAACTTTCCTGATATTTCTAAGAGACACAATCTTGCAGCAACCTCCTTATTCCTCTGACTCTTAAAACCTTTCTGCTCCGTCTTCCACAGTTATCCCTGAGGCTCTGGGACAGGAACTGTGTTGTATATAAGTCAGTTGGGGCTTAAAATCACACAGTCTCTTGTTCTCTGTATTTCAGGGTTATAGTTTTCTGAAATGGTCTCCAACTGTTGCAAAGAGAAGTTTTCTTTGATGGGGGTGGGGGTGAGAACTACACTTATCTGTGGGTATAAAGTTCCATATGTATAATGTAGTAGGAATTATACTGGCTTACTAAGGTGGCAGTAGCAGTTTTTGCTTAAAGATCTGTGACTTCACTAGCCCTGAGTGGCTGGCTGGGTTGCCAGCTGAGCAAGCCTTAAGTTCAATTAGAGAGCTATTGGTTACCACTAAGACGTGTGTGCCCCTATTGTATCTTATCATCGTTGGATCTTATTAAGGTTTTCATGCCTGCTGGCTGTTGTTGTAGGTTACAGCTTGATGGCTTCTTTCTCTTGAAAGTTTGTACAGAACTTTGTGATCCCCTGAAAGCCAGTCCTCGGAGAGGAGGCTTTCCGTTCAGATCCAGCTCAGGGCCGCTGGGTCCTGTGTCTGAAGTACATGGCGTCTTCAGCAATAGAATCTATGTCCACCTCCAGGGGACGACCAAGAGCAATAGCAATGTCCTATAATCCTTTGGGGCTACCTTGAACAACCCTGACCAACAACTCAACACTCATGCCTGGCGTTGGCGTTGACTCCTTATGTCCTTACTGTTACTTTGCCCTTGCCCTCCTTCTTCTGTGTTTTTCTTCTTCCCTTCTATTTAAAGCCCTGCCCACCCCAATTTTCCCATTTTTCCCCTCCAAATCACTTAAAGCCTGCTAGTCCCCTTCCTAGTACTAATTCTCCCCATCCATAACTCCCCTTTACTTTCCTGGTTTTTGCAGTTAGTCCAAACTCAATACTCAAGTCATTTAACCATTTTAAATCAGAGTTAGGGGTAAGAGAAAAGGTGAGTTGAAATATGGACGTCCTCGAAGGTGCAGGCACCATGCTTCGTATTCCTAGCACAGGTATGTCTGAGTGGACATTTCCATGATAATATCACGAATTAGTAAAACATTAGGCCTGCAGCTTGAATTTGTTTACCTAGTTTTATTTCTGTCCCCGAATATACCATGTTGTTGTATGTCACCTTATACTGATGATATTATGGTTATCAATTTCCTTAACCAGCTAAGCAGATCTCTCCTTCCCATACTGCCCCCGGAACAAGGTGTGGTCTGTTTTATACCCATATCTTGATAATGTCTGAAGCAGACTCCAAATCATTTCCCATCTTTGTGGGATATCATCATGACCTATTTTATATTGTTAGGGCAGCCAGTTTAATCCAAAGTTGAAATTTACATCTTTTGTCCTATAGAGTTCCTCCCTTCTCGTCTCTGTCAGTTTGGAACTGAGGCAGGGCTCGAAACCTGCATGCTGAAAGTTTTGATGAAGACACATAGACTGAGGACAAGAGTGCTCGCTCCAAGGTTTGGCTGAGGAGTGGGGTCATTGGAGATATGAGGGCGAGCACAACATCTGGAAGGGTCCAGAGCAAGGGGAGACAGCAGTAAACTCAACATGGCCAGCAGACTGGACCAGACCATGAGAGGAGAGGGAGTGGGAGTGGGGGAAGACAAAAGGGTGTGTGTGTGTGTGTGTGTGTGTGTGTGTGTGTGTGTGTGTGTGTCCCCACACACACAGACACACACAAGCAAATGAGATCAAGAGAGGGGGCAAGAGGAGGGGGAAATGAGGGGAAGACAAAAGAGAGGCATGGCTAAAAAGCCATGGTTATATAGAAATGAGAAGCCAGAGGAGGGAGACCCCCCAGAGGAGACTTTAGGGTAGGGGTGGGGTGAGAAAAGCCGTAGGTAGCTGTGACAGTGAAGGAGCCTGGAAGCCAATGTAGGTGCTGAGGAAAGCATTGTGGTGGACACCCATCTTAAATTCCTGAGAGCTAAGGGGCTAGGCAAATCCTCGCCCCCTCCCCAATACTGTAAAACTACTGAGATAATTCACTGCTTGCTCTGGCCACTATAAAACCTGTCTATCACTGTGTACCAGGGAGTGAGACAGCTTCTCCCTCTCTCTACTCACTCAGTCACACAACCCCAGCCTCTCCTATGGCAAACCTTCAATTTGGTTGTAAGGCTGTTATCCTGCTAACAGGAATACATTCATTTCATTATAATTTGAATTGAGTCTGTGGTCTTTTCCTGGCCATTCAACTTCTGTAATACAGTGTCTTAGTGTTCTGCTGCTGGGAAGAGACACCATGACCATGGCAACTCTTCTAAAGGAAAACATCTAATTGGGCTGGCTCACAGTTCAGAGGTTCATGGCAGGAGGCATGGCAGCATGCAGGCAAACATTGCTGGAGCAGTAGCTGAGAGTTCTATGTTCAGATCTTCAGGCAACAGGAAGAAGGGGAGCTCTGGGTTTAGAATGGGCTTTTTGAAACCTTCAAACTCACCTCCCAGTGACACACTTCTGCCAACAAGGCCACACCTCTTAGCCCTTTTAAATAGTGTCACTCCAGGGTGACCAAGTATTCAAGTCTGTGAGCCTAAGGAGGCCATTCTTATTCAAGCCACCACAATCAGCAGCTGCTTTGGTATGCTAGTAGACACCCCAGATAGCCACGCAGCTTTTCAGACAATGAGGAAGAAGGAGCTCCTTTGGTGGAGGGGAACAGGCCCCAGAATTTGGAGGAGTGGAATTTCCTTTGGACCTAACAAAACCCTTGTGGAGAGGGATCCCACTCCCTGCCATCTTATTCTTCCTTGTCTTCAGGCTGCACGCATGCATCTGCCACTCTTTTCTCCTTCAAAGTCAAAGACAAGGATAGTGTTGTCCGTGCCCTATAGTGAGCCTGACTCTGGCAAATCCCCCAGAGACCTCCCTCTGTGCCTTCTTGTTGCTTGCCTCCAGGTGATGTCTCAGGAAGCTGCTTATCCGCTGTCTCTGGCGGAGACCTGCATGGCCTCCGGGTTGGAGTCAGTCCTAGTTTCTCCTCTGCTGCTGTGATAAAAAACACTCTGACCAAAAACAACTCAGGAGAGGAGACGATTTATACACTTACACAGCTAGGTCATGGTCTGTCCCTGAGGGAAGTCCAGGAGGAAGCCAGGGAGGAACACTGTCTCCCAGAGCCCAGGACTACCTGCCAGGGACGAAGTTGTTCACAGTGGGCTGGGTCCTCCCACACGAATTAATAACCAACACAATCTCCTCATAGACATTCCCACAGGCCAGCCTGATCTAGACCATGCCCGTCAAAGCTTTCCACTCAGATGCCCCAGGCTGTGTCACATTAACAATTAGTGCTGAGTAGCCTCTTTGTGGCTTCTCCACCACTCTCTGCACAGAAGTAGCCTAATAAGGTTCATCCTCCTGGCTCTGTCTGGTCCATTCTGACCCCTCTCCTGGCCTTGATGTCCTCAGGTATTCTGGTTTCTTCTTCACATGGGTGCCGAAGCTCCTGGTCCCCACGGCCCCTCTTGGTGCTTAGGAAACATGTTGTTTCTTATTTGAATGGCAGAAGAAATGCCTTCACCCCCATGAACTGGAAGATTAACTCTTAGGGGTGAAAACTACTGCATTAAGTCGGTGACTCTCTCTTCAGATCTTGCAGGGTTGTTGTGGTGATTCTGGGACATAACGGCATTACTTATCATTCTTAGCTTGATGTGAAACTTTCAGGCAACAGAAGGAATCACCTGAGATGTGCAATATGGAAATTGTTATAATTGTAAAAAGTATATAATTGTATGTTATTAATTAGCATAGGAAATTATTATAGCTTCCATAGGTTATGATGAAGCAGATTTCAGTCCTTCCCTGGTGTCCACAGAGGGTGGAACGCTGAAAGCCTCCAGCCTCCTCTGTAACATGGTGTGCTGTTCGCACAGTCTTGCCGGCATCATCCCACACACCTGAAATGCTTTCTGGGTTATTTATGGCACCCAATGCCATACAAATCCTTGTGAGTAGTTGCTATGCTCTATTGTGTAAGACACAGTGACAAGGGAAAGTTCTGTGCATGCTCACGGTTGTATTTTTAACACTTTATTTTGTTTTGTTTTTCTTTGTTTTTTTAAATCCGGAATTGATTGGACTGTAAATATGGAACCCAAGGAGCCTACTGTATCTGAAATATTTGCTCTTCTTCCTAAGGTCTGCTTTTGTTGCTAAAATACTGTGAGATTACCCAAATATTCCTTTATGTTGTAGCCTTGCAGTTAGAGAAAACCACGTCCTCAGAGGGCCAACAGAAGTCCTCACACATAGGCACGTACACGGGCACATGGCACACACCCTGACATGGCACGCGGCAGTCCCGGGCTCTACACTGGCACATGGCACACGCCCTGAGCACGGCACACGGCAGCCCCGGGCTCTACACTGGCACATGGCACACGCCCTGAGCACGGCACACGGCAGCCCCGGGCTCTACACTGGCACATGGCACACGCCCTGAGCACGGCACACGGCAGCCCCGGGCTCTACACTGGCACATGGCACACGCCCTGAGCACGGCACACGGCAGCCCCGGGCTCTACACTGGCACATGGCACACGCCCTGAGCACGGCACACGGCAGCCCCTGGCTTTCTCCTGGTGGCAAGCTGTTCTGACTTCCCCATAAACACTCCTCACAGTAGAGCTACCTCAAGGAGGACTCCCAACAGTTCGTATGCTTTTCTTGAGAAATGACAGAAATCACTTTAAAATGGCTTACAAATTAGGACACTTTTTTGTTTTTCGAGACAGAGTTTGATTGTTCTGGAACTCACTCTGTAGGCCACACTAGCCTCAAAGTCATAGAGATCCCCCTACCTCTGCCTCCAAGTGCTGAGATTAAAGATGCCTGCCACCACCCAGCTAGATTCAGACTCCTTATTGTAACTAGAAGCCTAACTCAAATTAACATTTAAAATATAAGAAATGTCTGGAAAAGCTTAATCCAGGTTTGTACAAAAATCCCAATTTCTGCCTTTCTTTTATTTGTTGTCAGTTAAGAATAAAAAAAGGAAACATTTTTATCAAAAGAAATTTTTCTCAAAAGAAAATTTCCTCAACAGCTAGATCAGCTGGCAACAGACTGTGTGCCCAATGCAGCACACAGCTGTCGAGAGAGCAGGCTATATCAACTGGCCTCAGTCTGACCTCTCCAGAACCTAGGCTTGAGGCCCGCTCTACCCAAAACAGATGACTGAAAATGTTCGGGAGAAGGTTGCAAAAATCAAAAGAAAATGTTCAAATGTATGATCAGGACATGGGGATGAATCAGGGCTGTTCTGACTCAGGAGGGAACGGAACAGGGCTGTTCTGACTCAGGAGGGAACGGAACTGTCCGGGAGCGCTCAGCTAGTGGCATGCGGACTCCCTGCATTTTTCTCCTTTTAAGACCTCTGCTTGTCCTACTAAAGAGAACATACCAAGGCCGTGTGATGGAAAGAGAGCTTCCAGTAGCTGCCAGTTCACACGTTTCAGCTATACACAAAGAGGACTTTAACTCTCACTGAGCCCAGACCCCACATGACCAGAACAACTCCTGAGTCACAACACTTCACACCACCAACTGTTCCAGGGACGGACTTGGTGTCAGAGAGTCACAGGGAGATACATGGCTGTCACACTACCTGTCTGCATGAGCGGTAGCTGCTGGAGAGAACATAGTGCTGAGACCTATCGACACAGTGGGAGAAAAGAGTTTGCAAAACACACAGGAATGCAAGCACGCAGTGACGAGCTGGGCCCCGACACACGTCCGCCCCCCCGACGCACGTACCTCAACAGTCTGCGTTGTGATAGATGCTTCTAATGACTCGCCGGCCTGCTAGCTAATGTCACCCTATTTAAACTGAAATTTTGCTCTTGTAACCTACATGTGACCGTTTCTGCCCAGATATATGTTGCCTAAAGTCACTCAGCTTCCGTCCGTGCGGACCTTGATCTCTCCGTGCGAATGGCATTCGCTGCTGGACTTTCTGTCTTTCGCTGCGAGTATCTTGCTTATTTCTAATACCTATTCTGAATCACTGCAATTGTTTTTAACCACAAATTCCGATCATTTTGGTCTCATCAAACAGCTGCTTTCTTTTATTACCTGTGGTCTTATTTGCATAATCTTGACTGAGCTCCTGAAAGCAGCTGCTCATTATCTCGGTTCCCAGAGAGGAACCTGCTATTAAACTGTATATGGATTCCCTTATCACCAGGTTTTAGGCTACAGAGCTCTGTCTCAGGCTCTCTTGAGAACTGCCAGGATAGCTGGGCTGAAGGGTCCCAAGGAACAGCCTCAGAACAAGAAACATTACTAGGGAGGAAAATATAAACTATACTCAGCATCCAGTGGCCCAGTGGAACCCCGACCCACTTTCTCTGCTTGGTTCTAGAAGCACATCCTACCCTGAGAGGCCAGCAACATAGTAAAAAGCACAGGCCCAGAGTCTGCCTGGCTACATCCACCTCTTCCTCGGACCTCTGTACTCCATTTTCCCTTCCTCTGGCTGAGGGCTCATTCTCATTTGTACGCCTAAGCCTGGGACCAGCTTCAGTACCTGCTGGAGTCCACTTCCCTCTGTAAACTGAACCCTTCTTGGCCTCCCCTGATTTGCTCCAACACTCCCTTTCCTTTCTGTCCCTGTGCATCTTTGATGCTGGATTAGATGATGGGGGAGCCTTGCTCTGCTAGGGAGGCATCGATGCATCTTTACTATCTCTTTCAAGAGCATTTCCTTTTGCGTTTCTGGGCATCCCTCCCTAGTGAGATCCTTGGCCACTCTGACCAGGCTCTTTTTAAAGAGCCAAAGCTTTAGTTGTTGTTTTAGTTAAGTTGTTACTGGTGCTTTCTTATCTAAAAATAAGCTTGTAAACCTGTTTTTTAAATCTGTTTTCTGTAAAATGCCAGTGTATTCTGTAAATAATAGCTACATCTTACTTTCATGACTGATCAGTGGTCATAACATATTATCTTTGCCAGCCCCATTTGGAAGAGGGATAAATACTTAAAGCCAATGCAAACACTTTGCCCATATTATAAGAACAGTCACACAGGGACCAGAATGTCGCCTCCATATCCTACAGCTGAAGTCTTCAGGGAACACCCGGCTGTGCCAGCTTAGGGGGTCTACCTCCCGCTAATCAAACTCGCAGCCGACAGGAAGGTTTTCTCAACAGATGTGTATTTTACAGAGAATAGCTGGCTTCCTTACTCTTCAACCCCTTACAATACTGCCTGAAGCAGTTGATTCTAATTTGTGTCTTGTATCCAAACAATGCCTTAGTCAAATGCAAGTCATTATTTCAGACCTGTGCTGCGGAGTCATATGGTAGGTGGCAGAACTCTTAACAGAAACACTGGTTAAATATAGATTTACTTGTGAGGAGAGGGGAGAGAGGGCATAGGGAGGGAGGGAGGAAAGAAGTAAAAAAGAATGCCAAGCTTGTGCTGTACACAAGATTTTCCTAATAGAAGCATAAAGCCCATTGTCTGGTTTCCTCCCCTGCACTGCCCCCTTGTGGTAGAAAGCCATTGGTGCTTTGGTAGAAAGATGATAGTAAAGACGGGTCAGTACAGAAATAGGAGGCAACCACACAGCAAAGAACGAAGGTCAAGGCCCCCAAGAAGAGCTGCCAGTCTCCATGGAGCTTGTGGGGAGCCTTGCCTGCATGAGCTTCCTGTTCTGTGCTCTGTGGCTCTGTGAGAAGCGGCTGACCCTTGACATCACTTTCTGAGAAGTGTAACCTAGGATGGTTACACCGTCCACAGTAGGCAATGGGCAAAAATGTTAGCCGTAGAGCAGCGCAGGGGCTAGTGGGGAGCTCCTGCCTAGAGCGCATTTCCTTGTCCAGCTGCTCTGGACATTCCCAAAGAAGGTCTTGTTACTGTTTGTGATGTCCTCCAGTCTCCAGTGAGACACAGAAGGCTTCAGTGAACATCACGTGGACAAAGAGAAGAAGACCGGAAACTATTCTGAAGAACAGAAGTCAGGAGGGGACTGTACACAGCCTACTGCTAATTCCCTCCTCTACTAAGGAAAATGACAAAGACAGGAAACCATGTTGTTTGCATCACTCAGAGCAACAAAAAAAGAAAACTGATTTGTAAAGTACAATTTGAGCACTGAATTCTTAAATCAACTTATCACAGTAACTCTTAACTCCTAAATACAAGGTGGGAAAGCGTCCCATGTGTAGGGAGTACTTCCTGGGAGCAAGATCCCACCACCAGGGAGACCTCTTGTGGAGGGCACAGTTATTGCAAAGTGCCAGTAATCTTGTTTCAGGAGCAAAAAAAAAAAAAAAAGTAGTATTTGTTGCAAATGTACTAATATTCTTCAAAATAGGAAGATGTCAGAATTAGAAAGATAACTACTGAATAAACACTAGTGTTTAGATATTGTCTAATTTCTTAATAGAATTTTACTAAAGTGCAATCTTTAACAAGTCAGATACCACAAATATATTCTTGTCTGAAGGCTGTGAAAGGCAGACGATACACCCGGCAGAGACAGCAGGTCCCACTCATCCCCAGACACAGTCTCAGTAAACATACATTTTCCTGTTCTGAGATGAGGTCCAGGAGCAGCCAGTTACTCTGATTCTCCGGGGCTTTGTTCTGTAACCAGTTTGTGGTTTCCCCAATAGAACCTTCGGTCTGTCTACCCTACACACTTGGCTCTGGAAACCTAAGCGTCCTGCTGTGATTTAAGAAGTAACATCTTGGGGTTCTGGAGTGAGCACGAGAACTGTTCAAACAGAAGTAGGAAGAGAGGCGCTATGGGACCAATGGCCCAAACACTCAGGCTGTGGTTGTCTTCACAGACAACTGCTCTTCAGTAAGTTGGAGATCGCTCCAACAGAGACAAACACGGTGCTTTCATGTGGGCAAAGGGAGACTTTATCAGACAAAGTATGCTTTTGAAATGCTAGGTAAGAGGGAGGAAGTCAGGCTACAATTGGGGCAGAATTTACAACAGCAAAATCATATTTTGGCAAGTTCTCTCTTATTGCCAGGGGCCTCTGGGCTGCTAGAGATGCCCACAGATAGCGACTGTCACTACTGGCCTCCAACAGCTACGAGACCCAGAGCAGGGAATTCAGCCAGGCTTGCTCCTGAATCAAGGCTTGGGTGGTAGCCATCATATTTTCAATTACATGACCAACTTGGTTCTTAGAGGACAAGCTTTGGAAACTTTGATGTGTCTGCTGAAAACCTCACAGGAGGGAAGTTGGGTGGTGTTTCTGTGTCACCTGGTACAGTAGGGCTGTAAAACAACTGTCCATCCTGAAGATGGCTTCCGTATTTAAGTGCTAAGGTCACCTGTAGTTTATCTGTCGCTCTGAGAGCTCACATGAATGAATACAATCTGACTGACAGCCTCAATGTGGCTTTCACTACCACAGCTCCTAAGGTGTCCAACTGGAAGTCCGTCTGTGTCTGAGGCTTTCTCAGAAAGCCTGGGTGGGTCTGTCAGGAGAGAGATGGGGGAGAGGGCAGCAATCTGGAGATGGGGGAGGAATGCCAGATGGGCAGAAGGTAGAGAATGAGGGACCAAGATGGACTTCAGACACAAAGGCAAAATGCCAAGTGTGCAGCATCTGTGGATGTGATCCGACCTCAGTTTCCCCTCCTCCCTCTCAGTGTCTTAGCCTCACACTCTGAGTTCTTTTTTAGCCCCTTTCTCAAGCACGCCTGTCATGTGACCACTGGACCAAGAAAATGGTGTTTACAACTTGATTCTTGGGGTTAGGCAGCCCACCTCTTTCTACTCCTTGTGTGAAATGGAGCCAATGCCACATCTTAACTGCTCAATTCTAGCATTATAACCATCCTGAAATCTGGAATAATTTTTAAATCTGTACATTTAACATAATAATGTCTTTCTTTTTAATCTCGAGAAGGTGTTCTCTATAGCTGTATATCTTCCTAATGAATAGAGTCACAAAGGACTCATAGAAATAAAGATAAAGGTTATTTGTTCTTCCTCACAGGTCCATGTAGAGTGTGGTACAGAGCACTTGACAAGGAGTTTATTGCAAAGGAACAGGGGACAAGAGTGGCTAGGGGCCAGAGAGGCCACTGTGGGAGAAAGTGTTCTTAGTGGGAAAATGGACAGTGACAGGCATGTTTATGCAGGCTTTATACTACTTTCAAAAGTATCTGAAACATTTCCTAAGGGGCATCTCACTGTTCAGGTGATTGACAGGCCCATTTGGATTAACTCTTTAAGGGAAAGGACAATGGCATGCCTTTGTTCTGTGTCAGAAAGCCCCAAATTCCTCCCAGGGCCAGAAATAAAACTGAGGTTCCAATCTGTTGGCCAAAAGTCATGTAATAGAGTAAATTTGTGAGAATTAAAGACAAGAAACATCTCTAAGAATAGCCAAATTTTACCCAGAGGAAATGAGCCTCTCTTGATGAACCTCAATAATGCCCTGCCTCCTGGTTTTATCTCCCTTCCATACAGTTTTAACTCTTGAGGGGCTTTCTTCTTCCTTAAAATTAGTGTGTTACCAGGGACACTGGAGGTGGGGCCCAAAGATGACTGAAGGAGGAGTTCATCCTCAGAGACTTTCAAGTCTGAGAGTCTCTAGCTAGCCTGCCTCAAAATCTGTTGTAGATATGTAAATGAAGGAATGAAATGTCTGCCCTGGCAATGCTGAAGCATGCATGGGCAGCCCGTATTGGGTTTCATGGTCTAAGCTCATGACTGACCAGGTCTCTTCTTCAAGAGGGCACCAGAATCTCATTACAGGTGGTTGTGAGCCACCATGTGGTTGCTGGGAATTGATCTCAGGACCTTTGGAAGAGCCATCTCTTAATATAGACATCTGCAAATGTTTCCTTTAAAAATTTTTCTGTATGGTATGAAGGCTAGGCCTTCTTAAAATATGAATCTAGTGATATTTCAATAGAACACAACTTTTAGTTTTCCCAACTATTGTATAAAGAGTAAAGGAGTTCTTATTGCTCCAGGACCTGTTAACAAGCACATCCAATCTTTGGCGTTGTAATAGAACACTGTTGTTTATGAAGCTCGCACTTAAGAATTACATAATTTAGTTAAGAAAAATCTGAACATGTCTTATAATCTTTTAACTATGTTTACAATTCTGTGTTGGTCCACATTTATAGCTCTCGTTGACCTGTGGTCTACAGGTTGGGCATGCTTAGCACATAATGGGTGGTGGGTTTCTGAGAGATACAGAAAAAGGAAGTTTGAAGGACAGGACAACTTGGTGGTGGTGGTGGTGGTAGATATTGGGGTTAGTAGGAAGTTTCAAAGGGGTTCTGTGTCCTTGTGTCCAGAACAAGCAAAACAAGGGAATTTATTAACAAAAGATACTCCACAGGAGGAGGAAGTTCAGAGCAGAGCAAAGTCTGGCAAAGATGGGGCTGTTGTATCATTTCTTGGGCTTTTGAGCTCATTCGCATAGCCTAGGCTTCTCACACAGCCTGTCACGTGGAGTTCTACACACAGCTCCAAGCATCTTAACTCCCACCTGGATGTGCTTTTGTACTGCCAGGAGCCACAGGTCATCTCCAGACACCCCAGAGTGCCTCTGCTCCTGTGCCCATGGTTAGCTCTTGTTAGAATTATCTGCCAGCCTTCCCCTTTGTCAGTAGGCTTTTCCAGCGTGCTAATTTTACAGCCTCTAGGAAGGGTTTCTGACTCTCCCTCTCTACCCTGCTTTCCCACCTGAGTTCCTCTCAGGCGTAGCAGGGAGAGAGTGCCTTTTCATGGCTCCATGTGACCTCCAGCAAAGTGTTTCTGAGCAGCTCTTCCCCTAACATCTGGGTTAAAGGAACAGACATGTGTGAGGCAGACTGAGACTCCAACAAATGCATTTCAAGTTCTCGTTAGAGTAGGGATTTAAATGTACAACCCCGGCCTCACTTCCTGTGGAAATAGATCCCTATGCAGCCCTGAGGGAGGTTCATAAAACACTGAGTGACCTCTATGTGCTGGGTGATGCCCCAGGCATAAGTTAGGCAAAGATGGATGCATGCCTTACACAGTGATGGGAAACTATGCTAAGATATGAGCTGGAACTTCAAAAAGAAAAAAGAAAACAAAACAAAACAAAAATACAAAAACTTAAGTATGTGCAACCCACTAGCAATTAATGCTAAAATGAGATACACCCCCCCAAACGAAGGTTCAAAACAATGTCTTTATTCAGTGTGAGAGATACTGTGTCACTTTCCCAAACCACTGATGAAATAACCTATTGATGGAAGTGTTTGGCAAAATGTATAAAAATAAGAATGCATATACCGGGGCATGGTAGTACATACCTCAAATCCCAGCACTCAGGAGGCGAAGGCAGGAGAATCAGGAATGAACATCCAGCTTCAGCTGCATGCAAGTTCAAGGCAAGCTTGGCTACACAGAATGTCGGTAGGTAAAGGTGCTGCCTAATCAGCCTAATGACCAGCCTTCCAGCCCCAGAACCCATGTCTTCAGATTCCATGGGTATGCAATGGCACAAACCCTCTCCCCTTCTTCCTAACCAAAATAAATAGACAAACCTTTTTTTTTTAAAGATATCCCAAATATGGTGATACAACATTATTGGTACAAAACTGGCTTGACCAAGATTGTGGCTTTGCTGGTTACTACTTGTGAGGCGACAGCTAAGTTACCTAAGCCATGTATGTCTCCTCAATGCCCTTCCACCATCTCTGAGTTTTACAACTCTCTCTGTCTCTGTGTGTTTGTGTCTGTCTGTCTCTATCTATGCCTGTTTTCCTTTAACATGTCAAGCGGAATGGTGTTCTCTAGTTATTCTATTTTAGTGCTTCATTCATCACAATAATTGTGCTAATTTTGATCTTCAAGCATGTTTTCCACAGACCCTCTCTGTGAAACACGTCTTTAGACCCAAAGAATCTCATCCTATTCTGAGACTGCCTTTGAAAGTGAGTAAAAGATTGGCCCTGAACTGTTGACGTTTTCCAGAAGTGATTCAAGTGTTGTTGCCATATTTATCTTCAAAACAACTTCTGTAGATTTCTCATAACACCCTGGCATTTCTCTGCAGGCTTTGCCTTGCTTTCTGTTTTGGGTTGTAACATCCTCTGTGAGGTATTTTTGACAACAAAGTTTGTCTGATTCAGTCTTCTTTTCATTTCTAAGATAAACCAGTAATTCACCTTTAGTACGCTGCCATTTGCACAAACAAAGCTGTGACACCTTTACGTCACTGGGGTCTGGGTTAAGCACAGAGATGAGAGACTTGTCTGAGGAACATCAATGCCCCAGCTTCCTCCTCACTGTTTCTATTTTGCAGGCGAAGCCCCTGGCTTGTAGTTGACACCATCCCTGTTGGGTTAGGTGCTCAGAGAAGACAGACGATGGTCACTTAAAGTCATGTGTCTTCTAATATTTCACACTGAGAAGGGCAGAGTGACCTCTACTCGTATTCCTACCCAAAACAGCTCATCTGAGCATACTCAGGCTCATTCAAATGATAGTTATCAAAGGGTTCCTCAAAAATGTCAAAGTGGCTGGGCATGGTGGCATTTGACTTTAATTCCAGCACTTGAGAGGCAGAGGCAGGTAGATCTTTGAGTTTGAGGCAACCTGTTCTACAGAGCAAGTTCCAGGATAATCAGGATTACACAGAGAAACCCTATCTCAGAATAAATAAGTAAAAATATGTCAGAGTAATGGAAAACATTGGCAAGTGGTGTAGGACATGCTTCTGTATTTCTGTTGCTTTCATTGGTTAAATAAAGAGACTGCCTTGGCCTTTTGATAGGGTAGCCCTTAGGTGGGCAGAGTAGACAGAACGGAATGCTGGGGAGAAGGGAAGTGTAGCAGACACCATGTTTCTTGGGCCTGAGATGGACGAAAATTAGGATCTTTCCCAGTAAGCCACCACCCCATGGTGATACACAGATTACTAGATATGAGTTAAAATAATATGTAAGAGTTAGCCAAGAAGAGGCTAGAGCTTATGGGCCAGGCAGTATTTAATGAACACAGCTTGTGTGTAATTATTTCAGATATAAGCTAGCTGTGGTGAGACACAGCCCTCTGCGCCTCTTACTACAGGCAAATTATTGTGGGTCAATTTTCAAACTATGGGTGCAGACTTTGGAGCTGTTGGAAGGAAGACTGACCAGATAAGGTACTCGTGCTAAAGTATAATTTAGAGTAGTACCCTCTGGCCCCTTCACAACAAGCAAACATAGTGTCTGCCTGCCTGACAAATGTTCCTTGTCCCCAATAAGAGTACACCAGTGTGCAGTAGGTAAAGAGCAGTTTCTGGGGGCTCTCATAGCAACTCATCAGCAGAGTGTGCTGCCATAGCCAGCACTTATAACTGGAACCTGGGAGTCTCAGCACCATGACAGCCGACAGGAACGGGTGCTGATGTCATTCATGCCTCTTAGCATCCTGTCCATCAAAATTGCTTACATCTGTGGTATCAGACCTGCTTGATGCAGGCCGCCTGTGTCCAGTGAGTGACTCTTGCTAGGAGTGGGAAACACAGAGTGTTTTTGTGCCTGGTTAATGTGGCTCAAAGTGCCCTGGGATACATAAGATGCAGGGAAGCAGTCTCTTTTTCAGACCATGTCGGTCGACACATGGGTGACCTGGGACATTTCTACCCACACATGGGCACACGCTCCCTTACACACACAGCCATGGGGTCATTAGTAGGCTCCAAGGCATAACTTGTAGCATGTCCTGAGAAAATGTTCCTGAGGACCACAGTCCTCACAGTCTCAGATTCAGTCCAGCCCTCAGATACGTTGTTGGTCCCGGCGCTGGAAAGAAACCCACAGGTTTGAGCGCCTGGCCAGGAAAGGCTTGGTGTTTTTCTTCACTCTCTCACACAAACACAGCATGAAGTTCTTCAGGCCTTTGTTTCTGCAGTCTCCATTGCATTGGCTTTTGTGACATTGAGTCACGCGCATCCTTCAGCTGTCACTTCTCTGTGGCCAGAGGGGCTCATGGGCTTCTGAAGAGCTGTTCTGTCTGTGGCCTTGTTCTACTGAATGTCTACCTAGCTAGAAGGCTTTTCCATCCGCCAGATCAGGTAGGCAGTGTGTCTCTTGGGGTATACTCCAAACATTGAAGAAAATTTGCATTTAAGGAAGCATGCCAATCTTAGGTTTATAATCCTAATAATTTGAATAAATTATATATACCCATGTAACCACTACTCCAATCAAAACACAGGAAACTCCCCCATGTCTGCTCTTAGCTAATACCAGCTCTAACCAACACAGGCATCCACTTTCCTATTTTCTATTCCTTCATATTGATTTAGTTTTGTTAGGGTTTTGAGTCAAAATGTTATTGTGTGGCCCAGACTGAACTCAAATATATGGGAATCCTCCTGTTTCTGCTTCCTGAGTGCTGGAGTTACAGGCATGAGTTATCTCTCACACCATTCTTTGGAACGGTTTTTGCCTGTTCTTAAACTTTATATGGACAGGTTCATATGGAATATACTTCTGTGTGTCTGACAAGTTTAGCAAGGCAGTATTATAATTCATCTGTAAAGACTCCAAAGTTGGCAGTCCAAAACACGGAACATGGTGTTTGGAACTGAGTATCAGTCTCAGAGTATGTGCACATGATCCACCCCATCCTGGCTTCTGGCTCCCCGTCCTCACTCCTGTCTCCCCATCCTCTCTAACCCCTTTTCTCCCCTGAAGTACAAGGTGAATCTTTCTCAATTAAAGGTGTTCCCGTCACACAAAGAAAGCATTTGCTATG
The DNA here is from genome assembly GCA_028555095.1 of Dicrostonyx torquatus. NCBI lineage: Eukaryota > Metazoa > Chordata > Mammalia > Rodentia > Cricetidae > Dicrostonyx > Dicrostonyx torquatus. Next base: position 7,239,678 of record JAQHUG010000076.1, on the reverse strand, counting down.
AAATCTCACTAGTCAGGAGGGATTAACTCAGGGAGACTGCCAGCAAATGCAGCTGGATCCCAGAGCCTGTCCTACATCAGTGTTTGCTTTGGGGGCATATATATTCCCCTAAACATCATGAACTACCCCTCTAAAATCTCCAACAGGCCCCTTCTCCTGCCTCAAGAAGAGGTATAGAAGTCTCAGCCGTCCGGCCGCCCTTTGAATCTGCAGATTTTATGTGCATGTTGTAAAGTGTTCAACTTTTCCTCCTGTCAGTGCATCTATTGGTGGTTGACACTAAGAGATGAGAAGTTCGAGAAGGGAGCCATGCCCATTCTGTGTTTCAGTAGCTTGTTCTTTTTTTAAATTACCCAGGATTTTGTCTGATAGACACACTGCAATTTGTTTAAACCTGTGGGGGCCAAGTAACAAGCCTTTGAATTCCTTATGGGCTTTGGCTACCATGAGTTCCTCAGCTGCTAGAGCAATTCCTCCTGCTGTGTGTGCTGTTTGATACAGGATCTCGCTCCACAGTCTGGCTGGCCTGAAACTTACAATAAGTGTCCACTTGCCTCAGCCTCCAAAGTCTCAGACTGCAGGCAGGAACCAAGGCTACGTGGTCCTGACTCAACAGCTTCACAGTAAGTACTGAATTCAGGTTACACAAGGCCTTCAGTCTTGTTCTAAAGTGTTTTGGCAGTCACTGCTATGTTGTATTTCTGTATACATTTTGCATTCATTTGACTATCTCTATCAAAAAGTGCCTGGGGGAAGGCAGTGAGATGGGTTGGTGGGAAAAAGTACTTGCTCTCAATAATATGAGGAAAGGAGTCAAGACCACGATGGAGATACCCAATGAAACAGTTTGAGCTCACTGACTCCAGACTGACAGGGGTAGTAAACCTAGGACCAAACTAGGCCCTCTGAATGTGGCTGACAGTGTGTGTCTGGGACATACTGTGGGACCACTGGCAAGTGAGATCAGAATTTATCCGTACTGCGTGTAATGACTTTTTGGAACCCATTCTCTTTGGAGGGATACCTTGCTCAGCCTAGATATAGTGGGGAGGACCTTGGTCCTGCCTCAAAGTGATGTGCTAGACTTCTTTGACTCCCCATGGGAGCCTTACCCTCTCTGAGGAGTGGTTAGGGAGTAGGATGGGGGAGGGAAGGTGGAGGGAGCTGGAGGAGGGGAGGAAGTAGAAACTGGAATTGGTATGTAAAATGAGAAAAGATTGTGGGTTTTTTCATATTCTTTTATTTTTCATTCAAAAAATTTACATTTCCTCCCCTTCTCCCAGTCCCCTTCCAGCTCCCCCACTACTCCTCCCCCTGCTTTCTTAAGAGGGGGCAGGGTACCCTGCCCTGTGGGAAATCCAAGGCCCTCCCCTCTCCATCCTGCCCTAAGAAGGTGTGCATCCAAATAGACTAGGTTCCCAGAAAGCCAATACATACAGAAGAGATAGGTCCCAGTGCCATTACCGATGGCTTCTCAGTCTGCCCCATTGGCAGCCACAATCAGTGAGTCTGGTTTGGGAAGAACTGGGGAGAGCTTGGGGGAGTGGGAGGGTAGAGATGGAGGAAGGGTGGACATTGGAGAAGGGAATAAGATATTTACATTAAGGGAGTCATTTTAGGATTGGCAAGAGACTTGTCTCTAGAGGGAATCCTGGGGGTCCACAGGGATGTCCCCAGCTAGGTATTTGGGCAGCAGAGGAGAGGGTGCTTGAAAGATTATTTTTTTAAAAAAAAAATAATAAGTTATTTAATTAAAAAAAATCCTTGCTCCTAAGCCCAACAGCCTAGATTCAGTCTCTAAAGCTCAAGCGTTGGATGGTGAATACCATTGTCCTCTGAATTCCACGCATGTACTCTTGTATGCACATGACACAAAACAACTGAAAACCTTAAAAGTGCCTGTGAACATTATAAATATGATTGTATTTACATTAAATGTCTAAAATAGCCCTGGGCCAGCGACCTCTGCGGGAGCAGACCCAAGCCAGGCACACCCATAGGAGCAGGTCCAAGCCAGCAACCTCCTCCTGAGCAGGTGAGCCAGTGACCTCTGTGGGATTGGGCAACCTTCACAGGTCCAGGCCGCCCAGGCCAGCAGTCTCTGCAGGAGCAGGCTCAAGCCAGTGACGTCTGTTGAAGCAGGCCCATGCTACCGACCTCCCTCCACAGGAGCAGAAAGCTCCCTCCAAGGAACCTCTGCAAGACCAGGTACGAGGGAACAAGCTCTGAGGGATCAGCCTTCTAGGGAACAGGCCCGAGTCAGCAACCTCCACGGAACCAGACCCAGGCCAGCAACCTCCTTAGGACCAGACCCAAGCCAGGGACATCTGTGGGAACAGGCCCAAGCCAGCAACCTCTGCCAGAGCATACCTGAGCCAATGACCTCCACTGGAACAGATAGGAGGGGAGGGAGAAACTTTCAAGGGGGAACGCCTAAGCCAGCAAAACTCCATGGGACCAACCCAAATCAGCGACCTCTGCAGGAGCAGGCCCAGGCCAGCGCTCTGCAGGACCAAACCCGAGCCAGAGATCTCCATGGGACCAGGCCTGAGCCAGTGACCTCTTCCAGAGCAGGCCCAAATTAGTGACCTCCTCCAGAGCAGGCCTAAGCCAGCTACCCCCAGTGGACCAGACCTGAGACAGTAATCTCTGTGGGAGCAAGCCCAAGCCAGCAACCTCTGCAGAAGCAGACCCAAACAAGTGACCTCCGTGGGAACAGGCCTGAATGACCTCTGGGATTGTAGAGCAACCTCTGGGGGAGGAGGAGTGGGAGAAAGAGGTCAAGCAACCTCCAGGAAAGCCGAGTGACCTCCAGGGTCCCTGGAATCATTGCCCTGACTCCACCATGAGGAGCAACCATCTGAGCTTTGGATCCACTGGAACCTGGAAGA
>JAQHUG010000076.1:7207505-7231138 GCA_028555095.1 Dicrostonyx torquatus | reverse complement strand
ATGAAGTACATTTACACAATGGAGTACTACACATGGAAAAATAATGACATCTTGAAATTTGCAGGCAAATGCATGGAGCTAGAAAACATCGTATTGAGTGAAGTAACCCAGACCCAGAAAGAAAATTATAATATATAATCACTCATAAGTGGCTTTTAGACATAAAGCAAAGATAAATCAGCCTAGAATTCAGAACCCCAGAGAATCTAGACAACAATGAAGACCCTAACAGAGACATACATGGATCTAATCTACATGGGAAGTAGAAAAAGACAAGACCTTCTGAGTAAATTGGGAGCATGGGGATCATGTGAGAGGGTAAAAGGGGAGGGGGAGGAAGGGAGGGGAGCAGAGAAAAATATATAGTTCAATAAACAATAAAAATTGAAATAAATGTCTAAAATAATTTTGTTTCAATCCACGAAGATGATTTTATTTTCCATTTAGTTACATTTCCTTAAGCTCTACAGCAAAACTGAATAGTTTTCAGTTTAGAGGTCTCGCAAGACTTTTATTAAATATGTTACTACTCACTTTCTGACTACGATTTTAAATTTTCATTTCCCACTTTTTCATTTGGCATACATGGAATTAACTTTTATGCTAACATTTTTGTATTTTGATAATTACTTGCCACTGCTAGTAGGCTTTTAGATTCCACAAGATTTTCCACATGGCAAATCGTATTATAGACGCAACTTTGCTTCCTTTCCAATATTTATTCTTTGTGCTTGTTACATTGTCTTAGTGTATTTGACTTGGTTCTCAGATCAGTTTTGGGGGAATGTGGTCAAGTACACTCTCACACCGCTCCCCATCCCGCTGGAGAGAACCCTTAGTGGTAACTTAGTTCCCACCATAGCTTCTCATGTTTGCTCAATTTCAGAGTGCAGAAATTTGGTTAATGTTGTAGAATAATGTTAAATTCTGTCATATGTTTGTTTTGCATCTATTAAAATAATTTCCTCTTTAAACTGTGAATAGAGTAGATTTAATCCATTGATTTTGAATATTAAACACTGTATTAATTACACAAACCACAGTTTATTGGAATGTAATAAGCATTGCTTGTTTCACTAGGTAAAGCTTAATGATTTTAAAGCAGTTTTGTAACTACATTTTGGAGCGTGTTAGCTTCTGATTTTCTTACATCAGTGTAACAATGCCTTGAAATTATTTGAAATTATTCACTCACCCTTTGTCTTCTGAAAAATCCTATGTGATCTTGACTTCATTTCTTTCATAAATGACCTAGAATTCACCAGGGAAGCCATTTGAGCTGAGAGATCCGTAGGAGACACAGTAAATTTCTGAGCTCCCATCTTCTGCCAGACTCAAAACTCCTCATTTTCTCACGTTGGTTTTATAAATGAATGCCTTCAGGAACATGTCCACTTTATCTGTTTAGTTAATGTACTGATGCTAAGACTTGTCTGCCCCCACAATGGCTGTGGGCTCTGTAGTGCAGTCTCTTCTACACTATTGGTCACATCTCCTGTCCTCTTGCTTGGGATTTGTCAGTTTTATTCATTTCATTAAAGACCAGATTGGGGGCTTTCATATAGAATTTCCCTATTCATCTGTTTTCTACTTTGTGTATTCCTGATCTATTATTTACTCTTTGCTTCTCTCTATTTACTTCTGGTTTATTTATTTCCTTTTCTAACTTAGGATGGATCCTGGGTCATTGCGTTTTAGGAATTTTCTTTCAAATATGAGTGCTTAATAATTCCTTTGCACCCTGCTTTCACTGTCCATCAATTCTGGTATGCTCTGTCTGGATTAATGCTTTTAACATTCCATTTTAACTTCCCTATTTTTAACTGTTATTGCTTGAAATGTATTTTAATTACTGCTAGAATAATAATATGAATTAGTTTATCATGTGAAATCCAACAACCCTGAGCAATGTCATTTGCTATTCCACTTGTCCTAGTTATAACTTGAACTGCCCACGTGACTCAGAGTCACCTAAGAAGGGAGTCTCAATTGAAGTGCTGCTCAGTTCAGATTGGCCTACGGCAACATCAGTGAGGACCTGTCTTGATTGCTAATCCAGGTAGGAAGCACAGCTTCTCCTAGGCAGGTTGTCCTGGTTGAAAGCCAGCTAAGCAGGGGTCTGTGAGCAAGCCAGCAAGCGCATTCTTCCTGCCCTGTTATAAGTTCCTGCCCTGCTTTTCTTAGTGATGGACCTGTAAGCAGAAATTAGCCCGTTTCTCCCCTAACTTACTTTTGTTTTGGTCAGAGTGTTTTATTGCAGCAACAGAACCAGATTATGCTGCCACCATTTCATTCTGTACATTGTTAATATATTTTAAAGTAATCTAAACAGCAGTTCATTATACTTAGGGGGCATTTGACAGGTACTTGTCCTTGAAAAAAGTAAGAAAAAGAAAATAGATATACACATTTACTTGTGTATCTGTTTCTGGTGGTCCTTATCTCTCCGATTCCTAGATATCTGAGTTTCCGCCTGCTATCCTTTCCTTTAGCTTGAAGAACTTCTCTTCATTGTCCTTGTGGGAATTCTGTTAGCCCTTTGACATTGGAATTATTTTTGCTTTTTCTTCATCCTAATAGGGCATAACTGTAGAGTCAGGACTTGAGACTGAAGTATGTTTTATCATCTATTTTCCATTGTTTTCTGATGAGAAGTCCAGCCTCCCCTCAGCACCATCATTTTCCCCCTGAAGGCTTGTATGAGTTTTAGCAGTTTACTGAGATCTTTGGGTGTTCATTCCACTTGACAACCTGAGATATTTGGGTCTATAAATGGATTTTCAGCCAATTTAAAAAAGCTGTGGCCACCATGTCTGTAGATTTTGTCTTTCTGTTTCATTATCCACCCTCTTCCCTTGTCATCCCCCTGAAGTCCATCTTCACACATCAGAACGGCCGGCATCGCTACAAACCCAGGGTCTACTCGTTCTTCCGTGTCGTTCCTCAAAGAGGAACCACTCCACACCCATCTACAACTTCATTCCACTGGCTTTTCATTCTGCTATGTTCAACATGCTAGGTCCATTGATGAGACTTTCCCCTCTGATGTTAAAGCTTTGGGTGGAAAAGGTGCACAGCTCCCCATATTTCCTGCGGAGACTGTGTTGGATCGTTGTGACCTTCTCTCTGCATTCTTGAAACATTAGTTGCTTTGAAACTACAACCTCCCAGCACCGTTGTTCGGGTTACGCCGGCATCTAGTTCTCCTAGCGATAAGCAGCATTTTCTCCCCTCTCCCTCTTCACTGCCCTCCTGTCTTTGTCTGTTCGTCTGTCTTTCTGGTAGAGGATGGTCACTCTGGGATGGCCTATGGTACTTTGTATAAGTTACACATTCTATCATCTTCCCATGGGAGATGGTGTTTTTAAATGGAATATTTAAGTTTTGACTCATTGTAGAGACTTGATTTTCTATCTTACTAGGCAGGCTTACATTTGTCTGTCTGCATCTTGAGGGGATTGTAAGTCCTTCTACCAAGGTCTAGCCTCTTCAGGCTTCCAGTGAAAAGCCCAGAGTGTTCACCAAGTCCTTTCAGCTTGGGGAACTCAAACACCAGCTGGAATCTCTTTGTGCCCTTCCAGATCTTTTGTCCACAGGCTCCTTGCACTGTCCCCTGTGAGCAGCTCAGGGACTGTCTGAATTTCTGAGACAGCTCTGTGCAGTTTCAGAAGCTTCTTCCCACACTTTCACAATCCCCAGACTCTCTGCCCCCTGAGCTATGTTCTCTGATGTTTCTGGACTACAGCCTGAAGCTTTCTGCTTCCAGTCTGATCCCACCCAACACTGGATGATTTGGGTGTGGCCTCCAAGGTAAAGCCAGGAATACATAATCCTCAATACAATTGCCTTTCAAAGGGGAAATCTTATTTTTCCCACTTCGACCCTGCTGTGTGCATGTGTTGTGTTGTATGTGTGTTCATGTGTGCAGGCGCACATGTGAGCAGAGAGATCCAGGCATCACCTACCTTGTAGTTTTTGAGTCAAGGTCTCTCACTGTCCTGGAACCTGATGATTTATCTGGACTGGCAGATCAGCAAGGCCCACAGAGCTGCTTCACAGTGTTGGGATTATAAGCATGAGCAACAATATTTGACTTTTTAACTGTGGGTTCTGGGAATCAAACTCAGGTCCTCGAGTTTGCAGAGGAAGTATGTTGTCTACTGAGCCCCACTTTGAGTTACTTTTAATCAAATACAAATAACGGCTTTTCATATTCAGTCCAAAGTTTGTCGCTGTTTTCCGTGGATGGCCAGTCGATGAAGTTTGAGCTTTGTCACAACGTTGTAAACATGAGCCTACAGGGAGGGTCACATCATAGGGAATTTTAATGACTCTCTCTCCTGCTCAACTGTCAACTCTTAAGAACATAATCTACTTCAGCGAGTATCATTAATGCTTAGTAGAATCTAGAATACTGTATGTAGGCCAGCCTGGTCTACAAGAGCGAGTTCCAGGACAGGCTCCAAAGCCACAGAGAAACCCTGTCTCAAAAAACCAAAGCCGAAACAAACAAACAAAACAAAAAAACCTAACAAGTTTGATGGATGGAGCAGGAGACACTGCTCCTGAGCAGTTGTGAGCCCCTCATGTTCTGGTTTCCTGAGGACTGAAGTTGCGTAGCTGGGATTACAGGTGTGCACCACTATGCATTTTATGCGTGCTGGAGACTGGACCACAGGGCTTCCTGCATACCAGGCAAGCTCTCTACCACTGACTTACCCCCTCAGCTCCCATTTGTCACTTTTAGTGATGTCAATAAAACCAACCAAGGTTGGCTCTCACCTGTGATCCTACTCAGGGGGCTGCAGTAGAAGGCAGCGTGATACATAGTATACATAGTGAGATCCTGTCCTAATAAAACAAAAATAACAACAAAACCCAGGTCTTCCGCAATTATTCTGAGATCATGAGTTAATGTGGTCAGTAAAAATAATGACCCATTGTTGGTGTTTCATATGTTACTTTTAGAACAACCCTCTCACATGAAATGACTGGCTAGGTGATCATGGCTCTCCTTGTACAGGAAAGGACAGAGAAGATCAATTTGTGTGCTGCTGCATGCTGGCATGGAAATCCAGATCTTAGCAGCCTGGGCAGGGCCCGGAGGGGGAGGATTTATCTCTTTGCATACTTGGAACAAAAGGACCAGAAGGCTTTGAGCTGCCCTAGCTGAGCTGAGCTGAGGTGAAGACTGTCCCAACTGATTTGGAGGCTCGTAAAGAAAATGCGGCATGCTAACACCAGAGGCAGGACAAGGCCAGCAGAAAGTGGCTTGGGTTTTTATTTGCTGTTTCCCCACTCTCTAAAGGAATAAAGCTGGGAAAATGGCTTCATTGCAGGCCTTTGGTTCCTTTCCCTAAAACAGAGAAAACAGAGCATACGGGATACTAAACGATACCGAAGTGGTGCAGAAACTGAGGCAATGTTGAAAAACCCCCCATCAAACAGAAAATAAAGATGGTAGGGAAACCTGCAGAAGAGAATTTGCTTGGTGTGTTTTGACATGGGATGTCCTTCTGTATATGTGTTGCTTTTATTGGAATAAAGATGTTATGGCCAATGACTTAGCAGAGTAAAGCCAGGCAGGAACTCTGAACAGAGATATGTAGAGAAAGTAGGCAGAGTCGGCTGGGCGGTGGTGGCGCACACCTTTAATCCCAGCACTCAGGAGGCAGAGGCAGGCGGATCTCTGTGAGTTCGAGACCAGCCTGGTCTACAAGAGCTAGTTCCAGTGCAGGCTCCAAAGCCACAGAGAAACCCTGTCTCGAAAAACAAAACAAAACGAAAGTAGGCAGAGTCAAAGAGACACCATGTAGCTGCCGAAGGAGAAGGATGCAGGAAACTTACTGGTAGGCCACAGTCTCATGGTGATGCACAGGTTAATAGAAATGGGTTAATGTAAGATCTAAGAGCTAGCTAGGAATATGCCTAAGCTATTAGTCAAGCAATGTTGTAATTAACATAGTTTCTGGTAATTATTCGGGTCTGGGCAGCCAGGAAATGAATGAACGGTCTCCATCTACGGTGTTTAGTTCAGCTATGCATCCTTGTCCCTTTCTTCTCTAGTAGCCCTGGAAACACTTCAATGGCTTTCTGCTTCATAAGAGACTGTAAAAGACACAATCCCACGAGGCCAGCACAGAGGAAGGGGTTCTCACAAGGGCCCTGTCCTGGAAGAAATGCTTTGAGGATTAAGTGAGCGCAAGTTCCTCGCAAGGAGACAGAACCAGTCTGAGGTAAGCCACTGCACTGCCAGACGTGTGGACATGTCCAAGGCTTTCCTCTTCCATGCTCCATCTCACCTTCGTGAGGGTTCTGTGATCTTAAGGGGTCATGAAACGTCAAGACCATCTCAAGCTGAGGAGATCTGCAGTACCTCTGGCTTCACATAAATGAAAGGACCGATGGTGATTTCCTGCCTAGGACTCCAGCCGAAAGCCAATAGCCAGGCATTCTGCCTGTATGAGGAGCTAAATGAGCTCTGTCCTTACACAGAGTTCACATGTGGTATAGCAGCAGTATCCCCATACCCAAGTCTCCCTCTTCACCCTGATTTATTTAGGGATGTGTGTGTGTGTGTGTGTGTGTGTGTGTGTGCAAATCTATGTGTATGAGAAGCACGTCTGAGTGCCAATGTGCATTTGTATGTGCAGAAGTAGAAGCATGTGTGTATTACAGAATTGCATGCGTGCAGAAGCACATGTGTGTGTGCACTCCTACATGTGTGTGTGACACAAGCAAATGCGTCCACATGGAGATCAGATGGCACTCTCAAGTGTCATCATTCAGCTCACCATAAATCTTGATTTTGAGACCAGGTCTCACTCTTGAGACCTGGACACAACGATTTGGCTTCAGCTAGGTTGGCTGGCCAGTCAACTCCTGGGATCCACTTGTGTTTGCCTCCCTAGCACTGGGATTACAAACTTAAGCCTTTTTTTAAAAATGTGAACTTTACCAACTGAGCCAACACGCCAGCTCTTCTCCCATGCCCTTTGTCTGGCTGTGGAGCTGCCCTTACAGCAGAAAGTATCTCTGAAAATATAAGTTAATTGTTTTTGGCAGGTGTGCGGTGACAAGGTTTGTCCTTGGAACCTGGGCACTTGAAGTGCTTGCATTCTCCCGACAGGTGGCAGCATAGTCTCAGAGTGGAGGACCGAGGTGTAGAGCTCTTGTGAGGAAATCGGCAATGCCTTCGGTAGCAGAGGCCAAAGTTGCCTTCCATCCCTGTGACACAATGAATGTAACATCCGTGGCCACAGCTCCAGTGCCTTAACCAGCTCTTAACCATCATTAGAACAAAGCTGTGTCATGAAGCTTCTGCTTCAAGCTGGAAAGCTATTTAGTGCCCGTATCACTGGGAGCACGGTGTGCTGGAGAAACTGTGGACAGATAGATACTGCGTGCCTTCCCTCCTCTTGGCGACTCATCCTCACTCCGTCCCGCCCGTCCCTACTCTGCACTGTGTTGCTTTGGTCTCCTCTCTCTCTTCGGGGTGGGTTTAACAACCAGTGGACAGTAGTGTGGTAACTCCATCCAGTCTGCCCCAGGTCTCCACCAAGCAATAATTGGCCCCCATGTGAGTCAAACAAGAAATGGGGAGGATGACTGGAAGTCTAGAAGCTGCTGACTTCCAAGAACGTGCATGTTTGTGTGGGGGCCCGATCTGTGTGCAGCCTGGGAGTTGTGTCTGTGGCCGGCGGTGAGGGTTGGAGAGGGGAAGGGAGGACCTCGGGTGGGAAGGACTTGAGGTGCACATGAGTAGTGTCAGAGTCTATTACTGAGAATTCTGTCTTTAGGGTGTAAGTCTATCACCAGAAACTGGGCTCCTTTGGGAGAGAATTAAACTGTGATGCAGATGGCAGTTATCTAGATAAAAGATATAGATACACATTACACATCTGTTCAGAGGCTCAGACATACCCTAATGCTACTGAAAGCCCTCCCATGATGACTATATACTTAATCTCTTACCTGCTTTTAAGCTTTGAAAAATAAACTTAGAAGAAAAAAAGTCACTGTGACAATATCAGTGAGGGTTGATGTCCTCAAAAGTCTGCTCCGCCAGTTCTGGGAGCCCTGTCGCCTTGTCTTCTTTGCGCTTTGACGTCTTGGAGTTAGGAAATTCTGGAGACTATTCTTTGACACGAAGCGCTCTCACTACACCTGGAAGTCAGCAGGTGTAACTGCTGTCAGGGGAGTAGACACCCAGACCCTTTGGCCTCTGAGGCAGCTAACAAGCCTCAGGTTCCCTGCAGAGTCAGGGCAATCTGGGGTTGTACCTGCTGTGACCCCACCGCTAGCTAGTCAACTCTGGCTTCACATTCTCTTCCCGCAAGGGATTACTGCCTCCTACCTCTTCCCAGGAACCAGACACCACACACGTGCATGTACACACACACACACACACACACACACACACACACACACACTTCTCTCTCTGATTTATGAAAGTATTAAGACTCAGAGTCATTTTTCTGATATATCAAGCAGTTTTGATCAAATGATTAGAAAACATTAAGTTGCTTTACCTATCAGTAAAAGAATTCTGTCCACTATAAACCCAAAACTTTCCTTTAGAAAAAAATATTTTGTAATCCCAACATTTGGAGATGTTGAGTCAGGAGGATTGCCATAAGTTTGAGACCAGCACTGGCTTCCTGCTGAGTACCAGGCTAGCAGTCTGGGTAATATGGTCCTGCCTCCAGAACGAAAAACAAAACTGTTTAAAGTACAAATGCCTTAAATGGAGTTCCGTGGAATGTTGGAGAAAGAACACCAATGTGCCTGGAGTCCATTGGAAAGTAGCAGAGGCACAGGGAAACAAAGCCCTAGGTGGCATGGGAGCCTCTGGGACCTTTGAGTTGAGAGAGTGGTGGGTTGTGGCTTTTTTCTATAATGCATATGTAGGACAGTGTACATGTGGAGGGTCAGAGACAACTTTCAAGAGTCATTTCTCTCCTTCTAGCATGTGTGGGTTCCGGGAGTCAGATTCAGGTCATCAGGCCCCACAGCAACTGTTTGCACCCACTGAGGCATCTCACGGTCCCCCGAGGTTGGGTTTTGAAAGGATTAGACAAGTTACTTGTTACAGGTAGATTTTGGTGAGGGAAACGTACAGAAGCAGAGAAATTGCTAAGGAAGGCCCGCCAACTACCCAAGTGGGAGTTCTTGGTGGCCTCAAGGCAAGAGCTCACGGTGGTGCAGCTAGAGAGAACGTGACTCCAGTAGGTGTGGAGGGCCGTTCAAATGTTTGCCGAGGTAAGCAGCCAGCGTCAGTGCTTGAATCCAAAGCAGAACAGCAAGGCTGAGACAGACAGGAGGGGACTTCGTGGGCAGTTTCTCAAGCAGGAGGAGGGACCACGTGCTGCCAGGCCGGTAGCTCCAGGGACTCACGTGGCCAACGCTACGTGACTGAGGGCAAGTACTGAGAAATTCGGGAAGAGTGGAGGCCTGGCTTTGGGTGCAGAGACGGTAAGAACACGGCGGTTCTGGATGTCTGACTAACAGGTGGTGGGTTGCATGTGCGGCAGTTTAGAGAGAGCAGGATTCAGGATGGTGGCCGTGAGAATAACGGTGGGGTGTGTGTGTATGTGAAAAGCCCAAGTGCTCAGACCAACATTCGAGGTTCTGAGGAGTTCCCTAACGAGAGCCCTCCCCACCGAAGCCACCTCAGCAAGAAGCATAGCTTGATGAGCATGGCACAGTGACCCACAGGCAAGGGACACAGAACCAGAGGCTGAAAGGCACGTGGGGCCATCATGAACCTGGGAGTGGTGTCTGCGTGCAGCACAGGTGTGATGGCAGAGGCAGGCAACTCTCAACCCCTTCCAAACCTGCTGGGCACTCAGAGGGAGGCTGCAAAGGAAACGGGATCGCTGAGCTAGACCTGGGGATCGCCTCATTTCAATGGCAGTGAGTAGGAAGAAAACACCATCTTCATTACAGCCATGTAAAAGCTGCATGCTCACTTTTTCTGCCGGGATTAAGGGTTTTCAGAGAATCACAACAGACAGTTGTACTGACTGGGTAGTATTTAATATGACCAGGTCTTAAATAAGAAGCCATGAACACAAACATTCAAAACCAAATACATAATAAATAATCATTAAGTTATAAAGTACATCATTCATATTAAAACTAAATTCTCAGGTGTAACTGTAAATAAAACAGAGCAATAATGTAGATTAATAATGCTATGAATTTATTCATGAGTACGAAGGAGACATCTTCAGCTAAAATACTAGCAGTCATAACTAATTTCTCTGAACCCTCATGACCTACCGCAACCCTTCATCCCTCCCTCCCTTCCTTCCTTCATTTCTTCCTTCTTTCCTTGTTGAGGAACTGAATATTACATTTGAGCTGAAATTTAACTCAGAAGTGGGGTCAGATGTTTCTGTAAGAGTACCCAGGACATTAATACTCAGACATACAAAGATCAGAAAACAAAAAACACAGAACAGACTTAGGAAAGCCCAGTAGCCCTGTTCTACAGATAAGGAAATGAAAGACAAAAGAGCTAAAGCAAGTGGCCACATCTCATGGGCATCAGTATGTCAGATCTATGCGTTATCACCGGCAGGTGAACGAGGGTGTCCACAGGCTTGCCTCACAACCCTCTCAAGGACTGGCTGAGTCTCAGACACAGAGAAGTGGAGGTACTGCCACCTAGGACTTTGTCTAGTTTATAAAGTCTGACTTTCCCTTGGCTGGACCTTTTGCTGGAGCCTTCAAACGATTCAAGCTCTCAGCTGGGCACCACTTTACTTCGAGAGTAGAGATGCTCAATGATCCAAGAGGCCAGAACAGATTTTTAAACGATAAACACACCAAAATAAATATGTTGTCTTAAATATAAAACCACAGTGTCAAGAAGTCAACAGTTATAAAGCCAGAAACAACAACAACAAAACAAAATGTGTAGACACCCTCTCTCTCCACCATTTCTTCATGAAGGTTTGCATTTCTGCTTCAACCTTCAAGCCTCAAGCTGAGCAGCCTGTGCTAGCACCATTTGACACTTAGGTGGGCTCTCTGTATATAATGGCATCACGACTTGCACATTTACACAATTTCTTTACAATAACACATTTTAAACTTTTAAGTGAGTACATTGTTTCTGATTGTAACACTTTGCTGGGAATTAATTAAATAATCAGCTGTAGATTAGAGCTGTACACTGTGTGTTTGTTTCAGAAGCACTTTTAAGTACAGACATTTCTTCCTTGACGCAAAGCCCCCACCCCCACCCCCCACCCTATCCCCACCTCCCACCCCGGTACATGCTCTTGGGCTCTTAGGTCCATTTTAACAATAAGAAATTCTCAAAGACACTGTACTATTCCAGGGCAAATAGCTTTCTAAACTTTAACCTCACATTGAAACAGACTGTCAGAATTTACATCAAATGGCAGAACTATTTGCTTATTTTTACCATCTGTGGTTAAAAGATTAAACAGTGAAGTAAAAGTCTGTTTAAAACTAGGACAGAACCTTTGGTCTCTTAGTTTATCTTCTGATTTTGACTTTAAATAAATGGTCGAATTTAACTTATCAAAAGTGTTTACGCAGCATGTCTTAAACGCTCCCCATGTTTGAAATGTCTTTATCTCAGAAGGCTCGCTCTACAGAGAGGAAAGGAAAGAGCAGAGGTGGGAAAGGGGTCTGAAGGCTGGAATTAGCAGACTGGTCACAAAACACCCACACCGTTTCAGATGAGAGCTACAAAACTTTGAAACTCGTTTTGCTCCAGAAGACTCTGCTGATCTTCGCCCTATCATAGGTTTTAGTTACTGTCCTCACAAATTTAAAGTATTAGCTTATAAAAGGACTTGACATTGGGGGAAGGCAAGTTAAGCCTGCTTCTTAATACGCCATTGCCACTTTAGAAAGACAAGGAAGACCAGGAGTGAAGTCCATAAATGGGTTCAATTCTACCGTATTTAAATATTTTGATAGCCCTAATAAAGAAGAAAACTTGCTCCTACCCATCTAGGAAAACTCTCCCCTAGAGCATCAGTAGATTAGACATCTGTATGCTGGATGTTTGTTTAGAACGAGCAAGCCCTTCAGACATGCTTTCAAGTACAAGGTTTTCCTTAAAGAATAAAGACTTCAATTTCCAATTTCATAGTCCGCTTCTGTATTTTCAGCTTACATCATTCAGTTAGGATCACAAAATGTCTTATTCTTGCAGACCGACAAATTCCCTAGCTGTATTTTCAGACAAAATCTTTAGTTTTTCTCTTCCAATCAAAGTATGTCCCCGTTGGACAATAAGATGAGAAGCCACAGAAATCCACGACACAGGAAGCTGACCTCTCTGAGGAGAGATTTTCCATGTTGACAGCACGGAACCTGTCAGTGAACGCGATATCTGTGTAGTAATTTGGCAAAGGATCGTAGCCTACAGCTTTTATGACTCATTCCTATCATAATATATTGTACTTCTCCAGTCACAATCCAAGAAGCAAGGTGCACTCCTGTGTTCGTGAGCGTCTATAGTGTCCAGTGTCTCCTCGGGTCCTTGGGAATCTTCAGGTCCTGTGTGTTCTAGGAAAGCTGCTGATGTACCATCTGTGGAAACAATGGTCCATGAGTCACGGGGCACAAGAGGCAATGCGGAGACAGCAATGAAGAGGAAAAATAAACATAGTGAAGGCACGCACCTTTTGAAGGAGCCATTTTAGTCTTTCTAGGAATTCTTTGGGTGTTTTTTTCTCATAAGAATCACAGGAAGGACATTTCTGGAAATCAAAATAAATAAACAAGCAGATAAAAGGTTACAGTCTTTTAAACTTTTCCTGTCTCATAAAATACTTATGCAAAACATATTTCTTCTATTGAAAACATAAGTCATGTGCAGTAACAAACATTAGGAAAACTTTGCAAAATTGTTCTAGAATTCATTTGTGATTTCATCGTCAGAGACAACTGTCATGCTTTGGTGTTTAAAATATGATATCTTTATCATGGGTGAGGAAAGTGAGGTCTATCTTTATGATATGATATCTTTTTTGCTCCTTTTATTCTGTTTTCTTTGCATTCTTGCTACACAGGTTGATACATGATCTTTGTTGTTGTTTTTATTTCCTCATTTATTTATTTAGTCAATCGCAAGTGTTTCCTATGAAACACTTTGTTTTCTGACACAGAATGGTGCCCTCACTATTTTTGGATACAGAAGTGGTGTCTAGCTTTCCCCTCTTAGGCCCGATTCTACAAAGAATATCTCCGCAGATAATATTTCACATGTATCTTTGTTTGACCTGATAAATTCCTCGAAGTGTATCAAGTAGAGCAAACCCTGACGAATGTTGTTAGCTTCCCTCCTTCATGTTGCGCTCTCTCTCGCTCCTCCCCCCCCCCCCTTCTCCTTCAGCTTCTTGCTTAGTCCTGTTCTGACACCAAAACGCCAGGCCATTTCTGACGCTTGCTCACGTGCGATTACAGTGAGAACATCCGGTGGAAACAGCAGCTGTGTTCTTCTTGACACAGCTGTTGGTGAAACCTGGAGAAAGTCGGCCTTTTCAGAAGACCTCACTTTCCTCGCCCATGAATGAAGGCGTGAAGGCACTTAACCCAGAAGAGCTGGGCTGTGGGTCTACACCGCCATTTCCTAGGTTTAGTTCCTTCCTTTCTTCTGTCTTTTCTCCTTCCCGCCTCATCTTCATTTGTCCTTCTTCTGTCTTTCCTTCCCTCCTTCCCTCCCTCCCTTTCCTCCGTCCCTCCTTCCTTCCTTCCTTCCTTCCTTCCTTCCTTCCTTCCTTCCTTCCTTCCTTCCTTCCACCTTCTGGAACACTCATAACCCAGGCTGTACTGGAACTCTCAATCCTCCTGCCTCTGTCTGTAAGTACTGGTCTCACAGGCATGCACTACCATCTCAGGCAGTTCCTTTCTTTGTGAAGAAAGTTTCAGAGGGACATTTTCACATAATAACCTGGTGGAGCAATCAAAAGAAACAAAACTTCTTTTCATAATGTAATTACTACTTAATTTTAGTCCATGTGGAATTTCTTGACGGACAGATGACTGGTAAACAAAGCAAAGCGACCTCTCTTATGCTATCTCTTCTTGAGTTACTCAATTCTTGAGTCTCTGAATTGCAGGTGAGTTAGTCAAAGAAAAGACAGTCAAAAAGAATTCAGAGTCCCAACGAAGGAACCTGGAAAGTCTCCAGCCTCACAAAAGGTGTTCCCCTTAAATCCAATGCTAACTCTGCTTTTGCCTGGGACAGTAATATTCTAATCTTGGCATCTCATAGGCTATCTCCTTTCTTGTCAGAAAGTTGGGATGTAGTCCCTGATGACGATGGCACAAATAATGCCAGCACAGGAAGCAAAGGAAACTATTAACATCTCTGCCTAATGGTTTCTTTCCTCTGAAAGTTTCCATTAGCTGCCAGGGAGTGGTAGCCAGGTCTAGTTGGGCTTCCAGACAGAGTGTGAAACCTTGACACTTCACGAAATGTGCCTTCTATGATGTGCAGTAGCTCTTCACGAAGGCGTGAAGGGCTCTCGCTGTGTGTGTGTGGGAAGCATAGCATGCTAGAGCTGATACCTAAAAACAAGATAGGCAACACACTGCAAACAAGAGAGATGGCAAAGGACAGTCTTACAGCCGTGCTCGTCTGCCTCCTCCCCTTCGTGGCCGGCAGCCTCCTCCTCAGCTGAGTGACCAAGTCACTGATGAGTGTTTTGTTTCCTGGGCTTGCTGGCTTGAGTTTGGCCTTCTGAAAACAGGCAAAAGCTGACCACTCACAGTGCTCCTGAAGGAGAGATAATTAGCATATGTTAATACTCCAAGAGATGATTAGTATACATTCATGTCCTGAAAGAGATAATCAGCATGTGTTAATAATCTGAGATGATTAATTACCGTATGTTAATGGATGTTGTTCCAAAGGTTAAAAATGACCATCCAGACCTCAGTTTCTGCGTGTCCTATCTTGGACATTTGTTTTAGTTGTGGCATTAAGTCTGCTTCTATCTCCACTTAAACTCTGCCGAAGACAGAAGTTCCACTCACACAGCTCCGGTGTCTGGGAGAAGAAGGAGCCACTTCCCGCTGCACAGAGATGAGCAGGGGCCTCACCCTTCACAATTTCCTGTGACCGGTGCTATGCTGATGCCACTCTGAGGTTAAAGTGGTGGGCATGAGCTTTATGGGATTGGATGTGTATGTGTGTGTGAACTCAGGACCACCACATATTTACTAGGCAAGCAGTCTACCACTGAGCTAACAGACCAGTCTGGGAAAATGACCCAACAGTCTGGCTAATAATCTGCCAGTATTGTCCACTATGCACACAGGAGTCTCCATGGGTGATAGCCTGGAGCAGGCTTCTAGTCCGTGCAGTGCCTGCTGCAGGCCTGGTCATCAGCAAGTTGCTCAGTTACTATTTGTGGAATATTTGGTGAACGAGTTAAGAGCACTGCAGTACCTCAGAGAGTCATTGCACCTGCTCAAACATTTTGTGAAGCCCCAGTCACATCATGTCTGGGTAGGACAGAGTTCCCCATGGATCAAGAGTCCAAATACACAAGGGGAGACTTGCTTAGCCAGTGGAAGGAAGGAGGGCCTCTTCAGCAGAGCAGTGCCACAGAGCACGGAGAAGAAGAAAGATTTAGGAGCAAAGCCTTCTCTTTGGTTTGGCCAAATAACTACTGGGCAGTGAAGAAGCCCACGTCTTTGGCAGAGTTTAAGTGGAGATAGAAGCAGACCTTATGGAATCCTCTGGAAGGGAACACCAGGAAAGTGTTTCACCACGGAGCTACAGCCTCGGCTCTGGAAGAGCAACACCTGAAACTGGCCTAACTCTGCTCCAAGAGCTCCTTCCGGGTTGCTTTCGTCCACACTGCTGCTTCCTTCAGCAAATGTCTGTGAGGTGTTACTCTGCCCCTGAAGTTGGCACATCTTCACTTCCTCCCTCCTTCCCAGCTACGGTGCCTGCCTGCCTCTTCTCAGGGACAATCAGCTGAAAGAGCAGCCTGCTTTGCATTTTTCCAAGCTGTGCATTCGCCCTCTGTGAATGTTGACTAATAACACAAGCCCATCCGCCTTACTTTGCATAGGTAGCCGCAAGCCCAGCAGGCCTTATCTAGTTCCTTCTATCAGGGTAGCTTGCCTGTCACCAGGGCAAGGTGCTGGCCTTCCCATGTTTGCCAAAATGCTTATTTAATAGAAACTATTTATAAACGTTAATTATAGCACTTTTTTTTCCTTGAAAACCACATGTTCATGTTTGTTGAAGTTTTTTCTTTTCTCTTCTTTTTGACCACAACCGGCTTAACTTACTGGAAAAAAATAATATTCATATTTAAAGAGGTAAATTTTCCAGCTGAAACTGAAAACGCTAACTGCTTCACCCGTGATGATCTGAGAAACCATCATTTCTCACAGAGGTTCATTTTGCTGAGTTGACATTTTCATTTGTACACTGAAAGAAAATTAGGTTCCAAAGAAGCTTGGGGAGGGGTCCTAAGAGCAAACTTCCTGAGACTATCCTGCCAGGAATGACCAGGCCCAGCCAGCAAAGCTTCACACGCAGACTAGAAAAGAGATGTGACATCAGGATGTGGATGTGCCGCTGTCCTCACCCTTCCCCATCCACCACTGGCCTGCTCTGGTTCTTGTCCTACAGGAAATGTGTGAAGCAAAGGCAGAAAGGCAGTGAGGAGGCAGGCCCAGCCTACTGCCTGAGGAATGTGTGGAGACCTGGAGGGAATCCAGAGTCTCAGGGCTCCCAGGAGGCTCAGAGTCAAAGGACAATGCCAAGTGCTCCTGGATGCTGTCCTCACTGGGCCTCGCTGGAGAATGTGGGGTAATTTTCTAAACCTGCATAGTTTCTGCATGGAAGGTACAGAAAGAAGCTGCAGAAAGGAGTTACAGAGCCGACCCCTCTTTAGCCAGAGATTTTAATAAAAGCCACACTGGCTTGCTAGCTCTGGAACTGGATATCTGAAAAAAATAAGATTAATTTCTTAAAGCCTATTTCTGACCTAGTTCGAGTCTTGTCTTTTGGAAGGAAAGCCATGGCCCTTGAGCACAGAGTCTCTCTCTCACCAGCTGTTAGGAGACTCTCTCTCACTCTCACAGACTAGCTCTGCTCGCAGATGGGGGTTCCTAATGGCAGCATACTGTCAAGTGCCTACTTAGGGAGGGGCAGCAAACCCCTGGAGAGATGAGAAAAGGAAGAGCAAAAGAGGGGGTGTCCATTGCAGGTCTCTGTAGCTTTGTAGAGTTTGCTCCAGACCCTGCTTTGGATGCTAGCTCTGAAAACTTGATATACAACTTCCATGGCTCTCACTGCCTTCCTCTCTGCCTTGAGTCTGTCTGCCAGCGTAGTCTGGAGATGTTAGTTAGAGATCTACTTAGTACTGCCTGATCATATCATCAGAAAGATGCAATCTTCTCAGGGAGATGTAAGATTTTTAAATTCTCCCGTAGAAGATGGCTCACTAGAGGCTGGGAGGGGGCAGACGAAGAGGGCAAGAGGGCGGGTGGTCAAGATGCAAGTGTGTATACAATCACAAATATCCGATCAACTTGTGTGAGCAATGTGCACTAGCAATGTAACGGTCATAAACATTAAAGTGGTGACTGGGAAATTCAGACTTAAAAGACACCTTCACTTAAAAAGCACATGCGCGAAGTAGTCATTGGGCCAACCCAGCTGAAAACAAGGGCTTTTCCTAATTTTTACTTTGCAAAGTGTAGATTGCAGGCAGGAAACCCCGGAAAGACCTCTATCTGCAGCAGTCAACACAGTGCGTGAGAGGCTGAGAAACAGACATATTAAGAAATACTTTTTGCTTATTGGAAATGTCCTTTCAATAAGTTGCATGTGCTACTTTCATTTTAGCGGCGGCTGATTAGGAAGGCCCTAGTAAACCCCAGAGTGGTCGCATTCAGAGCTAGAGAGAACTGTAGAGCGGAGCCGAGGCTGTGACTCATCCACTTTCTAAACTTTTACACTGCCATTTACCATAACTTTCCTGTGAATGCACCTATGTGGTGCTCTAATTACTGGCAACCCTTTCCTGGGTTTCCTAATTTATGTAATTAAAGTCTAGCAGAGCGAACATTTCCCCAGTTTCATTCACAACGCTAGGTACCAAGTAGAAGATCAGACCTAAGAAGTTCTTGGGGGAAAGACTGGCAGAAGCCCCTCTGCACTGTATGCCAAACCTCTCCTCCACAGGACTAGGACATTAAAGGCGCAAGAGTTGGAATGAGCTGTTGAAAGTGACCCCTTTGAAAGACCTCGCCAAAGACTAAAGACATGAAGACTCACTGAGGCCAAGGTACACGGGAATTACGCTCAGAGACTTTTGATTTCCACACTCAGTGTCTGTGCCTTCCTTACAATCTAATTCTTTCTTTCTTTTTAAAGATTTGTTATTCAGATGCAAATGTTGCCTCCTATCTTAAACAAGAATACAAAGAGGGTCACAGAACTTTCATGCCTAAGGCTCTGAAAATATGATTATCTGTTTCTTGTTCAGAAGCTGATCCCAGCACAGATTTTTCTAAATCTCCGTGGGTTTGTCTTAGTAACATTGCCTAGGAGCATTCTTAGAGGCTTTAGAGGGCAAACATGTATTTATAAGGCTACAATATGATATGTCATTGCATGGTTTGCTGGTAAATCTTTGGACATGTAGCCAAAATGGAAATGAATATTTTACCAATTATTAATCCCTCAAGTCATTGAAAAGAAGCATCCACCTAAATCATCATTCTAGAGCTTTGTTAGACTTTAAAGAATGCATAAAATACATTTGCAGAATTTAATTCAGTTGATCTTACCTTTACATCTTGTGGAGCTGGCAGAAGGTCAGGATCCTAGCCAAAAGAGAATTAGTTCTGAGTTAGTGATATAAGTCAAAAGGCTCCTTTTGTATTAGTTGAGAAATATTATTTAAATTGCATTGTGGCAGGCATGATCTTACCAAGTCATTCACATAAATTTTCAGCTGTTCCACAATGTCTATCAGGTGACGAAGTCTAATTAGGAGGCGATCTGGCCCTTGGGGGCTTGTTTTATGAGCCACTGTCCCCAAGAAGATGACTATCAGGCAGATAAGGGTCCTCTCCATGCCACCAGAACTGGGTCTTCAGCTACCAGATGAGCAGGACCTGGGTCTGGTTTTCACTTCAGCCTGACTGTGGACAGGCTGTCTCTGCAGCTACCTATTTATCCATCCTTCAAGGAGAGGCAGAGCCCTCCCATTGCAGCCTGGAAATCTTCGTACAGTGGATGAGTGTGAGTAAGTCGTTTTTCTTTTCCATTGGCTAGGTATACGTGTGCGTGTGGGGGCAGGGATGGACAGAGTCCACAAAATGTGCCCCATCTGCATCTTAGACAGGAAAAAGAGAGACATGGGTGAATTCCAGTTTTCAGTACTCACCAAGAAGTGTGTGTATGTGTGTGTGTGTTTGTGTGTGGCACACAGGAGACACAACCAGATTTCAAAGAGGTAAACACAAATACTTTGATCCCTGGCACCTTACCTGGTTTGTCTGACAGTCAGAAAGAGACTTGCACAATGAGTAAAGAGCCAGCATGTCCTTTTCTGCACGAACTTTTCATAGGGTAATGACTGCGCCTCTTGACTGATCGATCCATCCTGTATCCCATTGCAAAAAAAAAAAAAAAAAAAAAAATGGACGAGGTTAACTTTTAGGGAAAATTAAGTGATAAGGTAGTTTCCTAACTAGCAAGAAGACTTTAGATCCTTAACAGGTTTCAGGTTTTAAAACAGGATTTGCTCCCAATTTTCACCAACGTATCTTTAAATAGCACTATGGTGCTCCGTGACACTTGATGTAATAATCTGGTTTGTAACTATAATAAACTGTCTGGAAGAACTTGTAGACAGTGTACTCTCCATCAAGATCTTACTCCGTCTTCATTAAAATAAGGACCCCAAAATTCTGTAGTGTCTATTGTTTGTATTTAATGCATCAGTTTAACAAATGAGAAAGGCAAATGCTCCTTTCTGTCCGAGTTCAGACAGTATCTTCAAACACGAAGCGCAGAAGCATTTCTGCAGGACATAGTCTCCACTGGGTCTAGGCATCAGGCTTATAGCTGCACTGTGACCAGGCAGAGGCTGATAAAGCCTCAGAGGCCAGAGTGGTTTTTAGCACCTGCCTCTTTTGAATTTCTTGTCCTGTGACCCTTCAGCCATTGGGAAAAGTCGAGTATAATACTCTAGTTCACGGATGCTTAAGCCGTAGTCAGGTGTGTCTTACAAATAATCCTCTTGACTGCAGACTCTTATTCCAGAATGTTATTCTGCCAATCTAGAGTTTGTAGCTGACTTGCTCTGAAGCTTGGACTGTGAAGTTTTTCTCATGGAATATCTATCCATTCAAGCTTTGATCTTATGCTCGAGTTGTACATTCTTACAGCATGATGACGGAGTGCTTCCTGTAATTATTAGATTCCATAAGGGAAGTTGCTGTATAAGCTTATTAACCAACAAGGACTAAGGCTCTCCACTTAAATTCCATTGCTTTGCCCACATGGTCTTTTCTACCACCAGTTTTCCCAATCCACCTAAATGGATGTCCATTCCTGAAATCACTATCCAGGGTGATTAAGAGTTCATTTTCAAAAGCAGAGTTCCCAAGTTCAAATCTAGATGCTAACAATGAATTGCCATATTACCCAGGCAAGTTCTTGTGAAGGGAAGATAGGAGCCTTAAAGCTTACAAGCCAAAGGAAAGGGCTAGGTAAAATACACAATAAAGTCCAGTGACATTGACTGATCCTGAATGTGGGTGGAAAGAAGGGCTGGATCAATGGTAAGTCACACTCATGGTATGTTTTTAGTGATGATTTGAACACCTGAAGTCAAGCTTCCCACAGGAAAGCAGTGTTCTTGGTCTCAATGCAAACCCTCCATCTTATCCAAAGACCTCCTAGCCCTTGCTACAAGCTGCCTGCCAATAGCAAGTCTCAAGCGCCCCGCCCCACATCCCAACCTAGGACCTTACCATGGGAATCCCTAGAGAAAGTTCTGCAGCACTGAGCAGGTTAGCATCATGGGACTAACAGGAAGAAGGGCAAAGGGTCATGGTCGAAGCAGATGTGATGACCAAAACAGGATGGTGTGGCATACAGGCCAGAGTCATGGGAGACTTGTGTCCTCAGAAGCTGGGAAACCGAGGTATGACTGACTCTAGAGCTGCAGCTCTCAACCTGTGAATCGCAAAGGGTTGCCTAAGACCATCGGAAAAAAACAGTATTTACAGTACAATCCATGACAATAGCAAAGTTCCAGTCATGAAGTAGCAACAAAATTAATTTTATGGTTAAGGTCACCACAACACTAGGAACTATATTAAAGGGTCGCAGAGTTAGGAAGGCTGAGAACCACTGGAACAGAACACTCAGAAGGAACGCAGCCCCACCGTGTGCTGACTTTGTCCCATCAGCCCATTTTGCACTCTTGACCAAAGATA
Source organism: Dicrostonyx torquatus (assembly GCA_028555095.1). NCBI lineage: Eukaryota > Metazoa > Chordata > Mammalia > Rodentia > Cricetidae > Dicrostonyx > Dicrostonyx torquatus. The sequence goes on along the minus strand of JAQHUG010000076.1, from coordinate 7,209,661 downwards.
CTTGCTTTGGTTTGTTTTTTGTTGTTGTTGCTTTGTTTTTGTTTGGCTAGCAATATGGTATTACTTTATTTTCCCTTTTATTTAAAATAAATTTTTTTCCTCATATAATATATCCAGATTATGGTTTCCCCTCCCTCTACTCCTCCCAATTCCTCTCCACCTCCTCTGCTATCCAGATCTACCCCATTTCTCTTATTAGAAAAAACCAGACATCTAAGGGATAATGATAAAATAAAATATAATAAGATAAAACAAAAACTACCACATTAGAAAAGGACAAAACAAACAAACAGAAGGAAAAGGGCATAAGAAACAGAAACAAAGACCCACTTGCTTGCACACTCAGGAATCCCATAAAAACACTAAATATATACTAAAACATAAATACGTAAACATAAAAACATTACATATATGAAAAACTGTAGAGAAAAAAGAGAGGGAAATAATAATATAATAATAGAACTTTTAGAAAAGATAAAATTTAAAAAAGAGAAGAAAAACCCTGACATGACCTAATGAGACGAGGAACATCCAAAGATGATGTTGGGTTCATTTCCTGCCAGCCATGCAGCCTGCCCTTAAGAGTATTTGTTTCCCCAGTGAGACTCCCTCGGAGAAAACTAAATTTTCATTTGATAGTGGCTATCAACTGGAGATTGTTTCTGGGTCAGGGATCAGAGCATGTGTCCACTTCTCCTTTCAGCTCTAAGACTCCATGTACTGCCACAGCCTCTAAAGTCATGTGTGTGTCAGGCCTGTTAACTTAGGGAACCATGTTTCCTTGCTGTCCTCCATCCATCTAGCTTTTATGTTCTTCCCACCTCCTCTTCTGCAAGGTTCCCTGAGCACAAGGAGAGGATGTGATGGAGACATCCCATTTAGACCTTGATCCCAAGGTCCCTCACTCTGTGCATACGGTCTGGATGTGAATGTCTGCATTTGTACTGTTGTAGGGAGAAGTTTCTCTAATGATGGCTGAGCAAGGCACTGATCTATGAGTATAGCAGAATGTCATTGGGAGTCATTTTATTGTTAGGAGCTCTTCGTTGCTTGTTTCCAAACAGCAGCATTTGGTTTTACCCCAGGTCCCTGGGATATCTGGACTCAGGTTCTTAGTTACCCAAGCAGTATACCAGGAATGGGTTCCATTTCGTGGATTGGGCCTTAAGTCAAATCAGTTTTGGTTGGTTACTCCCATAAGTTTTGTGCCAACATTGCACTAGTATATCTTGTAGGCAGGACACCATTGTAGATCAAGAATCTGTGGCCGGGTTGGTGTTTATGGTTCTCCTTCGGTAGCATGAAGAGTACCTTCCTATACCACGGACACTACATAGGGATGAAATTTCTTTGTAGGTACCAGCTCAATGTCTCCATGTTCCTGTCTTCAATCATGGAGCCTTGCACTCAGTTTGCGAAGCACAGAGTGCAGTCTTAGCAACAGCCTGGGTTGTTTAGTGGTGTATTATTTGTATTTTAATAAATAAATCTTGCCTGAAGACCAGAGGCAAAAAAAAGCCACTAGAGTTCAGGTAATTGTGGCACACACCTTTAATCACAGAATTTGGGAGACAGAATCTGATGGATCTCTATGAGTTCAAGGCCACCTGGGCTACACAAGATCAGTGCAGAAACAAATCCAGGTAGTGGTAGCCTACACTTTTAATCCCAGTTCTAGGGAGTCATTTGCCTTTAATCCCAGCAATAGAGGGAATATAAAATGAGAGGAGAGAGAGGTTTAGTCTGCCTTGTTGGAGGTAGTCCAGCCTTGGTAGAGGTAAGACTTCTCTAGTGGCTTGACTGCTTTGCTTTTTCAGGTTTTCAGGTTGAACCCCAATTTCTGTCTCTGGGTTTTTATTATCCATGCTATCAGTTGTTTGGCAGTTCCCATGGGAACCTTTTGGCCAACAATTCAAATAGGTGTAACTTAATCCCCATAGCAGAAGCTTCATTTGAAGTTATGAGCTATCCAGTTGGGATTCTATCTACCCTTTTATTTGGTAATTTCATTTAGATCTCCTTCATATATGTACATATTTTAGGAAGCATCTACTGTATTGGGTTTCCATAATACCCCTCGAATGGCTCTTAATTTCAATTGTCTTTTCCTGTATTCCCTCCCTCATTCCCCTCTCTCCTCTCCCTCCCTGCTTGAT
>JAQHUG010000076.1:7158073-7206435 GCA_028555095.1 Dicrostonyx torquatus | reverse complement strand
TTTATATTGGTTTAGGCTTTTGGGAAAGGTTTTGTTTTCCTGATTTCTTTTTCAGTCTATTTGTCATTTCTATATTGGAGGGCCCCTGATTTCTGTGAGTTAATTTTTGTATCATCTACCTGGCTGAAAGTGTTTATCAGCTTTAGGAGTTTCCCAAAGTAAATTTTATGGTCACTTATGTACACTATCATATCATCTGAAACTAAGAATCCTTTGACTTCTTCCTTTCCAATTTGTATCCCCTTGATCTCCCTCAGTTGTCTTTCTGCTCTAGCTAGAACTTCAAGTACTCTACTGAATAGATATGGAGTGGAAAACCTTATCTTGTTCCTGATTTTAGTGGAATTGATTTGAGTTTCTTTCCATTTAAGTTGATGTTGGCTATTGACTTGCTGTAAATTGCCTTTGTTATGTTTAGGTATGTCCTTTGTATCCCTGATCTCTCCAGGACTTTTATCATGAAAGGGTATTGGATTTTGTCAAAGGCTATTCCTGCATCTAATGAGATGATCATGTGGTTTCTTTCTTTCAGTGTGTTTATATGGTAGATTTCATTTATTGATTTACTAGTGCTGCACCATCCCAGCATCTCTGGGATGAAGGCCATTCAATGATGGCAAATGATCTTTTTGATATGTTCTGAAATTCAGTTTGCAGGTTTTTGGTTGAGAACTTTTGCACCTTATTGTTCATAAGGGAAATTGGTCTGAAATTCTTTCTTTGTTTTGTCTTCATGTGTGGTTTGCGTATCAGGGTAGCTGTGGCCTCATAAATGAACTGAGCAATCTTCCTTCTGTTTCTGTTTTGTGGAATGACTTGAAGAATATGCGCATTAACTCTTCCTTGAAAGTCTGTATGAAAATCATCTGGTCCTGGGCTTTTAATGACGGCTTCAATTTCACTAGGCATTGTGGGTCTTTTTAAATGTCTCTTCAGATCATGGTGTAACTTTGGTAAGTGGTATGTATGGAGAAAATTATACATTTCTTTTAGATTTTCCAGTTAATGGAGTACAGGTCTTTAAAATATGTCCTTATGATTCTCTGGATTTTCTCAGTGTCTGTTGTTATGTCCCTCTTTGCTTTCTAATTTTGTCAGTTTGGATATTCCCTCTCTTCATTTTTGTTAATTTGCATAAGGGTTTATCAGTCTTATTGATTTGCTAACTAATAGGTAAGATTAAGGAGTTATTTCAGTTTTCTTGTACCTGTTGAAACTTGCTTAGTGTCTTAGTATATGGTAAAGTTCCATGAGGTGAAGAGAAGAAGTTATAACCTTTGGTTTGCATGAACTGTTCTGTAAATATCTGTTAGGTTCATTTGGTTCAAAATGTCAACTAGGTTCAGCATTTCTCTGTTTAGTGTTTTTGATCTGGATGACCTGTCTATTGGTGAGAGTGGGGTATTGGAGTCTCCCACTATCAGTGTGAGGGTTAGTATGTGATTTAAGCTGTAGTGGTGTTTCCTTTATAAACTCAGGCACCCTTGTGTTGGGGCATAGATGTTAAGAATTGCAATGTCACTTTAGTAGGTTTTGCTTTGATGAGTATGAAGTGTCCTTCAAATCTCTTTTGATTAGTTTTGTTTTAAAGTCTATTCTCTTTGGATATTAAAATGGCTACACTAGCTTGCCTCTTAGGTCCATTTGCATGGAATATATTTTTTATCCTTTTCCTTGAGGTGATGTCTATCCTTGATCTTAAGGTGTGTTTTTTGGATGCAACAGAAGAATGGAGCTTGTTTCTATTTTTTCTGTTCATCTGTGTCTTTTACTGGGTCATTGGGTATGTAAAAATTTGTTGTGGAAGCAAAAGGAAAATAAAATGCTAGGCACAGATTTTGTTTAATTTTAGACAAGGGTCTCATATATCTCAGACTGGCCACGGACTCGTCATATAATCCCAAAATAAGCTTGAACTCCTGATCTTCCTGATTCCACCTCCCAAGCAGCAGGATTAACAGGTGTGGCTACCATACATGGCATATGTCATCTTGGGTGTGGAATCTGGGGTTTCCTGCACCTTAGGCAAGCGCTCTGACAACAGAGTTATATCCCACTCCTGTAGTGTTTACTCTTGGGGAAAAGGTAAAAAAGTCATATGGGAGGTAGGAGAAACAGCACAGACCATGGCAGTGTTGGGCTTTTGGAGCGTGCGGACCGAGGAACAAGGCAGAGTGACCATGAGAGAGGACTGCCATGCAGTGTGCGCCTTGGAGATGAAAACGTGAGTCTCGTGTTCTCGGTTCTGAGAGGCAGAATGCTTCAGGTCACAAAGCTAAGCCTTGTCTTTTATTTGAATACCACTATGTTGAGTAGTAAGGCCAGATTTACCTAGTTATATCAGCAAAGAAGATAACTCTCTACTTAAAATTTAGTCCGTTGCTTCTTGTGACCCCTCAGAGGCTTTGACTCACGGATCCACAGTCATTTGTGTAACGTGGAAGCCTGCTGTAATACCTGCTTTCAAAATGAGCATTTTTCTCAATGGGATGAGAGGGAGAATACTTGGAATACAGCACGAATTTTGTGTTGTCTCATGTGTGCTTTTTGTCAGTAAGAAACAGAAGGTGACTGTAGTCAGCACTATTAGCAGAAAGCAGCACACAAAAAAAAAGCACCAAGTACACTTGCCTCAGGCTTCAGCCCTAATGAGATGAGCCATGCCCATGGACTTTGATGCCAAGGGCTTCCACTTCACAGACTTCCACAACCTAGTAAACCACAATGGCACCCTCTCCCTTTCCTAGGCCTGCACCTGGGGGCCAAAGTCGGCCTCCTTCAGATAAAGCGTTCGTAGCATATACTGCTTCATAATGGTTTAATGCACCTAAATCCTTTATATTACAATATTTTTAATATAAGAGCTCCTATCTTTCTTTCAGTCTCGGTTTTTAGTGTTGCTCCTTAGCCCCATTTTTCTCCTAAGCCTGTGGTTTTTATGGTTCTCTTTTTGCACGGCACAGTGACTTTTGTACACACATGTCATATTATAATAGAACTGACCATATTTTGTTTGAAGCATCACACTTAAGTCTTATCAGTAACTGTTTAAATCCAGGTCAAAGGCAAGGATTTTATTTGTTTTATCCCTTTTTTTCTTCAGTTCTAGAGATTGAATCCTGGGTCTTGTGCATGAAAGCTCTACTGTCCATAGAACCAAATCCAGGCCCATTTACAGGATTTTAATTGAGATATAATCTTGCTGAGTTGTCCTAGCTAGCTGAGTTCAGGCTAACCCTGAACTCACTAGTAGCCCAACCTGGCCTTGAACTTGGCATCATCTTCCCCTGTCTGTAATTATAGCCCTCACTGGCAATCTTGGCTGGGGTGTTCTCTGACATTCACAAGCCTCCTGGAACCTATTTGCAGAATTTGGTGCTCCTATTCGTAGGGGAGAATGGTCTTCAATTTCATCAGCTGGCTTCTCAGAGAAATCATCCTGCCACTGCTATTTTATCTCCCAAACTCCAGAGCCTTTTGCCAACTTCAACAGCACCAGCGATTTGACCCAGCAAAAGCTGGGGTAGCTGGGCTTGGGAAGCCTGGCCTGGGCGGCGTCATGTGCACAGCCCACAGTGTCCTCACTCCTATGACTGCTTAGAACGTCAATGTCAGGCAGTAAATTTCTTTGGATGTCACTCTTAAAGCTTGAAAGAGAGAAGAAGAAAACTTTAGTCATCTATATGAAGAGATGCATGGCCACACTTCAAGCACATTCTGTGACAGCCTATGCATAGAGAACAGGGAGAAAATATGGCCAAGGGAATGTGCCAGGTTAGTTCCACCCAGGGACAGCAAATGAAATGGACCGTGTGAGCTGGGCCGTTGAGGAAAACTTTGTAGATTTATACACTGTCGGGCTGTGGGCACCTAACTCCTGCACCCTGTCTGCGGGCTCTTCCTCTCACCTCTAGTTACCAGACTTCATTCTTACCTTCATTTACATGGACACTCAGGGTGGAGCTATATGTCTTGCTTTCCTGACCCTGGAAAGAGCTTCCTGAAGGCTGGGTGATCTGACCTTATGATATGGGTCTAAACAAGCTCACCAGGATTTGCTAAGGTCCTGGCTATATGCTGTATACATACTCTGTCTTCCAATAGACCTCATTCTCTTCTCTCCTTACCCCAGATTCTGCACATGTGTTCATACAGACTTGGTCACTTTTATAGAAAGCATCTAAAAAGTTTTGTTGTACACTTACAAGAGCCTTGAATCTAAGGAAGTGAGTTCACCCAGAACCCAACTCTAATTTCTGCATTACTCTTTTATATAGTCACACCAGGACATCCTTTTCCATTCCAGGGTCTCCTGGGATCACACCAAGCAAGCCAATAAGGCAGTCTCCCTTCACTGTTAGCTCCAGGGGAGCAGAGGCTTTCTCTAACACCACACCCTCTAGCCCCTATTCTGAGGGGCCATGCTACTTGGGTCAGGTGGTTGGTATGGCAGAAAAGTCACCCACCCCACAGCTGTTCAAATATAGTTGTGTTCATTTCTACGGCTTAGAGCCTCTTTTCTCATGGGGACCTCGGGAGGGTGCATCAGTGATGGGCTCTTTGGGGACAGGTCTCTTATACGTCACTGACATGTATTCTGGAAGTCTCTTACTGCTACTGAAGATCTGGTCCAGAGGGCTGTCCCCAGCAGCCATGTGGAGCTCTCTCCTTAGATCTTAGGGACATGTGCCTAGCGTCTAATGGCATTGCAGTGAGACTGGAAGCAGATATCTTTATTGGAGAAAAAGAACCCAAAGATCCACATGGTCACACATGTACCACACACACAGGCACACGCACACGGCGGGTCATGGCCTCTCCTAGCCTCCTGCTCTGTCTGGTATCAAGAATAGCCCATTTCCTTTCTTAGGGTGGGGTCTGGCTGTAGCGTCAGCGAAAGGAAATGCCTCCTGAGCCCTGGGACCAAAGGCATGGTCACCATAGCCTGCTCCATGTCACTTGTTTAGCCAAAGCTGCCCTGCCATGTCTGCCATCTGAGTGCATGGCCAGCAACTTTAATGGCAAGACCGGGATGAGGGACTCTGGTCTTCCACCTCTCAGACCATCCATCTGATGGTTACTGCTGTGCTCAGAGAACTGCTTTTTCCCCATGTTCTTGGGACTGGATCCTGAATTTATTTGTACTAAATATCACACACTGCACTACTAAATTGTATTCCCAGCTCGGGGAGCAATTTTTAATTCAACGGATGTTCTGGTCAACATTGAAAAACTCGGGCAGTGGTGACACCCGCCTTTAATCTCAGCACTTGGGAGTCAGAGGCAGGTGGATCTCTGTGAGTCCAAAGTCAGCCTGGTCTATAAAGCAAGTTTCAGGACAGGCTCCAAAGCCACATGGAGAAACCCTGTCTTGAAAACCAAAAAAAAAAGAAAAGAAAAGAAAAAAAGAAAAAATGCTATTTAGGCCATAATATTTAATATCTATATAAATATTATATATATATATTCATCATTGATTCCAACAGCCAAAGAAAACCAGCTGCAATCAAGGAGAATGATAATGATAGCAGGTAGCAAACCATGCCCCCAATCTCTCTCTCTTCTCTCTCCCTCTCCCTCTCTCTCATTCATGCATGTATGCACACAAGCCTGGGAAGCTCTGGTGTCCCCTCTCATCCCTTGCCTCCAGGCTTCCCCTATGACTGCTCCCCCTTGTGTTTTTCCATCCTACTTCATGTCTTCTTCAAACCTCCACAGTGTGAAACCAAGACACATTTGAATTGTCACTGATGAGATTACTCATCCTAATATTTATCTTAAATGTTTGTTTAGAGTAAAATTAACTGAGCATTGTTTTTCTAGATAAGACAGGATTTTAATTTGAGATGTGGGATTTCCTCTCCCCACCTTGAATTGATGATCTTTTAACAGAAAAGTAAAAAAGATTGTTTGTCTCGATAGACGCGGGTTGGGGAGAGCAAGAAAGTGATGCCTACTGAGTCTCTAGAAGTAAGAGAGCAAGGGATGATCCTAGCGGCTTAATCTGTTAAGGAGCTTTTGTAACTTTAGAAAGCATCTCTTGTCTGTAGCTAGTTGCTATTTAAGACCCTGAGTTGCTGTCACTGCGGACTGTCCGCAAGCTGCTCCAGCGCTTCTCCACTGCAGACATGTTAGAGCTATCTGACCCTCCCCCACTAGTCCAGCAGGGACCACAGAGAGAAAACATTTCCATGTGTTTGTTTAGGATAAGGAAGAGCGTGGTTTTGTTTTCATTTATCTGATAAGTTTTATATAATTCGAGAGAGATACGTGAAAGGTATATACTCGCCACAGGTCCACAGTTGGATTATAAAATACAGTTACTACCGCTGAAGTTTTTACTGGATAGTGACTTCCTGTACCAGAATTCATTGGTGGGAGAAATGGTAGCAAAAGAAAGACATTAGATTGAAAAGTTCTGGAGCTGGACTGTCCCCTTTGAGGGGACACAGTCAGCATACTTCGAGAGTATTCTCTAAGAGCATAGGCTGGGCAGATCTTGAGGTCACCTGGGGGAGATGAAGAGTGGTCTTAGTCACACTGAAAGAGTCTATTAGACAGCAGAGACAGAAGAAAGTACAGTGAGAAAATGAGAAAGTACAGTGTGTTCTGTGCCCTAGACACACTGGGGAAGAAGCATCTCCACTCTAGACGGTGGCCAGATTTGGAGTCGTTAATCCATCAGCATTGACAGGACGTGTATGAGTTCCCTTATCTGACCATAACAGCATGTGAATCGCTGTCCTGAGTGGACTCTGGAGGCTGCGCTGAAGGAACCAAGAGAGGCATTGAGAAGAGGTCTGCGCCTGCCTCCCTCCTGCCTAAGTCCAAACCACAGCAAAATCTCTTCTACCTTTGCATACCAAGTCCTATGTAAGATTTAATTCGGAGGGCTACAACTATCTTTTGACTTTGCATTCTAGTCCTGTGGAAGATTTAGTTTGGACAGCTATTTGCTATATAAAAAAAAAGTCTTAGAATGACTCATTTTACCCATTTACAAAGGCCCTCTCAGAACGGTAGAGTTGCCTGTTCTGGCTAACCACACAAGGACAGGCTATGGTGTCACTGGGTCTCCCTGACGGACACTTTCACACTTACTGGTCACATGCAGCATGGCAAAGGTTGTTCGTGCCTACATGTGTTTGGGTTACTGCTGTGTTTCACTAGGTCCTGGACCACGTTTATCTATTTCTACCTCTGAAGTCAGGCTCCCTCTATTACTCAGTACATATTAGGTCAAAGAAGTACAATAAACCAACCAATCCCACTATATGTGAGGTAATGACAGTCATAATTGCCATCCATTTTGAAGATAAGAAACCAGAGGCTGGTGAGTTGGCTCACCTGATAAAGCCCTTGCCCTGCAAGCTTGAGAACCTGAGTTCTAACCCCTAGAATCCAGTCCCAGTAACATGAATGTCTATAACTTCAGTGCTGGGTGGGCAGAGGCAGGGAGATGCCGGGGACTGTATGACCAGCATCTTAAACCCTAGTGAGGTCTAAGTTTCCGTGAGAGAACCTGTCTCAAAAAAAATAATAATAATAATAAAATAAATAAATAAGAAATAAATCAGATGCAGATGTTAGCCTCTGGCCTCTACATGCACGTTCCACCATTCATGTGCATGAGCCTACACACACACACACACACACACACACACACACACACACACACACACACTCATTTACAGTGAAAACCCAGAGACTCAAAGAGTTTAGTGAGCTTGTCTAAGGTTACTTCTGGTTATTCTGCATCCAAGGCAATGATAGGCTAGGAAGAACCTCCTTGTCCTGAGGACCAGAAACACATTGCTGGCATCATATAAAATTGCCTATCACTTACCATTTCTGTACATTTCTGTTCATTCAGCCTCTCTGCCTAACTGCACTATTCACAGTAAAAATTACCAGTCTTCAATGACATAGCTAACAGGAATTCTAAAAAAAGAATCTTTTCATGCATCATACTTTTTGAGTGTCCTAGTGACGGCTGTCACCTCTAAGGTTGGATGTGTCAGCTTTGGGGTCATTGTGACTAGAGCATTGGTCATCCCAGGAGATAACGCATAAAACATAGTTCCCTGGCTACGTGAGAGTCAGGAAGAATCTATTTGGCAAGGAAAAAAAAGTTCCAGGATAATTGTGTACTGTCACAGGAATGCCTGAAGGAAAGAGGAGGAAGACACAATGAAAAGCTCGGGCCACCAAAGCAGAGCACCCTGGCTGTTAGAAATATGATTAAGAACAAGACTGACAGGGAAGCATGGTGTACTTCCGGTTCATGTGTGCATGAGGTGGGGAAAATACATGGTTTCCCTGTCACTTATCAAAAGCAGATGGGCAAATGACGTGTTTGGCGTTTGTCACCTAAGATGTCTGTGGCTTAGGAACATGCTGAGTCAATTTGTTACTTAGGAATTTACACTACCGTGAGAGTGGACTTCCCCAAAAATGGGATTCTGAGCCAACTGTCATCCCTGTGTGGGGAGGCCGAGCTCACATCCCAGCCTGGGGAGGTGGAGACATCCTCTTTCCCCTCTGACAAGCCAAATCAGGAACCCAAACCAGACCTCATCCCTTCCACCCGTTTTCCCTTACCTAACAGCTCGGTCATGGGCAGACTGAGTGCTGTTCTGAAAATCAGAAGTCAATGCTTTCAAGGAATTTCTTTAACAGCGAGTTGAAGATCCGTGAACTCACCACTCAGCTTTCGGTCAACAAGGGCACTAACCTAAAAAGAAAAGAAAAGCAACCTGCTACCTAAAACAATAAATAGGAAGCATTACGTCATCAGACAAACATGTGTTGAGCCCCACAGACTTGGTCTGTCTCTAGATGCTATCAGGTCACTCTGAAAGACTGAGCTAACCTGCAATCCATCTGCTGGGGAAAAGGAAAGTGAGCTGGTCTGTATGCGAAATGACAGTCGAGATGAGAACCACATGACTCGAGGTGGCTCTCTAAGTCACACTTGTCTTCCCTTGCCTCTGTAGCACACTGCCGACTTGCAGCCCATGCTGCGATACTCACATCATTGTACAATCTCAGCGCATCAAATGCTTTTGGTCTTCAGGATCTCAGTAGAAATCGGGACCATTAGCTAGCACGTTAGTTGAAGCCTTAGCAAATAAAGTGTAGATGTGAGAATTTGGGGAAAAGTTTAGTTTTTTTTTAAGTATTAGTGTAAAATATTGGCAAGATGTGGATGGAAACTTGAGTTCATTACTTGTGAACTTACCTATCTGGGAATACCCAGTGATGCACCGCTATGGGACAAGATCATTACAGTTTATCTGCAGGAATCCATCTTGACAATGTTGGCAAAAATTCTGTGGTCATTTTTCTCTCTTGGTTCATGGCTGGAAAGCCATGTCACAGGTGATGTGAGGACCGGGTCTTACTGCTCTGTTCAATGCTGTCTTTTCATGGTGAGCCGCATGGAGAGATCCTTCAATCCTTGTGTGTGAATGATTGAATGAATGATTAGCTTGTATAGTCAGTAGAGCAAGTGTTTGGAATACAAAGAAATGTAGAGTAAGAAACTAGTTTCTGGCTCAGTGCTGGGTTCTGCAAAACAGTCAGATTTGGTGTCTATGAACCAAGCATCACAGGCTGCTTCCAGAAAATGCAGGGTAGTGGTTCCTCTGTTGTCACATCGACCCAGAGAAAGCTTGCCAAGGCATTCCAGATAAAATAAGGTTTCCGGGTATGAGCTAGACTCACTGCTCATTAACAGAGAGGGTCACTGGAGTAAACTGGGCAAGTACCTTCAACAGTTAGAAACGGTTCCTGCAAAAGAGTAGTTTCTGGATTGCTCTAGAACAAAACACGGTAGTTTCCCTCTCAGGAGCAGCTTGATCTGGGCAGTGCTTGCTGTTAGCCTTTGTTAGCAGCAGAAGCGGTAAGGAAATTATTCACCAGGGCTGTTCCACTGTTCATTAGAAGCGGAGAGAAGGGTGGCCTGCGGGAGCCCTCTGTTCAGAGAGCTGCAGTCAGCAGAGGTGTGGGCCTCAGAAGGGGAGGTTGTGAGAGAGGAGGAGGGTATTGGTTGGCTTCTGCTTCTGGTGAAGCAGTAAAATTTATAGTGCAAAACGCCACTGAGGAGTGCTTCAAATGAAGATTAGCAACCTAGAGTTTGAATCCCACAAAAATTTAACTTGCAAGAGTAAAGGGATGTCTTGAGAACGCTTTTCTTTCTTCTTTTTTTTTTTAAATGTGTGCAGAAAATAGATTGTGTTTCCTTTTCTCCTTTGAATCAGAATGAGTGTCTGTCGATCACCTCCTGTGGTTGAAGTAATTCTGTCAACCACCTCCTATGACTGAAGTAATTGTGTCAATCAGCTCCAATAGATGACTCGGTACCATGAAGTTGGACATTTGTGTTCCCTTGTATCTGGAGTCTCACGTGTCTGTGCACAGTGATAGCATCCTTGTTTACTTAAGATGTATTTATGTAACAACCAATCATCCTTATGCCTATAGTTTGGCGTGTGTGTGAAAAACAGGGTGCTTTTAGCTGTATTTTTAGGGCATAACTTGCAGATTTTTAGCAGGAACTTCCTGCTACATGCAAAATTTTTGTGGAAATAAAAACAAGACAGTTCCCTGTCTGCGAAAAAAGTCATTTTCAACAGAATGTCTCCTTAGAAGAATTCAAATGCTTGGTCTGGACAGCCAGGTCCGACACCATTCTGAGATCATTTCACAGGCACGTGACACATGTAGTGGTCTTCTGTGAATCTTCACAAAAATGCTTTGATTTTATTCTGCTTTTGATAGCTTGGACTAAGAGTAGGAAGAATACCTTCAAATCTTCTTAGCTAAAAAACGCCCAAAAAGTTCTGGGTCTCACTGGCCCATAAGCCAAATCAGAGGACTAGACAGGTGGTCATCGTTTACCCAAATACAGAGTACTGGGGCTCTATAGCACAGAGGTTAGGAGACAAGACTGCGGGGTCTGGCTGCCTGATTTTGTGCCTGACTATAAGATGTCATATGAGTGGATTATGAAGGACTTTGTGAGCTTTGCCTTTATTTTTTAGATGGATATAATGATTCTAATTGGTACCCAGCTCATAATATAATTATAATTATAATGATGTGTAGAAAGCATTCAGTACAAAGACTAGATGAAGATCAGCAGATACTCAATGGCCATCAGTGATCATCATCAATCACGCGGTCACCGTGATGCCAAGTACTCAATAACTATCGGCCCTCATTGTCATTGTCATCATCATCACGCAGTCATTGTGTATCCCAGGGCTCAGTAACTGTTAGCTGCCATCATCATCAGCCCATAGTCCATGTGATTTCAAGAGCTCAATAACCATCAGCCGTTATGGTTATCATCATGCAGTCATTGTGAATCTATATCTCCCGAGAACCAGCACATCCAACCCCACCTGATAGGGTTGTAGCATCATTCAACTCTGCTACCCCGTGTAGCCTATCCACATGCTCCTCATTCACTGGCCACACGCTCCTGACTCAGGTCTTACGCTTATGATAACATAATTCATCTTGTACTCTTTAACCAGGCTGATCCTGCTGGATACTACTTAAATAATCTGGCAGACACTTGCTGCCTTTTTAAGGGTTGGCACTTTTGCCCAAATCAAAAGGTGGGTGCCTATAAGGATACCTCAATAAGCTCTCAACTATAGCCCTTATGGATTCTTAAAAGATCATCTCTCAGGAGGATTCCAGATTTATTTTCTACACAAGACAGTGCATCAATCAACCTCATCTCTATAGTCAATGGCTCCAAAACCTAATGGTTAGAAACAATTGTCCTGGATAGTTCTGTCAGCTTGACACACACTACAACCATGGGAAAGGAAGGAACCTTGGTTGAGAAAATGTCTCCATAAGATCCAGCTGTAGCACCTTTCTTAATTGCTTGATGAAGGAGGGACCAGCCCATTATGGGCAGTGTTATCCCTGGGTTGGTGGTCCTGGGTTCTATAAGAAAGTAGGATAAGCGAGCTCTGATGAGCAACCTACTAAACAGCGCCCCTCCACCAGCTCCTGCCTCCCAGCTCCTGTCCTGACTTCCATCAATGATGAGCAGTACTGTGGAAGTGTGAGCTGAATAAACCCTTTTCTCCCTAAGTTGCTTTGGTCATGACTTTTTGCCCCAGCAATAGTAAGCCTAACTAGGACAGCAACCATCCCAGGGCCTGGGTTTGCTCGCTGACAGAGGTCTTGATTAGAATGCCTGATATTCTTAGGTTTGATCTCCAGCATTGAAAGCAACAAGCAAAACCGCCATTCACCATCTCTTCACCCCTCTGCAAGACTGTGGGTGGCTTACTAGTGCAACAAGCTGACCTCAGCTGGTTTGGTCATGCACCCATGACCAGTGCTTGACTTCTCCCCTCCTTTCTTGAGGGAGTGTCTCAAGGTGAAGGAAGTTGATATATAATACCAAGTGGTAACCAAAACCTGTGGTGGTTCTGACCATGACAAAGCCAATACAGAGATTCACAAGCTCTACTGGCAATTCTTCAAACAATGCAGCCTGACTCAGTTTCCCTTTAGATTAGAGCCCACATTCGGCTTTGAACTAGCCACCCTCGGCCCCTTTTCTCCTTATTTCTTCTCTTTTCTTCCCTCCCCTTCCCTTCCCTCCCACCCCCCACCGACTCAAACCTTAGCATTCATTCACATAAGTGCCCAGGTGGGTTGGTTGCATGCAGAGGAGGTGTACCCAGCCCTATGTGTCATAACTGTGTTACTTCAACCTGTTCTGTTGAATTTAGTTTCTGAAAGTGTATTGCATAGAAAAGAGTGATCACAAAAGTTTTCTGTCATACTGTGAAAGTTGGTCTCATTTTGACAGGTTTTAGAATTAGACTAGGGTCATACTTTCTGTGGTATTTCCAGAGAGGAACAACTGGTGGGGGCAGGGACCCACCCTCAAATTGAGTACTACCTTTTAACTGTCAATTCCCAAGAAAATGCTGGCTTTAGCTGCCTGTATTTCCCTCCAACACCCTTGGCTCTAAAGCTGCCATCACCATGCCACTGCATCTATGTCTCCATCCTTCCGATGTGTATTGAACACCAGAACCTCTCCTGGGGCTCCAGGCCTTCACTGCCAGGTTGGGACTGCTAAGTCTTTGTGGACTGAGCAGCTACCAGGTTCTTAGTCTCTCTAGTATCCAATGGCCATTGTTGAGCCACCCAACCCCTACTATATAAGCCAATCTAATGGAACCCCTTTGTAATACATAATATATATTCTATTGGCTCTGCCCCTGCATCAAGCCCTGCTCAGCACAGTTTCTTATGCTTAGAAGAGAATGAAGGCAAGTCTACTGAGGTCTTTTCCAGTCTGTCCAATATGCTTTGTGCTTTTGTCTTTCCAACGTGAGTATGTGACCTTGCACAAGTTTCCACGGAGCTGGAATGGGCAGAGTCCTAAGGGATCCATGCTGAGAACTCTGGTACAACTCATCACGGTCTCATCCTGTCACAGACTGCCACTTCTTCTCAAGGGCCAATGTTCAACAGAGCAAACTTTATCTGCCCAGACTTCTTCCAGTCACTGGGTCTCAGGATCACTTTTATCTTCCGTCACTCAAGGCAAGTGAGGAGGGTCTATAAGTGCCTGCACATTTATTTCTCTGCTAGTAGTGACTATGCTGGGTGACCTCAGCTGTCAATTTGATCAGCTTAGGGCATTAATGAGGCACACTTTTGGACTTGCTTGTGAGGACTTACCCAGAGCAGATCAACTGAGGGAGAAGATAGTTCCTGAGTGTGGGCAGCACCATCTCATGGGCTGAGTTTCCAAACTGAATTTAAAAAGTAGAACTCATGCTTCCTGGCTGCAGGTGCACTGTGCCAGCTGCCTCAGATTCCTGTTGCCTGAGACTCAAATCCTCTCACACTGTGAGTCACAGTAAACCCTTAGTGCCCTTAATTGCTTATTAGGAGATTTTTTTATTACAATAATAAGCAAAGTAACTAATAGAGTCACCCAACATGCAAACACAAACACTTCTACCTCTTCTCTCGCTAATTTTTGTAATCTAGTGTTTTACATCATTCATTCATTTTTTCAACAAATATTTATGGAATGCACATTTTGTGCCAGAATAAAGGACAAAGAGTCCCTACCCATTTGGAGCTTGTAGTTTGACTGATAGAGACAGAAAATATTTCATTAAATTACAAAATAGGAAGTGTAACCAGAAACTGTCGAATGTCTAGGATACAATGGTCCAGAAGCATAGGGAAGGGGAAATGGAGTTAGGAAGTGTTTTCTAGTTGGATGAAGATAGGCAGTGAGAATGGGAAATCTGCTAGGAGAACATACATCCCTGACAAAGGGATTGACAGTTGAGGCTCTGAGGACAAGCTATATGCACAAGTCTCAAGTTTGGGAGACTTTGGGGCTGGAAATGGAAAGGTGATCAGCCTGCATCTAGTGTTCAAATCTGAGTTGTTTTTATACCACCAGAGGACTCAGTGTAGATTATGAATAGGGGAAGTGTTTGCATCAAGCCTCAGAGTTTAAACATTTGCAAGTTGGTGGTGATGAAGAGCAATCAGCAAAGAAAATGAAAAAAAGATTTTCTACAGACAGAAGAAAAAAATCAAAAAAAGAACCCAAAGAACTGAGTGAGCCAGCGTACACCACTGGGAGATGAAGGACAATGATAGAAAGTGGCCTGGTACCCAGGCAGCTATGTCAGGGAGTTGGTAAGGATAAAACTCAGTGGGGAAGAGGGTCAAGAAAGAATAGAAGAAAAGGAAGAGAGACAGCTGTGGAGCTGTTTGAAGAGTTTGCCAGAATGAGAGCACAGAAATAAAACATTAGAGAAGCTACAGCAGTCAAACTTCTTCAAGATGGAAAAATAGCACCTGTGTGCTAATGGGAGTGACTGTAAGAAGTGAAGCTACAGGTAGCTCTCCAAACGCCTAAGGAAGCAAAGAGGGAGTTGAGGGCATAGGCACACAGCAGGGACCGCACAATGCTGGTACAGCAATGTGGCAGGTAGGAGTGAGGACTCATGCCTACAGCCCCAGAATTCAGGAAGCTGGAGCAGGTGGATCCCTGTGAGTTCAAGGCCATTCTGGGCTCTAGATTGCAACCCTATCTTTAACATTTTTTTTAATTAAAAGCATTATCGTTGCTTCTATCTCCCAAGAAAAAATGGAAGAAAGGAGAAGAGAGGACAGGATGTGAGACAGCCTTATAGCGGGCTCCTCTGACTTCCCACCCATTTGAGGATGGTGGTTACAGCATTTTATGGAGGCCCATTAGCATGGCTGCATCTTTTTCTCAGGTCAAGCTCAGTAGGTGTAAGATAAATATAACTATGGTTGTGCTTTTACCAAGTAGAGGAAATGAGTTGAGAAATGAGCTGATAACACTGGAGAAAGAGAGAGAGAGAGGTGGGGGTGGGGTGGCAACATGGGAAGGCAGGAACAGCCAACAGGTAGGAGGATCACTACGTTGAAAGCAGAATGAAGGATGTTTGAAGATAGGATACCAGAGGAAAGAAACTGTGGACACGGGAGACAGTGGCAGACAGTGGTAGCTGGAAATGAGTTTTAAACCACTCAGGCAATGGTTAGGAAGACCAGGTAATGGTTAGGAGGCCATGGCCTGGGAAGCATGGATGTGCTTCCACTCGAGACAGTGGATACCTACGAATTCAGTGCAACCCAGAACTGTAATCTCACTTAAACATGGACTATTTTGCAATTATTTTTTTGGGGGAACTTGATTGTACAGTTCTCACATGTGAACTTATATAGATGACGGCATCATGTCACAGTACCAAAAGGTTGGACAATCCTGGTAGGCAAAACCTTTGAAAGAGTCAAGGCCAGAGGACTGGCAGACTAGAATGCTAGCATGGTGTGAACATTTACGTCACCAGTTGTTGGGAGCCATGTTGTGAAGAATGAGTGACAGCTAGGAACTACACTTTCAAGAGGTAAAGAAAAGGAACTTGGGTGGTGGGGCAGTGTAAGAGGAAAAGCGGTCATGTTTGAGCCTTGTAGCATCTTGTCCAAAGCATGCTTAATTTTCCAAACAAGGACAAGAATGATCTGGAGTCAACAATCAGACACAGGTGTTTGAGATCTTCTTTGCTCTTCCTCTCTTCAGCTTTTAGAGAACATGCTTTCTGTTGGGTGTTTGGGGAGCAAAGTTTCTTTATCCTTCCTTCTAATGCCTCTCCATTGTGGTCCATTCCAGGCACCTAACCTCAGCCCTCTCTGTGTATACAATCACCACGCCCTTCACCGTCACCTCTCGGGAACCAGACAAATTTAACTGCTTTTTGTTGGGGTTCTGGAAACCATAGCTTTTTAGATTCTCCAGGTTATCTTAGTGAGCTGGCAAGTTAACATGTGCTGTCTCAGGGAAGGTTTTCTGCGTTTGAAAACATTCCTGACCCAAGAAAATTAGGACCAAACCTTTTCTGTTAAAATCCAGCACATCCTTAATGAGCCTTTGGAATCTCCTTCATTAGGGTGTGAGGACGGGCACTGGGAAAGGGTAAAATCTTGGAAGTGGAATGTTGAATTAAGGAAAACTTGCTGTCTTTTTTATTGTCGTCCAGGCTTTGAAGCCTCCTGTCGCTGAGTCCAGGACTTGACCTCTGCTCTGTGCATCCACCCTCACTGTGATTCCCCTCCACACCCTGTGGAGATCAGAATGTGCTGGCCTAGCTGGCTGGGCTTGCTTCAGGGCTGGCTTCTGCGTAGGAGTGCTGTGCGCACCAGGCTCTCGGCACCTGCGTCCTCATGATGTGAAAACTGCACATCCACCATCTAAGCACTACCTCAAATTGCATAATTTGCTCTCACAAAGTGGAAAAAAGAAGTTTCAGAATGTGCATGCAGCCTCCACTGGCCTGCAGTTCCCAGATGGGTGAAGAATCGGGTTGCTGGAGGTGGACAGCCCTGAAGACGACGCCCTGCGGGTAGAGTGAGATGCTTCTGATGAAGATCCTGGCCTCTCTCTCATAGTCTATCATGGTGGAGGAAGAGGACATTTGAGGAGTGTGGAGTCCTGGTTGTAGATGTTTTAAAAGGCCATTTACTCTACCAAGTACTGAAGTCGCCCTCACTCACTAGGATATCCAAGAGTTTCTCGGAGACTCTTGAACTGGTCTGGTCAGCTGGCATTGCCCGCGTCCCCAGCTAATACACACTCATACCTGCCCTGCATGTTAACTCTAGTACTTGAGAATGCAGAAGTCAAGGAGGAGAGCAGAAAGGATTCTATTGGCCCATATGTGAGGAACATGTTACACGCGGCAACTCAGAGCCACACCTCAAGATTTTGTGAAATGGGAGTATTTCATGAAGGAAAATTCAAGTTGATAGCAGCCAAGGGGGTTAGCAAGCAGTGGATCATAGACTCAGACGTGTGAGGATTTTCTCCCAAAGCAAGTCCTTTGCAGATTGTACCAAAAGTTCAGGACGGCAATCTTGGTTCCTCTTCCTTCTTCATAACTTCCAGCAGGTCTCGGGGCACATGGTGTAGCTGTAAAACAGATGCTTCCATGATCTGCCCAAGAATCATAAATGACAAACGGGCAGGGAGCTAGGGTTAATGAGGGCGATGGGGACTCTGGCAGACAGGGATATGTCCCCTACCTAACGGGCACAGTAGCCAGTCATCACCATCACCTGGCCTCAGTGCAGACATAGTATTCCATAAGAGCGGTTGTGATACCTTCTTATATTAAATGTTAGGTCAATATTTTTGTTAAACATAGTGTGGCCCTAACAGTATGTGGAGATACTGTGGTCTAAACAGAAAACTGACCGCCAGCTTTAAAAGTCACTTCCAAACTCTCTCCTTGCTTTTCCGTTATCGAAGCCGGGCGGTGGTGGCGCATGCCTTTAATCCCAGCACTCGGGAGGCAGAGGCAGGCGGAGCTCTGTGAATTCGAAGCCAGCCTGGTCTACAAAAGCTAGTTCCAGGACAGGCTCCAAAGCTACAGGGAAACCCTGTCTCGAAAAACCAAATAAATAAATAAGTAAATAGAAATTTTTAAAAAACCACACCCTGTCAAAACAACTTAAGGGGAAAGGGCTTTTCTGTTATCACAGGCTCCTTCCACTGTCCACCAAATGCCATTGCAGGGCAGACTGATCCCTGCTGATCACCAGTTGGCTTGGTCATGGGGTTGATCTAACTGCCTTGGACTTGACAGTGTGTGCAGATCTGTAGACCACAGCTGCTGAGGATGGAGAACCAAGTAAGAAGGCAGCCCAGGCGTCTGTAGAGATAGGCATGTCAAGGGCGTGCAATGAGTAACCGTGTGGGTGACTGAGTCAGTGAATTATATGTGGGGGTGTAAGCCTCGTGCACAGGTGAAGCTGGTGCGGAAGAATACAAAGAATACACACAAGAGAGAAAATGGAAGGGGATGACCGATGTTTGAAGGGAGGAAAAGCCACATATCCTTTTGCCTAGTGCTCCTAATAGGTGCAGTGACCATTGTTCATGAAGCCAGAACTGGGCATTTAAACTATTAGCAAGCAGTGGGTAAATGCCCAAGGGAGATTAAGCCAGATTTTTTTTTCCTGGTTTCTGTTTTCACGTGTGTGTTCTTTTTTGAGACAGGGTCTTACCAGTCTTTTCTTTCATGACATGTTATTATATGGACACCAAAAAGTAACTTATGTAAACACAGTGACAGTAAATATCATATAAATCCTCTTAATGACTGGGAACCATTTTAACATACTTCCACATAACTTATCTGTTCACACCCCCAATACCTCCTCCCCAAGTCCTCTGGTTCATGCGAGGGTGTGGATGTATTGACTTTCTCTTCTTTACAGATGGGTGACATGGAAGATTGTCTCCAAAAGCCACAGTGTGGGTGAATGACAGCAGGATCATTTCAACAGCCGTTCCGCTCTTCCAAGCCAGTCCTTACCTTCACCTTGGCATCACGGATGTAGTCTAGACTGTCCAATTGTTTCATTTTTATATCTATTTATTTTTAAATTAAATGATTACAGGCGTTTACTGGAGGAAATTTTTTAACATAGAGAATCACAATTAAAACCACGGTTTAAATTTGGCCTCAGTGCAGCACTGTACTTTTATTGAGAATAACTGTCCTGTGTTCCTACTCTGTTCACCAGGGAGAGATTAACAGACCAGTGTGAGCACCTCATTCCTTACAGGGGTCCCACTCTCTGTATGTCTTCGTGTGTACACAATGTAATGTCAGAATTTAGTAGGAGCAAACGGATTATTAAATGATTCTGGACCAACTTACTCACTTTAGAAGAGCAGCCTTGATGTCCCAGTTGTCTGAATAACCCAAAAACTGTAATTCTGAAGACGACTTCCCAAAGCATAGACAGCAACCCCCTTGGCTGCTTCGTGCGGCTCTGTCCTGATTTTGTTTTCTGGGTATGCTAACCTACAAGTGGCCGTTACTGCCATCTGTTGGCAGTGTGTGGAAGTGATGCATTTCCTCCTAGGTGCATAAAAAGGTTCATTCTAGGCAAGTCTTTAAATATGCGACAAAAGAAAGAAGGGAGGAGAGGGGGACAAGGAGAGAAGGAAGAGAAAGAAAACAGCGATTACATGCAGAATCAGAGAAGGTCCAAATATCAGCAGTACCAGTGTAACTAAACACTCTTTGCTTCCCATCTTTAATGGGGATTCTGTCCAGTTCATAAAGATGTTATAAGAATTTGCTGGACGGTAATGGTACAGGCCTTTAATCCCAGAATTTGAAGGGCAGAGGTAGGCAGATCTCTGTGACTTCAAGTTACAAGAGCTAGTTCCAGGACGGCTAGGCTGTTACACAAAGAAACCCTGTCTCAAAATAAAATAATAAAATACATACCAATCTGAGTAAATGCTAATCCAGATCTCAGTGGCTGAAGACAGTGGTGGTCAATTCCCAGTCAGTTCTCTTCTGAGGTGTGACTAAGGACAAATACCACTCTCTCCAATGACTCTACTAGCTTCTATGTCAACTTTCCAGATTACCTAGGATGCTGACATGCTTAGCCAGGAGAGAAAAGGGTGTGGATGCATGCAGAAGAGGCATTTGTGGGCCAGGCCTAGAAGCACATGCATGACTTCTACAGTACATAGTTCACTAGATTTCAGTGACAGAGGGGCATTGGCTACTAGAAAGGTTGGAGATGGTGGCACAGTGTGCCAACCGATGAACACGTGAAGTACAATTATCCCACGCCTTGATAGCTTAGATGGGGAGCCTTTCTATGAGAAGCATCTTTAAGCTGGTTCTTGGAGGTGCTAATGGCTGTGGTGAGTGGGAACGGGGTGTAGATGCCACACAGGGACCCTCTGAAAATGACCACAAACAAGAGGGTACGGTGAGGAGAGGAGCCTGGCTGAGAAGATGATGCATTAGGTAGGACACAGAGCAGACTAAGATGAAGTTTGCCAGGTAGAGGGAAGAAAGAGTTACTGAGAAGCTACCAGTCTTGAGAATTGTCCTAGGTCCAAAGGATCCCAGCAGAAAGCCAGCGGCCCCATGAAAATCAACTGGCAATGGTAAGAAAAAAAAATCTATTGAGTACATCACAGCACTTGACATGATGAAAGCTTTTATCAAATTTCTGAACTTCAAAAAACTGAGTGTTATATTAAACAATCCTCCAAATAAATGTTTTCAAGATTCCTGTTTCAGGAGTTAGGGGAAGGCTTACACAGTCAGGGAGGAACAATGGGGCTATGGCAAGGACCAATTGGTTCCATTGTCAAGAGAGTCCTCGTGTCTCAGAGAATCAAGAGGTGCCTAAGGCGTGAGTCAGAACCAGCTCAGAAAGCACCTAGCAGACTTCGCTGTTTGAAGCATGCCAGCCAGTTTCACGTGGGTGAAGCTTGGTTTGAAGTAGACAAACTGAAAAGACAAGCTTTTTGTTTAGATTGTGCAGTTCTGTGGGAGGTTTAAGGGTGGTTCAGTGGGGGAAGAATTTTCTTCTTGGTGGCTGTTGTAGCGCAGGGCTAGCGCACTGAGCTAGCAACAGGGTCCTGGGAAGTCCCTGTCTGGGAACACTGAGTCTCTTGGAGAGAACATGGTCCCACTGTGAACGACACACAGGAAGCATTGTGTCCTTGACCACATCTGGTGATGTCCTTGCTGAGACAGGAACAAGCCCAAGTCCAGTCCTGTGAATACCCAGGTTCCAGTAAAGCTCTCTGGTGCCCCAGAACGCTAGGGCCCAGAGAGCTCCCTTGGATCTCTTCGACTCTCCCAGCATTTAAGAGGCACAATGTTTGTCTTTATTTCTAAGGAAAAGATCAGTCTTCCCATTAGTTGTTCTCTGTTGTGTGTTACCTCTTTATTTACACAAAGGAAACGGTCCATTGAAAAAAAAAAACGCACTTGACCTTGGCAAGTCACGAGTCTGCTCTGGGCTTTTGTTTTCTTCTCTCTCCAATGTAGGGCTCGATTATATAATCTCTGAAGTCTCTTTCTGACTTGAAACAACAAATTCTAGAATAACTTCCTGTTTCTGGCAAAGCGACATGAATCTTGAGGTTACTTTATCGCATCAGAGTAAATCTCTACCATTATTGAAAAACCTAACACACCACGGAGGGAGCAGTCTGGCAGCGTTCTTTATTTTATTTTTTTAAGATTTATTTATTATGTGTTCTGTCTGCAGGCCAGATTGGAAGAGGGCACCAGATCTCATTATGGATGGTTGTGAGCCACCACATGGGTGCTGGGAATTGAACTCGGGAGCTCTGAGAGAGCAGCCAGCGCTCTTAACCGCTGAGCCATCTCCCCAGCATTCTTTAATGGCAGCACCACGCCTTTAGTTGTCAAGCCCAGAGTTGCTTCCTTTCCATCCCAGACAGGAGGGGACAGGAGCTTCGGTACACCTACCTGCTTCCTAAACACACGGGCCTCCCATCATGGCCCTGCTGTGGAGTCTCTACCTGTATGCACTTCCCACAAGGACACGAGTTTGTTTGCTAGCCACTCTCAGACCTCTGATTTCTGCTTATGTAGAATAAGTAGAAATACTGAGAGCCCTTCTCTCTCTGAAGGATATTTCTTCTAACGTGGAAATGTATCCTAGATAGAGCAATTTTAACGTGGTGTCCAACACAGAGCATGCAATGGTGTGAGCCATGACAGTTGCTGGAGAGCAACGGGCTTCTAGATCTCAAAGAGCCACCTGCAACTGTCTAAGGGTAAACTAACTCAAGTTACGTTAAATCCGTAAGTCAGTCTCCCACCTTTAAAGTGCTCAAGAAGCGCTGTGGCTGGCTGCTGTCACATCACACCATTTTGAACAGAATAACCCCACCACTACAGGGCCACAGGACGGTCTGCCCACATACTGACCAGTCACCCAGAAATGGCAAAGCACTCAGAAGGCACTTAGCAGTTCTTGCCACCTCGCAAAGTGGGCCACTCCACTCTTGGAAAAGTTCATGTTAGAAAGTTCTTCCCAAGGAATCAAAAGTCCTGTACACCACCCTTACACACACACCATATACACAGGACAATTTTAATGATCCTTCTCTCTACAAGTTCAGACTGTAGCTCAGTGGTAGAGTGCTTATCCAGCATGAGGCTTTGGTTCATTCCTCAGCACTGAAAAAAAAATTTTAGAGTTGAATTCCATAGTCTTACATTTGATCTTCCTTTGTTGTGGTCCCTTGTCTTATTCTTATCCTCCACCTCTCCCTCTTCTCTCTCTGTCTTGATGGAGATCAAACCTACTGAGCTATGCCCCAGCCGCCTGCTTTTATTGTTTTTGCACTATGCACTCCCAAAGAATGTTCCTATGTCTTCTCCAGCAGAGCAACAATTACACAGATTGTGTGTCAGCGTACCGGCACATAAAGCAACCACCTTTATCCTCCCCCAGGTCTAAGCACAGAAATCTCTAAGTGGCTTGCTTCAGTCTGACAGTTCAAAAGCATTTTGCAAGTAAAAGGGGAAATCAGAAGCCCTGAAGATGAATGATGTACTGCAAAATGATGTCTAGAAGGGAGGTTTTGGGAGTTGGCTCTTGCATGAAAGGGCGTCTCTTCCACGTGGGTGGAGACGACAGGGGAGATAGAATGTTAAGGACCACTTACACCTTCAGATCAAATGCCAGAGGGGTCTATGCTGGGATAGCAGATAACCAATAAATTGTTTGCAACCTGCAGTTACTGGCAAAGGAGCCAGGTTTTCCTTTGAAAACGTTGCACTGAGATGATTTCTGCGAACTCTGGGCATTCTGGGTACCACTGATAAACCAGTGATTGTCTTTACACACAAGGACAGATAGCTGATTTAATTCACTAGCTTTAGCATGTGATCAAATGTTGTGTGATGTTTTACTCTTTTGTCTTTTGGGGGTGCCCACCACCCAGGTCCCAAATAAATCACTCACAGAGGCTTGTTTTTAGTAAAGAATGCCCAGCCTTAGCTTGGCTTGTTCTTGTCAACTTTTCTTGTTATCCCGACTATCTTTTACCTCTGGGCTTTTATCTTGCTATTTCTGTATACCTTTCTTTGTTTCTTTCTCCGTGACTTGCTGTGCATCTGGGTGGCTGACCCCTGATGTCCTCCTTCCCTGGTTCTCTCATTGCTCCTCTTCTTCCTCCTTTCCCCTTCTATTTATCCTCTCTGCCTGCCAGCCCCACCTATCCTTTCTCCTGCCTTGCTTTTGGCCGTTCAGCTCTTTATTAGACCATCAGATGTTTTAGACAGGCAAAGACTCACAGCTTCACAGAGTTAAAAAAAATGCAGCATAAACAAAAGCAACACACCTTAAAATAATATTCCCCAACAATCAAAATCAGCACTGCCATCTGTGTAGAGCACCCCACCACTAGCACCCAGTACTAAGTACAGTGCTAGATCTAAAGTTGATCACATACACAAACATAAACTTACAAATATATACACATATACACGCACAAACACGTTCATATTCACACATGCACACACATATGCACTATACATACATGCAAACACATATACACAATATTCATACAAACATATATACACATGCACACAAACACACATACATAAATATACACACATACATCATACATGCAAAGACACATGTAGACCTCTATCCATGGATTCTGCATCCATTAATTCAACCAACTACCACTCAAAAAAATTGAGAAAGGACCAAGTCTGTACTAAACACATGCAGGTTTTAAAGACTTTCATGTTTTCATTTAAGTGTGTGTGTTACGTGACTATGTAAATATACACGAACTGCATGCACTCCCACCGTGTCCAGAAGACAGCATCAGATTCCCTGGAGCTGGTTTTACAAGCAGTTGTGAGTTGAATGCGGTGGATGCTGGGAACTGAACTCAGATCCTCTACAAGGGCAATACGCACTCTTCACCAATGAAGTTCTTCTTGCCTTACTCCCTATGTGCAGCTCAATGCAATATAGACTAGTACAACCTGTGTTAATAATCCAGAGATGATTTCAAACACAAGAGGATGTACATAAAGTATATGCAAATTACACGGCAGTATATGTGGTTGTATAAGGGACGTGAATATCTGGTCTTTGGGGGGTATCTGCAAGGATAACTGTGATAGACAGATGACATATATACATATATCTATAGATAGAGAGAGATGATGGATCAACATATATACATACACAGAGACCACATAAAAATAAATTTTATATAGTTATCTATATTTTATGTTTTGAATGATAATAGTCTCATACTATATATATGCATTTACAGTATACCTATCTCTAGTTACATAAACTTAAATATCTATTTTAATGTGCACACACACATAGACACTGAAAATGGTTTTGGATGATGCAGACAAGATCTTTCATTGTAGTCTTAGAAGAGCAGGAATGGATTCTTGGGACCGAAGAAGGGACCCGTTTCTATTTCACGTTACTGTCTCTCATACATTTTTGGTTTTCACCTTTATAGCAACAAAATAGTTTTATAATATCTGATTATACTAAGCAACCATTATCCATCTACATCTCCTCCAAGGTGAGCTTCACGGTCCAGGCTGTGCTCAGCTCACGTTCTATAGCTTCCCCACCCCCCACATCTGTGTGCCTCCATCACAACGTCCAGCTCTGAGCCGACAAGATGGGTGTTTGCCCAGCTATTCACTGGTAGCAGTAGATATGAACATAGACATGAATGGTTATAATCCAGAGTGTTTACTGTTACACACCATGCAATGACAGCAATTGGCTCCACAACATGAGGGAAGGGAGAAGCTTGCCCAGGGAGGGTTCTGAACAGCACAGAACTGAGCAAACAAGAGCTGGAAAATGCGCCACACTCTGAAGAGGATGTGAGGACTTGGGTTTGGTATAAATTGAGAGCGAAGACCAAGTGGCCAAGACCAACTTACAAAGACCAGGAGGAACCTCTCTGTCCAGAACAGTGTGCTGTTCTCTGTCTAGTCACAAACAAGGCACGAGGGAATCAGAATTTCATTTGATTTTAAAGACATTTAAAGGAAAGTGTAGGTAACTATTTTTTAGCCTTTAACAAATTAAATAATTTACTTGTAATAAGTACCTTTAATATGTGTGTGCACACGGTAGCGGTGGTGGTGGTGATGTGTGTGTGTGTAAGTCATCTACACAGCCTTGGGTGTCATTCCTTGAGAATCTGCCACCTTGATTTTGAGACAATGTTTTTACTGAACTGGAAGTTACCAAGTAAGTTAGGCTGGTGCGGTCAGCAAGTTCCTTAGATCTGCTGTCTCCACGTCAGGGCTAGGATTCTGTCCGGTCTTTATTTTTTATTTTTATAGGTGAGTTCTCAAGCTCAACAGAAGGCCATCATGCTTAAGTGGCAGTACTTTCTCAGCTAAGCTCAACCCTTTGCAGTTTCTCACTGCAAAGCAGAATTTTCTATGGTCATCTATGTTGGTAAAATAATTTGCTACTCTAGGTAACTGAGCAGAAAATATAGAAGAAATTCAGGTTTTTTGGAAAGCAAAATCCCATGTTTGAAAAGCTGATGAAAACTATGGGGTTTTCCTCCCATGAAATCATCAAGATGGCTCCGTGAATAAAGGTGTTCGTTTCCACAGAGACAAATCGAGCTCCGTCTCTAAGACCCGTATGGTGGAAAGAGACAACTGACTCCCACAAATTGTCCCCTGACTGCCACACACACACTGTGGTATGTAAATAGATGTAAAAAATTAATGTAGGTATAAGATATCACATACGATTCCAGGAAGTTTACGGGACTTCTTTTTTTAAAAAAAATCCCTGAATTTAAAGGTTATAGAAGTAATCAATTGGTAGTTTTGTTTTGACAAATTTGGGCTTTTTTTTTTTTAAGAAAATTGTGTGCAGAGCCTTAGGGACTCACCTATAACCTACGGAGTTCTAAAAAACCGGTTCAGATTCTCATTTTAGCAGCAAGTTCTGAGCACACCTCCCAAATGCTGTGTGTGGTACTGAGCCTTCTGAAGTCTTCTGAGTTATAAGAAATCTATGGCAATGTCAAGAGTATGAGGCTGAATCTAGGTCCTGGACTATTTTAGGACATCCAAACAGGAAGCGGAGGGAAAGCAATCCTATAAAACACAGTGAAAAGCAATTCCTTCAGATGCCAAAGTTTCAAACCCTTCCCAGATCTGTACGTGCATATCAGAGTGAACCCAAGCCATGTGTGGAGAGGGCTCCAATTTTAGGACTTGCTAACTTTCAAACTAAAATGTGATTCCTTTATTTATTTATTAGTTTTTGGCCAATGGACTCTTGAAATGGCACTGGACAGGGGAATGGAAAAGATTAGATTAGGAATTTGTGTAAAGGGGCCAATAACAAATTAATTGTTCTACTTTTGAAAAAGTGAAAATAGGGTTGTTTGGTTGAGGCAAGAAAATCTACTATTTGTAAACAAAACTGACTTTGAGAACCTTCTAGTCCTACATGTGAAGAGCCTGCTCTTGAGATTAGTGTTGGAGAAAAGGGACTCCGCAGAGAACTTCAGAAGGTGGGAAGAAGTGTGAATGGGCCTTGTTAGGGGAAGAGAGGCCAGGGAGGAGGAGTCCTGGCTCCCTGGCTGAAGGCCCAGACAGGAAGAAGCTGCTGGCTTCTCTGCGCCTCTCACTGTCCTCGTGGCTTGCGGCCCCTGCTGGACTAGTCCTTCTGAGCTTCCTTTGGCGCTCAAACAGTCCGAATCTCAGAAATCCCAGCTGGCAGGAAGAGGGCTACAGAAGGCAGCTGATGACGTTGGCTGTCCAACAGGACTCTGAAGCCAGGTTAAAGCCAAATGCTAGGGGCCAAGCCACCAGTGAGAAGAGATCACCAAGCCGAGAGAGCCCAGAACAAACAACCCTCAGACCTCAGAACAGGCATGCACCCAGGCAGCCCACTCTCAGAGGACACCAGCTTCTCTGGCACCAGGATGCCCATCTCTCCATCATGGTACCTCAGTGCATACAAAAGCCCCTTATATCAACACCCAGGAGGGAGAAATCCTGAGTGCTGGGCATATTTCAAAGACTGCAACTGTCAGAAGCAGCTGGGATCGCCATTTGTCAGACATTTAAACAGACTGAGAGTCTCGGGGATACTGTGCTAGTGGTTAGTTATTCCACGATGTGTCTAAGCCTCCCTTGTTCCAATAGAACCTGGGATCACAGGAAGATGGCATCTATGATGGAGAGCTGAAGAAGCCGCATGTTCTGTGCATGTGAGTGTGTACCTCTGTGACGTGATTCTACCACCAACTGAAGATTCTATCATCTACTACTTTCTTTGAAAAATTAGAAAATTAATTGTTCAAGTTTATAATTTCAAATGCACTAAATGTCCTTAGACAAGTCTAAGAAAAACTGACTTTTTATGTTCTCTGTGTGTGGCTATACACATGTGTATAGCATTGTATTTTCTATTTCCTCTTTCTCTTACATTTCCTGTGTGCTGAGCCGGGGTATTTGGTTTTCTGAATGATGCAATGGGTTAACAAGATAATGTATCAGGAAGGAAATCTTTTAAGGTCCAAGGACCTCAACACTACCTTTTGTTTCGTTTTGATTAAAGAGGTGGGATTCCACGCTGTGGAAAGTTGCGCAGGTGGCCGTCTGGGAGCACACACTCCCTCCACGAGCAAGGGGTGTGGAGACATTGAATGCAAGTGGCCTAGTGGTCTCTGGCATCTCACGCTTGGCCTACAGTTCTCTACTGCACTGTGTCTTGATGCTCACGACCCAGGCTCTGTAACAAGAAGAAAAAGTGATGTTTTCACTTGTGAGGTTCTAAACCTGCTAACCCAGAGAAAGGAGTGGGTGATTGCTTGGAAAACGACTCATACATTCCTTGAACATTTCTCTCTGAAAGCAATCACTTTGTGAACCTCCAGGGCCCATCAGGACCTCCAGTAACTGTGGGAGGTTTTCTTTTCTAAATAAAAATGACTGAAAGTATTGATCAGGACTATACTCTCTCTGTATATTAATGTTTTGGGGATGTCAACAGTCAATCAAAACTTCAAGTGCAATATTTTGGAAAGTTAGGCATGACCTAATTCTAGTTAACTGGAAATACTTCTAACTAAAAGTGAATATGTTTTGAAATGACAGACTGCTTAAATGATACTTTCCAATGAACTAGAGTATTGAAACAAGAATTAATAAAATACAATAGGATATGAATTGAACATCTTTACTTTTAAAAAAAGACATATCTTACAGATGTAACTAGAATTTTTCTGACTAGCTGCATTTTTTCATTTTGTCTTTTTTGGGAGGAATTTTCAAGACAGGATTTCTCTGTGTGTCTCCGGCTGTCCTGGAACTCACTTTGTAGATTAGGCTGGCCTTGAATTTACAGAGATCCACCTGCCTCTGTCTCTCTGAATGCTGGAATTAAAGGTGTATATCACCACTGCCCGGTTTTTTCTTTTTTTCTTTTTTGAGGCAGGGTTTATTTGTGAAATTTTGGATCAAGCCTGTCCTGAAACTCACTCTGTCGACCAGAATGGCCTCGAACTCACAGAAATCTACCTGCCTCTGCCTCCCAAGTGCTGGGACTAAAGGTGTGCATCTCCACAGCCCAGCTAGCTGCATTTTTAAAATACCCAAAACTGGAGAGATTATTGGCACTAAAATGGATATCTTAACATTATGTTATGTTTGGGTGAGTCTTTCAAATGAAAGATAATCCAACTTAATGAACAGGGCTTAGGCTGTATGCTAATGAGTACATGAGCCACAATCCGCTTATCAATGAGACAGAAGATTGTGTCTTACAAGAACGTCCACCATCCTGTAAGATGAACCATTTCCAGTCTTCTGCCTTTCACATCTGTGCCATGAATACACACCTGGTGGTTTCCCTTCATTCTCTCTCCTGTAGGGAGGAAGAGTGATTCACACAGAAAGATAGTTTAGGCCCCTCTGTGCCAGCCCCCCACATTCAGAACTCTGACAAGTGTAGCTGGGAGCCAGTGGCACAGGAAAGCCACTCAAAAAACTCAGGGCCATCTTCCCAAGAGGACAATTTTACCCCAGAACATCATGCAGAATTAACTTCACCTCCAAATAAAGAGTGTTTAGGAAACATGGATACTTAGTGATGGGGTGTCACAGAAGGCTGTGACGTGGTCAGAAGGAAAAGGCGTGGGGATAAACATGGAGACTCTGAGGATGAGACCTCTGGGTTTCCAATCCAGCTGGCTCAGGCCTCCCAGGTCTCTGTTCTTGCCTGTTCAGGTAGGAGGGAGGAGTGACGACAGCCCCAGGGAGGACTAAGGAAGAGAACTGTGTGCCAAGTACCAAGTTCTTGCCCAGTCTTTGGGAGGACTCCTTAGCCTCCTTTGCTAGGATTTCTAGTAAAACACATTAACACATACGTGCGTATAGATAAAATTCATTCACGGAAACATGTAGTTTAATGTGCACCGGAGATGCTACCAAGCTTGGGAGTAGGCTGGATGCCCCAGCTGTGCACCAGAGATGCCGTCAAGCTTGGGAGTAGGCTGGATACTCCAGCTGTGCACCGAAGATGCCAGCAAGCTTGGGAGTAGGCTGGATACTCCAGCTGTGCACCGAAGATGCCAGCAAGCTTGGGATGCCCCAGCTGGGAGTAGGCTGGATGCCCCAGCCATGCTAGCCTCACGTCTTCATTCTCTTGCCCAGTACCACTCCCACCAGGTGCAGTCCAGAAGGTCCAGTAGAAAAAGAACCCTGGGAACTACAGCAGCTCATGACTGTGTTCTCATATCCAGAGACATTCTAATCCTCTCTAGAGTAATTCAGAAATCACCCAGTAAGTTCTCCTTGTCCGTGACTTTAACTTCCCCATGTTCTCCAGTTTTATAGTTATTGCTATAATGATGGCAGAGCACAAAGACAGCTGCTGTTAGTTCGCTCACCCTGAGCCCTGTACGAGGTCCTCTGTGCACATTGATCCCTCCCATGATTCAGGGAAGTTGGGCTTTTTGTACTTTTATTCACATGTTCTTGTGTTTGTTCGTTTGTTTGTTTTAGACAGATAGCACATAACCATGGCTGTCCTAAAACTCACTCTATAGACCAGGCTGGCCTTGAACTTCAGAAATTCACCTGCCTCTGCCTCCTGAGTGCTTAAATTAAAGGCAGCTGACACGACCACCACCCAGCTCTGAGTGTTTGCTATCTCTTCCACGCCAAAGTTATTGAAGAGTTGGTCCTCCCTTGAGGCAAGCCACCTGGGAGAGCTGGGTATGTAGCCCACAGCTCCCGGGCCCTGCTGTTCAGCAGCAGCTCCTGCACTCTTGGTGGCCATCTGCCACCAAAGGGTTTGAACGGACCCCCAGGCTATGTGGTGAGCTCTCACCTGGTTTAGTCACATTCTGAACTTTCCTCCCACACCCTTGCCAAGGGCTCACCCGATTCCTAGACTTCCTGTTTTGCCCAAAGGGACACTATAGTTCTTTCTCATGAGGTCTCCTGAACGAGACCCTGGTGACATCCTCTTGACCATCACGTGTCTTCCCCCCACAAACTCTCTATGAATTCTATAACTGCCACGCCTCCCTGAGTCCCACCCATTCAGGTACAGTCTCAATGCTTGAAGATGCTTATAAAATGCTCTCTCCTGCTCACGGAGACAGTTGTCAGTGTGGGTGAGATGATGGCTGAGGGTCACAGACAGCAGGCAGCTTTCCTTAAGATGACTTGGTGACTCTGGCTTATACTGAGGTCTTGGTCTTGTGACTCCCAATTTAGGACTTTTTAATGTATTGTAGTAGACAGTGTCCCTTTCTGTCCCTTGCAAACATCACACGAGTCCATGGAAAATGCTTATCTTGCTGTGGTTCTCAGCAGCATTCATGAGTAGCAGCTTTTAGCCAGTTCATTAGATGCTGAATGCTGAGGAACATTAAGGACTTTGAAAAGTTGGAGAAGTGATTCACTGCCACCACTAAGAAAGCTTTCCATGGGAGGAGATCTGTTGTAGAGAGTTTAAATAAGGTTGAAGTAGACTGTGCACAAATTATAAGACAGCGAGAGCAAGAGACAATGAGCGGGGAAGCACACAAACCTTTGTGGTTGCTTTTCTTTCAACAGAAGGTCGTCTTACTAGAAAAGGGCTTGACTAATCCCGATTCATCCTGGAGAGGTGCCACTTTTTGTTTTAGATTTCTCTTGAAGACCAATTGTTCATTTTCATCTTTTTTCTCTCTCTCCATCCTTTACTGCTTCTCTGTTTCATTCCCTTCCACCCTCTCTTCCTCTTCCTTTTTCTTCCACTGGAGGGGACATTAAAGTTTGTTCTTACCCAAAGCTTCACATATTCCATTACAAAATTAAACCTATCCAAATGGATTCTGTATTTGGCTTCATTTATCCTTTCTCCTCATCTACAAATGATAGGCTGTTGCCTTCATCCGAGAGAGAGAGAGAGAGAGAGAGAGAGAGAGAGAGAGAGAGAAGACTGTTGCGGTGGGTTGCCTGTGAAGAGCATGGGCGTGTAAGAAGGGGAGGAGAAGGGAACTGTGCACATCGCATCCATGCACACTTTCCTCCCTGAAGCTGGAGGCAGAGATGACAAAGAGAGGCTCGGGTCCTCAAGGCTCAAGAGAAGGGCATTCCGTTCCACAAGCATCTGGGGCTCTCTCTAGAGACTGGCCCCATACCCTGAGTTGGGAATGCTGAAATGAATAGACTTTGTCAAGGGGCTCCCATTATGTTGACTATGGGTGGAGAAGAAGACATTGTTGTCTCCTTCCTGGTCTGAGAGGAAGCGTTTTCAGTTTTCCCTATTACTATAGTGTTGGCAATGGGTTTACTGTATACAGCTTCATTAGGTTAGAGTATCTTCTTCTATTCCTACTTTTGTCTGGACTTTTATCATGAAGGGAAGTTGGTCTTTTTTGCATGTGTAGAGATGACCACCAGATTTTGACAAAGGCTCAATCATTATTGATGAATAGCAAATCCGTGAGCTCCTTAGGTAGTCTATGATTGTCATTGGTTCCCTCAATGGAATTTGCTCCATCCGTGTCTGAGCACAGCATCAGGCATTTCTGCTCCCACCTTTAAGTTCAGGGAAGACCTGGGTTTGATCCTCAGCACCCATATAAAAAGCCACCATAGGAGTGCACATTCATAATCCCAGCCCTGGTGGGGCAGGGGCAGGGGCCCATACCTGGGCTCACTGGCTGGCTAGCTTAAGCTAGTGGGTAAGCTCTGAATTCCAAAAACAGACTGTGTTCAAAGGAAGATGGCCATCCAACACCCAAGACAGCCTCTGACCTACACAAATATATACATACACACACATGCACACACCATGTGCACACATGTGCACGGTGGGGGCAGGGAGGTAAAGTATGCAAAGCCCCAGGAAGTTTCTGAGCTTAGATTTTTTCACAAGAAGACACAACCTTTAAGGTTTTATCCACTTTAAAGAAATGAGGCTTCTAATAATAGGATGTTGCACCCCGAGTGTGGTTAGACACCTCTGAATTCCACAGACGCCGCTGTCTCAGAGTAGGCTGTGGCTCCAAGTACGCGCATGGCAGCCAAATATATGAGTCTGGGTGTTCATGCAACTTGATTGAACTCACTTTGCTGACCTCCCTGATCAGTCACTTGGGTGTAGTACCGTAAAGAGTAGCACATTTTGAAGTGGGGACGCCACACATCAGAGGTGATTACACTGGGTTTTGTTTTGTTTTGTTTGTTTGTTTGTTTTTGCCATGTTGCTCTCATTTTAATCTACTTCTCAACAGTTTTCAAACGTTCTGACATGCCTGCATGGATGCCTGTTAGTGTGAAGGATAATGGAAGTGGAGTTCTCTCCACAGCTTGACTGTGCAGGGTGATGAGCCCATAGCTTCATAACCTGCCACGTTTCGTGCTGGGAAAGTTGCTTGTTCTTTCTTTGCTTCCAGTTCCTCCTTGTAGGAGAGTGGTAGGACCTACCCAAGAGGGCCGAGGTAAGCTTTACTGCTACTAGGATTACTTTGTTTTAAATCAGGACAGTGTCTCAGCTGGCCAGATTGGGGCAGAGATTAGAGAGTTTTGTGCTAGAAGCATGCTAGGACACTGTGTGGTGCATTAGCTCATTGCTTTTACATTCACCCTCATGCAGCTGTTAGGACACAGCTGGAAACAGGTAAGTTCTTTCCCAAAATAACACTAATGACCTCTCATCCAATTCCTGTGGATCTTTCTTGCCATCTGAAGCTCCATGGTGTTATTTCTTGCACTCATTTCTGTCAGTCCTCTGGCTTTCCAAACTCCCACCAGCCTGGCACAATCAGTGAAGCTGCAGCACCCTTGGGCTTCCCTACTCCAGATCGCCAAGCTCTCTCCCATTCCTCCCACATGCCCACTCAAGAGCTCTAAGAACCGCGTGGTCGTTTTGGTCACTGTAATACCCACAGTATGTTGTGCTGATTTTCTGTGACCTTTCAAATTGTTGGGAACAAATACCTCAGGGAAGCAACTTCAAGAAGGAGAGATTTATTTGGCTCACAGTTTTAGGGGCTCTCTGTCAACACAGTGAAGACCTTCATCGTGGTGAAGCCATTCCACCCATGGCAATAGGGGTATGAGACACTGGGCGTTCACAAGACATTGGGCCAGGAGGCAGACAAAGCAGCCTGGGACCAGGAATGTATTATCCCCAATGGCCCTCCCCGAGTAACCCACTTCCACCAGCTAGACCCACCTCCTAAAGCCTCCACAGCCCTCAAAATAATCCCATAAGCTGGGGACAAAGCACTCAAAACATAAACCTATGGGAAGCAGTCCAGATTCAACAATGGGGACAGATGGGTTAGAAGTGTTTTTTTATTAATGAGAAACTAGGTTAAATCTGCTTGAACCCAGGTTTAAAAGAAAGAGCGATGGAGTTAAAGAAGCATGGTGGTATATTCTTGTAATCCCAGCCCTTTGAAGGCAGGTAAATCTCTGGGGCCTGCAGATGGGTGCCTGGAGCTAGCCTAGCCTTCTCCTGAGCTCCAGGCCAGAAAAAGAGCTTGTATTAAAAACATGGCTCCTGGGAAGCAACACTCAGGGAGCTGACTTCTGGCATCCACACACGTGTACCCACATGAGCATCCTCTCATATAAACACACACACATACACACAAGCAACTTGCAAAGAGGAGTGGTTTGCTTCGGTTCACAGCTCCAGAGGATTCATCCCGTAGTGTTTCCTGTTGCTTTGGGCTGTTGGCAGCATGGTGCCTCAGAGTGGGAGACACACAGCAAAGAAAGATTGTTTGTATCATAGATGCCAAGAAGCAAGAGAGTCGAAGTCCTAACTCCCCTTCAAGGGCATGCCCCAGTGACCTAACTTTCCACAATCCACCTCTAAGAAGTTCCTCTCCCTCCCCCAATAACTGGGGGAGAGGCCAAGCCTGTTAGTCATGGGTCTTTGGGAGACATTTAAGAGACAAACTACAGGAAATATTTTTAAAATTCTGGAATTATGCTATATATATGCATAATTGTGCCATATATAACCAAGGATCATGATTCAATACATTGATTATGATTTTTAAAAATTAGAAGACACAGTTATAAAACTGGTGAAGATAAGAGGGAAAGGACCCCTTTTATGGCTGATCCCCTTCCATCCCTTTTGTTCCTCTGTCCTACAGAGGAAAAGGACTTCCTGCAAGATGGCTAGCAAAGGTTGTAGCAGCGATTCTAACTCC
This sequence comes from Dicrostonyx torquatus, assembly GCA_028555095.1. Taxonomy (NCBI): domain Eukaryota; kingdom Metazoa; phylum Chordata; class Mammalia; order Rodentia; family Cricetidae; genus Dicrostonyx; species Dicrostonyx torquatus. Next base: position 7,171,304 of record JAQHUG010000076.1, on the reverse strand, counting down.
TCTCTGCCCAGGTCTTTGACAACCTGATTACAGTGACGGAGCCATTTCTCCTTTGGCTTACCTTGCCACCGACCTCCCCAACAACTCTGTGCGGGTGGTGGCTATACCTTCTGAACTTGTCTTCACTTAGCGGCCTCACAGTGTTTCTTTCCTTCTCTTCTGCTATGGAAGCTAGCCCAGACCAAACCTTCTAATGAAAGACTGCCCGAGAGGACACAGCCCACAGTTTCAACGAACCACCAGACATAAGCAAGCCCCTCAACCATCCCTAAGACTCCCAAACTGCAGGTGATTTCAGGCACAGATGTGACAGATAAAACCATCAGAAGAGTTACCAAGAAGGCTCATGGCAGTTATAGATCACAGAACGGTGAACAGATAAAATAAGGGTTGTGTGAAACCACCAAATTTCCTGGTGGTTTGAAGACAGTGACAGATAGTGATCCAGCCTTCATCTGATTGATGGGTCTCTTGAGATTGCAGGTGCCCTGCCCGCCTCCTTATCCCACTTTCCTCTCTGCAAGAAGAGGCCCCATTATTCTCTTTCCTCCTCTGAACCATAATCTTTCAGTACATTGCTAGGTAGTGAAGCATGTTCCTTCCCAAAGGCCAATTAAACCTGGGTCAGATCCAAACATTGCCTTGAAAGAAAATAATTACCGGGCATAAATTTGAAAAATAATACAACTTTTCCAAGTACTATAATTTTATTTTTGCGTTAATAGTTTAAAATTTGACAGGGAAATTTAAACAGACTTTAAATCTTCATTTGCCTTTAACAGCATATTCTGTGGTCCCTGTCAGAATCAAAAGCAATTCATTGAGATTCTGAATGTTTCCCACTTCGTAATATTTTAAGACAGCAAAATAGTAATTCACTTACTCCTTACAAGATTTATGAAATTTACAAATTGGGATTTGTAAGTAGGACTTGGCTTCTAGGGGAAGATGCTGTGGGAAGAGTCCAAAAGGACCTGCAGCAATTTTTCTACGTTTTTCACCCTCTATGCCCTTAGTCCTTCCTTTTCATTAATACACCTCAAAGAGAGCATGCTTTGTTGTGTAGACATATAATTTTTCCTTAAGTCTTATAAATTCATGGTTGGGACATATCACCATAACCAAAGAATTAGAAGAAAAAAAAAAAGCAATCTAGCTTATTGACCCCACAGAGCACGCTCCATACAGGAGACTGCTCAGTGAGAGAGATCCAAGGCAGTGGCATGGCAGGTACCGGCCGATGGGGGCTAGAGAGCTGCCTCAGCTGTTAAGAATGCTTGCTGCTCTCTGGAGAACCTGAGTTGGTGCCCAGCATCCACACCAGGTGCCTCTGTAAGATCAAAGAGGCGTATCCCTCAGGCATAGCCTTCCTTACTTCAGTGCTCATCTCGCACGCAGTGGGGAGTCCCGCTTCAAATACAGCAACTCTGGAGTGGTGTGGTGTTAGTAGAGCTACAGATGATGACTGTGAGATAAACACATGGGTATGGTGGCAGGACTGTGAGCCTAGCCCTTGGGAGGCTGACCAGAGGACTGCCTGTTCAAGGCCAGCCTAGCCTGCATTTAAAGACTGTCCAAAAGTAAATTAAAAGGGAGGAAGGAAGAAGGGAGGGAGGGAGGGAGGGAGGGAGGGAGGGAAGGAAGGAAGGAAGGAAGGAAGAGAGGGAAAATAGATGAAGAAAGAGGGAGGAAATGAATATGTTAGACTAGAAATACAGTAACACAAGCAGTCTCAGCTTTGCCAACCACAGTCAACACCCTGCATTTGTGTTGATGTTAGGACATTGCAAGTAATTTTTAAAGTCTATTTCTGATGTATAAAATAGTTATTCTTGGACAAATATAAAATGAGAATGTGTTAGAGAGTTAATTACCTCACTGGGGGGAGTTAGGAAGACGATGCTCTTTGTGTGAGCTAGCTCTCCTCTCTCTGTCTCTGTCTCTGTCTCTGTCTCTGTCTCTCTCTCTCTCTCTCTCTCTCTCTCCTTTCTCTCTCTCTCACACGCACACGCACATGCACACACATACAAGTTGCAAGCAAGCCAGTGGAGAGGACCGGTCAGTGTCCACAGCTCCCAGATTATCCTGTATGGAAAAATCACTCGGAAATGACAGTGCACCACTTAGAAACACCCGTCAGATGAAGCCTGCTGACACCCCCTCCCACCAACCGCCTGGAGAAAGTTGTCCTGATACAGAGAACTACATTTCCTTGGTGAACTGAGAGTTGGAAATCAGTGATTGACGAGGCCTGAGTTCCATCATGCTGTTACCTGATTCCCTGGCCATGTCTATGCATGTTGCCTGCCAAAGCTGCAGTGGTCCTTTGTACGGGTTTAAATCAGGCATAACTATGAGGGAAGCTTGCTTCCTCTTGTTCTCCACTTACAAACAAAATAAAAATTCTGCCTCTCATAGGATACTTTCAGGCTGTGTTCTGACTAGATTTATGCCAATTTGATCCAGTTATATTCTTCTGAGGGGAGGGAACCTCAACTGAGAAAATGCCTCCGCAAGATTGGGCTAGAGCATTTTCTTAGTGACTGATGTGGGAGGGCCCAGCCCATGGTGGGTGGTGCCAAGCCTGGGCTGGTGGTCCTGGTTTCTGTAAGGAAGCAGCTGAGCGAGTCATGAAGAACGAGCCGGTCAGCAGCACCCTTCCATGGTCTCTTCATCAGCTCTTGCCTCCACGGTCCTACCCTGCTGGAGCTCCTGCCCCATCTGCCTTTTCTATGGAAGTGTGAGTGAAATAACCCTTTCCTCCCGGAGTTGCTTTTGATTGTTATTCCACCAGAGCAATGGTCACCCTAAGACAGACTGTGTAGCTGTGTGCATGCGCACATGGGAAGGAAGCGGAGCCTTAGCAGAAGTCACGGAGGCCTACCTGCTTACCAGTCACTTAACGTAACACTGTGGATCCTACAGATGGAAAAACTGGGGGAAGACCTCCCTAATTCTTAAGTACAAATACAGCAGACCTTTGTGAGATGGTTTGCAACCGTGGAGATAGTCATGGCAGTGGGTGCAGGACTGTGCTGGGCATGGTCTCAGGCTGGCCCAGTCTCTTTGTAGAGATGTTCTTGAGACTAACAGGAGGTTGCACAGGGCACTTAGCATCCTGGGACAGGGAGATGGTGGACGGAACAGCCGAGCTCTTTCTGTCCTCCCCTCCAGCCATTCAGAGCAGGCTTTCTCCGATCTTTGTCCAATCAATTATGTGGCCTGTGGTATAGAGTCACAGGCAGGCTGATTTTGAGGTCCCTTCTCCAACATAGGGCACCTGTGGTCAAGACTCATCTATCCAGGCAGTTTCCCTGAGTCTTGGGGAGCAACTCTCAGTGAGTCTCTGGTTTCTGTTGCCCTTGCTGTCTAGCTCTAAGTGAAGCTCACGGCGTGTGTGAGCTCTGCACACTGTGCTCAGTAGTGAAGCTCACGGCGTGTGTGAGCTCTGCACACTCTGCTCAGACAAGTTGGTTACTGCTGCCCAGTGAAGCTGCTTTACAGTTGGGGTGTTGAAAACTGATGATACTGCTGAGACAGGCCAAGTCATGGAGCAGAGGAAGAAATGGAAAGAGGTGTGTGTGTGTGTGTGTGTGTGTGTGTGTGTGTGTGTGTGTGTGTGTGTGGTGTGTGATATCATCTCTTCTGTATTAGACTTTAGCCTCTAGACTTTAAGACAATGAAATGGAAGGTCATAAACTCTTTAGCTACATAATTGTTCTTCTGTATGTTCATTGAATGAAAAATTGAACTATGTTTTTCTCCCTATAGCCACAGACTTTATGCAACTCAAAGAGCTCTGAGTGTATTCAGGTCATTAAAAAAATCTATCTTCTTTGAAGGTGTGAAAATTCGAGAGATGAATATTACATGCATAGATGACAATTTTGAGGGTAAATGTTCTGCTTTGTAGATTTTTATCTAAACCCAGTTCAGTTTAGAAATCAGCATCAAAACTTTTATTTTTATTTAAATTTGTTTGTTCTCAATTGAGTGATTTCTTTTTAACTCAGAGGGTGTTCTTGATGGCAAAATATAAAAACAATCACATTTCTTTGTTTCAGTCTTTCTTCTCTTTCATCCTAGTCATTGCTGGAGTAGCAGAGACTGTTATGACTGGGCTGGGGAGGGTTTCTGGTAACTGTACACCTACACCGTGCATCTCAGGAAGTGGAGCCCATACCTGGTGGCCAGGACAGCTCACAACTTGATGAGTCATCTGAGAATGTAGGACTGTTGTTAATAATGTTGAAGATTTTGTCTCAACTGTGTGTGCTGCAGCAGTAACAGAAGACATGGATTCAAGGAGGGGGCATATCACAAGCCTAGCCTTGCACCCGTGCACACACACAGTTATAGCCACGTGGGTGTGCACATGCACAATCATGACTGTAAGTAAGCCATGGGGTTGGGAGTGAAGGACTGAGGTGGAGAAGAGAATTAATAGTGATAAGCACCTCTGGTGTGGATGCCAGGTGACACCCATTTATCCATCTCCTCTCTGAAATAACCCTAAAATAGTCCCCAGTGACTACTTCACAGATGAGAAAAGTGTGTCTCAATATGCAGTAGCGGAACCCTTCTCTGGAACAACCGAAACCTTGAGTAGATAGGACGTGTGGCTGTCCTGTCAGGAATGAACATATTTTTGTTTGTTTGGGGTTCCTTTGGTCTTTTGGGTTTTGTTTGTTTGTTTGTATTTGTTTGTTTGTTTGTTTGAGTGGGTTTCTCTATGTAACAGCCCTAACTGTCCTGGAACTCTAAACCAGGCTGGCCTCAAAGTCACAGATACCCTCCTGCCTCTGCCTCCCCAGAGGCATTAAAGAAGTGCACCACCCAGCCCAGCCAATGAACATATTTTTAAGGAATGCTAGGACCCCTTCCTCTCCCATCAGCTACTGAGACAACAGACCTCACCCTGAAGGACTGCTTAGTTATTCTTATTTCTTGCCTTTTGTTGAACCCTTACTCTAACCTAGAACCCTGAAGATGGTCTGGGGATGGGGTGGGGAAGATGTCACTAAATCTCTATGTTACTCTTTGCAATGTGTCCACATTGAATAAATCTTTTCTCCTCTTTGTGTGGCCTATTGACACGTGGCCAGCTCTGGTTTGTTAAAGCTGCTAGGGCTCAGGCTCTTACCCTAACTCTAGTAACAAACATAAGACTTTGTGACCCTGGAGTTGCATCTAGAATCTTAAACTAAAGCCAAAACCCAACAAGTATCCCACATTTTAAAAGCCAAGATCTGCCATACCCTGGAGCCAAGCACATCCTCCCAGGCTAAGGTGGCTGAACTGCTCCTTCTGCCCATGGTATGCCCCACCCCACTTCCTTCCACCAATAGGACTGAGAGGGAAAGTGGAGCAACTTCCCCTCCGAAGCCAATGAAAGAAAACATTGCCGTGTCTTCAGCCTCCAAGAAGAGACCGACATTTCCATCCCCATAGCAGAGACTTGTTTCCAGATGGACTTGTTGCTTAGCCCCCAAAAGATCCAAATAGGGGCAGAGGTTTGGAGACAGACAGCATCTCAAGGTCCAAGGGCCATGCTGTCCTTCACTTGTCATGCCCACTGGCTTGGCTGTTAAAGGATGGGTGTGGCACTGTGTTCTCAGGTGATGTCTACAATGAATGAAAATGTGCTGCGGGAAAGAGGAAGCTGATAGTGAGACCTGTCATGATAGGCTCAATAGTACCAACTGGAAGACACGGTAGTGGTGTTGTCCAGGCCTGAGATGGGCCTGAGGGCCATGTCTGTGTTCTTGACCCTACTGTGGCTAGGATGTGTCTATGTCCAAGGCTCCAATTAGAACCAAAGGCAGTACAGATGCCCAGAATCTAGGGCCATACAGATGGTTATGGCCTTTGCTGCCATCTGGGGTCATGTTGACACCGGGGCCAAAGCTGTGGCCAGGGACTATGTCTGGGTCTATGGTCCTATCACAGCGAGGGTCTGTGTTGAAGGCCATTACCATCGAAGACCGTGTGACTGCCTGGGGCCATGTTAAAGTTCAAGGACCACGCTGCTGCTGGGCCCATTCTGATCTGAGAGGCCCGCACTGCCAAGCCGTGCCAACCAGGCTTGTTGTTGATGGCCACATTTGGGTCCGTGGTCCCACTGAAGCTTGGATCTGTATTGATGTCTATAGTCCGTGCTACCACAGGGGCCCTTGCAAACCACGTATTGACCATGTATTGAAGTACAAGGGCCCAGGGAGAGCTGACCAACAACCCCCTCACTAAAGAACTGGCCCCTCCCCTCGAGGGCCCTGGGATAATGATCAGATGACCCACAGGAAAGCTGGCCCTGTCCCTACTAGGAGAGTCACACCCCTGCACTTGGGAGAGCTGGCCCTATCTCCACAAATGTGGGAGAGTGGGAGAGCTGGTTCCACACCTCACCAGAAGGGAGTGAACCCAGCGGCTGGATCAGAACACCCCAGCTCCCACCCAGGCACACATCCAGGACTTGGAGTTGGCACTCCCCAACATCCACTCCATCTCTGACCTTCTGGAGGGCACGAAGGGACTGGGCCTAAAGAGTCATAGCCGCAGGATCTCCATGACTGGGGCAACTGCAGAATATCTGTGAGGAGTTTGGCTGAGTGCCCATTACTGCCGACCAGAGGCCTTGGACCTAACTAACAACACACTACATGATGAACATTCACAAAGAAAGCTGTGTTTATTTTTATCTCATTTTTATTATTTCTTTTCTAGTTTTCACTTTTGGGGGTGTGGGGACACTACGAGGGTGAAGGGCTGATACGGGGGAGGGGACTGAGGTGCATGCTGTGAAATTCCCAAGGAATCAACGAAAAATGATGTTAGTAATAAAATATCAACTGTGTTGTAGCAATAAGTAACTTTGCTCTGGTAGGTAACTGCCTTAATTCTCTTTATCTCTCTGACCTTCCCCTTGTTAAAGGAAATACGGAGGGCCCAGATTTTAACTGGCATCTTGGAGACTTCTAAATTAATGCCTTAATCATGATTGTAATAAAAATACCATCTCCAATATTTTTAGTTTTTTTTCAGAGCTCTGAGATATTTTTTATGGTTTCAGCTTGGAGTAGAGACCAAGATGCCACCAACAGCCAAACACCTCGATTTCTAAAAATGGTCCTGTTTACTAATTTTCCTCTGAAGGTGTAACAGCCTAAATCAGAATCTCTTTTGCCAGCACTGCACACATCTGCCTGACAGTTTGGAGCATCACCTTTCTCCCACAGAGGAGGGCATTGTGGTGACATAGATGCTTCAAGTCAAGCATTATAGTGGGCTATCCAGAAGAGCACCATTTGGTTCTTTAACATGGTACAATTGTGTTTGTGTTTGAGTACAACAGAGGTGCTTTGAACTTCTGTCAATCAGTGCCAATGATTGAATCACAGAGCTTCAGGTTAGAAAGAGCTGGAAGGAGGCTCAGCTACTGGTGCCAACGCTGAGGCTTTATCCCAGTCACTCCCAGGAAGGGGCATAGTACAACTTGGCAGCATTTGTGGGTCCCTCACTAAGATCATACATATAGGTAGATCACCCCAAAACAACCTCATCTTTTAGTTGGCAGATGTTGAAGCCATTCCTGCCAACCCAGAAAAATGTCACAGCGACTGTAAAGAAAAGGCACGGTGGGCTGGCAGGTATGAACAGAGGCAGGAAGAGGGGAGGAGAGAGGAAGTGGATCCACTGTGACACACAGTGTGAAATTTCCTCAAGAACACTCAGAGCCCTTTTTTCACATAAAGGTACTATTGGGTACTTTTCCATTAAATTTTCAGACGGCTTGACCTCCTCAAAAAAAAAAAGTCTCTGACTAAAAGGGGTTTTCCTCAACCACTTGCTTCCTTCCCTGCCTGGTCCTACATCTCAATGATCCTGTATTTGGCCCCTCAGATAGTTGCCATGGACACAGGAGCAACACTTTCAGCTTTCTAGCCTGGTTGTGGGAGATCCTGCATAGACTCACACCTAGCTGGCAGAGAACATCCCTAAGTAAAGTGTCGCCTAGCAAGTAAGAGTTTCCAGGAAAATGGTGACACATGGGAATGAAAATAGACTGTTCAACTCATCTAAGATAAAAAGTCCCTTTGATTCATAGACTGTCTGCATGATTAAAACATGAGAAACCATCTTGTCTTGATTCAAATAAACCTTCCCCATTGTCATGAGGAGAAATCATATTAACCTCCAACAAGGCTTTTGAGTCCTAACAAAATGAGAACAAAAACTGTAAATCAAGAAAGGGGATCAGATCGTGTGAAGTGGGCCGTGTGGTTCATCTAACAGAGTTCTGAACAGTACTTTAGAGGAACTCTATAGCACATACCGCTAGAAAGAAACTATAAAATCCAGAAAAAGGTAAAATGGAAAGGATTCTGAGAAATGATGTTGTGTGAGATTTGACATGAATAAAACAATAGTTTATAATTTCTAGATATATACGTATAGGCAAAAAATCACAAGGACTTTAAACATACGTTTACCAGTAAAATGCTTGCCCTATCATGTTTGACATAGCAGACACAATAGAATTTTGTTGTCAATTAGAATCAGCCATTTGATACCTGGTGGGATTCTTTAACTCAATTTCATGAAGTGAGGCCTCAAAGAATGACTAATTATGCCAAGAGATTACATCTAAATATGCAGCTTATGTTTAAGTTCACACTACAAGTTTATTGAGAGATGCTAGACATTATCTGTCTCACCTACTACAAGCTTAGCTAATGTGCATTTCAAAAAGGGTTCCCGCTCAAATTAGATAATTATCTTTTTCCATTGTTCATATTGGCTGATTTTCTACTATGTCCCAAAGTTCCATCATCAGAACCTTTATTTATGGGAAAAAGCAAAGCTTGTTTTCCTGCTTATCTGACTATTTGTTCAGACTCCATTTTAAATCCCATCATGGCATCACTGATAGCACAGTCTTGTCCCAGGATTCCCTGTGTTCTCCACTCAGATGCTGCCATGATAATCCCCTTCTGGCAAGAATGGCTTAATTCCAGTGCTTTGGGAAGGAGGCTTGTCACTCGGGTTAGCAGTGAGAACAGTCAGGCAATATTCCTTCTTATATCACATTAAATGCCCCTGCTGGATGTCTGTGGGTGGTGTTATACAGTAGCTATTTTCATCTGTAGATTGTTACTTTATCATTTTTATATGGTTTGGCACTTAATATGTTCATGATACATGCTTAAGAGAAGTTAAAAAGTACTTACAGATTTTTATTAGAAAGTAATATACTGGCCGGGCAGTGGTGGCACAGGCCTTCAATGCCAGCACTCAGGGGGCAGAGGCAGGCAGATCTCTATGAGTTTGAAGCCAGTCTGATCGACAGAGCTAGTTGCAGGGCAGCTAAGGATGTTACAAGGAGAAACCCTGTCTCAAAAACTATATATATATATATCCATATATATATATATATAGTTTTTTTATATATATAGATATAGATATATTTCCATCAGCTTAAAATTAATATAAAGAACCTTATGATGGACATAATATATTTTGACTATGAATGTTTCTTATTTCTATATTCTTATTTCTTTTCTATATGTTATATTTCTTCAAAATGAGTTATATATCCTTCTCTTCAAAACAGGGTTTCTATGTGTAACAGCCTTGGCTATCCTAGAACTTGCTTTGTAGACCAGGCTAGCCTTGAACTCACAGAGCTCCACTGCCTCGGCCACCTGAGAGCTGGAATTAAAGGTATGTACCACCATGCCAAGCTCTAACTCATTTATGAAATGTGGAAAACATGTTTAATTGTCAAATAAACTGGTATATTTAGAATAACACCAAATCAAATATATTTCTTTTTGAATTTTATATTAAATAAATAGCTTATTTATTCAAAATACTTCTCATCTTCCTCATTTCAAGATTAGAATGAAAAATAGCTCCTATTCTTTCCCAGTGCCATACAGAGAAAGAGAAAAGTCCCCCTGAAGATCAGTGTAACACGCGCTTCTTTTGGGCTGTTGATGAATATCTACTAATGACATTCTGGTGCTCTATTTCTCCATATCTAAGCAGATTATATATCTAGATGTTAAAATTCACTTTAGTAAGTATTGCGTTAGCCTCATTTGCACATGTAATTGAGTTTTTTTTAACTTACAGTTTTAAAAAATTTGTTCATAAAAATTCAAATAACACAGAAGTGTGACAAATAAAGCTCACACATCTCCCTGCTTTCTCAAATCATGCTCTTGTCAACTGTCTAATGAAACTCCTTTAAAGCTATATTTATGTCAAGCAATTTAGTTCCTCCTACTTACACTCAGAGGAAACAGCAGACATCTTTGCAAGTGTGTTAGGAGGGAAATTCTGCCTCAAATTGTCAAATATTTTTCCCTGAGTATTCAGCGACTATAATTATAGAATAGAATTGTAGGTGAAACAGTTGACATCATTTGCATAAATGATCAGTTATCAGGGAAGTGGGTTAAAGAATAATGCAGCTTACTGGATGAGTTACAGTTTTCGCATTGGTCTGTCTCTAAAAGCATCACTACTTTATGTAAAACTGTCTTGATGAGCATAAATCAGACCACACCCTCTCTAGGCAAACTGAGACACGACCTCAATGCCCTCTAGTGGGAGAGTTTGGTCCCCCAGCATGCTCAACAAAGCCACTAATTCCAGTGTTGAAACTTGTGTACATCTGATGCTGTTAGCATCGCTCTCCATGGTTTTACTCATTGGACAAATACTAAACTTGTTTTAAAAATAAGTCAAGCAGAAGTGAACTATCCCAAGAAAATCAGGTAAACTTGAGGAAAAATGTTTTGATACAAGATATTAAGTATCTCATGTTCTGAAGAGAATGCATCACTGATCTTCATTTTTTTTCCCACTATGGTCATTTTCTGAAGTGTCCCTTCCTTTCTTGCTCCAAATAAAAATTCTGCTTTTTTCTTCCCTTGGAAGTATAAACTATCAGCATTGTTTGTTAGAGAAAAAAAAAAAAACAACTCCAGTTTTGGGGCCTGGTGAGTGAAGCAGAGTGAGGAGCCTAAAGGCAATGGACCTGGGGTATGAGGTCATTCAGACCCCAGGGTGGAAGGAGGTGGGACTTCAGCTAAGCTATCAGCACCCAGCTGTGGCTTGACAGGAACATTTCCTCAGAGTAAGCTAAAACAAGACCATGTGAGGGGAGGTTTGAATGGAACTTATTTTCTAAGCAAAGGTGACTTAGTCGTGCCTTCCTGGCTTGTTGGAACACAGTCCAAGAACAGAATCATGCAAGAATTCTGGGTGCTTATGAAAAAACTCCAAGAAAACAAGCCTTGCAACCTCAGTTTCTTCAAAACATGGAATTGCTCTTGGAATGGTTTCGTGCTCCTCCCAGGTGTAGTGCATAGGACTGAGTTTACTTCAGATTATTCATTACACCTGGACATTGGTATTTGCTTATATGCCTCTGTGGAACATGTTTGTGCCACGTGTGGCTTGCCCATGTGTTCAGCTTGCCCTTGTAACTGTACACTCTACTCAGGTGACTCTTCTTAACCCTTAGAGAAAATTCTCTGATGCTCTGAATAAAGTTGGCTATTGCATGAGACTTTAGTCCACCTTATTTTTAGGCTCCACAACCCCAGGTCCCACCACCCCTGGAGGAATAAACACTCTGCTAACAGGTTTTTTTCTGTGAGCTGTCACCCCCAATTCTAGTACATTGTTACCAGACAAATTATTTTTCTAAATTTTTACATTTCTATTTTACATTTCTCTTTGGATCAGAACATAGTAAACTAATCCATAGTATATGGTCAATTTACAAACCTTCATTAAAATGGGCTGGAAGTAGAATAATGCTCAACCATGGGCAGTCAAAGGAAAATCATTTTAATCTCTTAAACATCAAATGTGCTGTCGTACACAAATTTATAATCCAAATGCCCACAAGAACGAGGCAGGAGGAGATCATGAGTCCAAGGCTAAACTAGGCCTCATAATCAGAAAAAAAAAATGTGTTATATGCCAGACTTTGAAAAGAATGATATGGATCTGATTTAAATTGTCTGGTAGTTGAGTCCAGTAAAAAAAAAAATTAGATGGAACTCTACTGTGAAATAATCCTTTTGTACACTGTGAATATATATTACTCTGATTGTTTAATAAAGAAACTGACTGGCCAATAGCCAGAATAAGGTTAGGCAGAAGAGCCAAACTCAGAATTCTGGGAGGAAGAAGGATGAAGTCAGAGGAGGCACCAGGAGATACAGAGGAAGCAGGATGTGCAGAAAATAAGCCACATAGCACAGGGTACATAATTTAAGTGTAAAATTAAAGTGTAAGAGTTAGTAACAAGCCTGAGCTATTGGTTGAGCATTTATAATTAATATAAGTGTCAGTGTGTTTATTTGGGAGCTAATGGTGGGGCAGAAACTTCTGCATACAAATGGCATTCCAAAGTGAGTCTGGAATTTTTACATAAGACCTGCCAAAGTTTAAATAAGGATTTTAAACACATAAAAATGGAGTCAAGCATGGCTTCTTGGTAACTGACTTTTCTTAGGTAGGTTCTATTTGCTAGTGGTAAGCAGAGACATGGTTCCTTTAAGAGACAGCTTCCTGTCTCATTGCTAGTAGCAATAAACAGCACTGCTCTTTTAAGAGGCCCTGCTACTGAACAATTAAATGGGATTTATGAGCACCAGACTGTGCACTACTCAGTGACAGCATGAACTCAAAAACTCCCCAGAGTTGGGGCAGTAAACATGGCATTGCTCCACGAGGAAGTTAGGTTCTCAGAGAACCAAGAGGGGCAGAGTCAGCCACCAAAACAGAGGCTTTGGTCATAGCTATGCAGATTAACAGTTTAGAGGCTCATTCTGTCAGAAAAAAATTACAGATACACAATAAAAAGAGATTCAGATGAAAAAAAAACCCATGGACTTGGGAGAGAAAAGAGAAGATATAGTTACAAAAAAGAAACATATAATTTTAAAATATTAGTAAAGTCCTTTAAAAGGGAGTAAAGTGATAGAAAAAATAAGTCACATAAAGATGAAAAATGCACAGAGTCTGAATCCTGTATGCTATTGCGTTGTCTTTAAATGTTTTTTGAGGCTGGGTGGTGGTGGCGCATGCATTTAATCCCAGCACTTGGGAGGCAGAGGCAGGCGGATCTTTGTGAGTTCAAGACCAGCCTGGTCTACAAGAGCTAGTTCCAGTGCAGGCTCCAAAGCCACAGAGAAACCCTGTCTCGAAA